>CM034152.1:595060255-595660255 GCA_019776745.2 Taxus chinensis | reverse complement strand
AGTGTAGTATTTGATTGCATGCATATTGAATTAAAATACATTGTTTGGAGACTGTGAATATATTATTAATGATAAGCCACACTTTTGTGACGTGAAAAAGTCCTTAAAATCATTTGTGACCAAAAAAAATGATATGTATTGGAAACTATAAACTACTATGATATATATGTTCATATATGTTAGTTGTAGGTAACTCTTTATAGGATACTTTTCACTCCTTCACTTGTGCAAAAAAAGAAATATTTTCTTGCTCTACTCTCTCTTTTCCCTCTTAAATCTGAATAGAAATCATGCTCTCAAAATATGGAAATTAGTATGTTTTTTTTCTCTTCTTAATTTTTCTTTTTTTTCATGATGATAGCATGTTAGAGGGAGGGTTGATACATTCTAGTAATGGTTTCTGACCTATACTCACATGGTTTTGTAGGATTCAAGTAAGATGGTGAAATGAATTGGTTGTAATCCATTTTGTGTATCATTGCAATTTATATATGTTATTGGAAAAAATTATTGTTACGTTTTTAGTAAAGTGTCACTAAACTATTTCGTTCAAAAAAAATATTGTCCTTGTCATGCACAAGTCTTTAATAAAATGGTATTTTGTTTTTGACATCGAGTTTAAATAAATAAGCCAAATTTTACTAAATTTTCTTCTAAATTTTATTTATATATTTCTTGTGAAACCTATATCATTTATGGTAGAAAGGATTATCTCTACATAAATTAAAATGTAATTGTGATCTAAACCCCTTAAATTATATATCTTCCCTCAATTATGAAGTTATCACTAATAAGTTGATAACAACATGAAACACCTTCTATATGGAGTTATCCACACTTTGACCATGACCATCGTAAGAATGGGTCCTTTATTTTACCAGCTAGTGTTTCTAGTCTTAGGCGTCATGCTTCGATAAAAATTCATAATCATGAGTGGTGCCCCTTGTGTTTCATTATGCAAATATTGTATCTAGTGAACAAATCCTAGTGTCATCTTGCATAAAATACAAGTCTCATATTTAATGAAGCAATGCGTTTTGGGAAAATTGTTTGTAAGGCCATCCTTGAAGTCATTATAGAACATGATTTTAGTTAAAATCCATTTAGTTAAACCAAATTGTATTTTAAAGGAGACTATTACGCCAGGGATACTTGTTAAGGACCCTATCTCTAATAAGATCAAGTTGTAAAACTTTTGTATTGTGGAATGTGAAAGTTCTTGACTTTAATTTTTTTAAGATAGCCTAAGTCCTCTTGAGAGGTCATTTTTGGATAAGGAATGTATCTAGTATAAACCTCTATACTTTGGCCTAATAAGGTGTTGAACCTAAAGTAAAGTGAAACCCATGATTTATTCTGTGGACTTTGGGTTAACCATGATATATTCTTGAGAGGTCATTGATTATATCTTTTGATTCAGTGCTTATATGAATCATTTAGTCTTACATCATATTGATTTATAAAATTAATTCATCTTTTTTCGTGGCTTAATTCCTACTTTGAAACAACACTTGCAATATGATACATGTGAATCATTCACACTCTTATGCTATAGTGTCATTGATTTAGAGAAGGACCTTGTTGCTGTACATGTCATAAATCCTCATCCTAGTTATTCTGATATTGCACCATCTAGTTCTTCTCCACTGCCATTTATTCAACATCCTCCTAGATCTCCATCTCCTCCACCTCATAAGAAATTTCAGTCTACTCCATAACATAACCATCCTTTGTCTCATCCACTATGTCGGACTACACCTCAAATTTCTACACCTATCTCAAAAGAGCCATTACAATTTTTGCATCATGCTAGACCTCATGATGTGCTATGTGTTTTTATTATTACATGTCTGATTCATCTATCTTCTAATAAAAATCATCCACCTCACCTCCTATAGTGCAAGTTTGATAGACCATATTACAATTATCATCGTATTAATGGTCATAATTACAACGATTGTTATGCCCTTCACGATATACTTTAATAATTAGAAGATAAGGGTGTTATTTATTTTGGCTCTTTCTCTCATAAGAGGTCTCTATCTCCACTTCCATGTAGATTTGTTATTACTTTAGTTGATTTAAATCCTCCATCTAGTTCTAAGGTTATTATCATTCTACAGCCATAGGTTATTACTGATGCGCTCTATCTCCATCTCATCAATCCACTGTTGTACCATCTCGTCCATCGCATCATGATACTACAACATTGGCTTCAAAAACCCTCAGAAGTACCACTTCCCACCACTGTATGACCTATTATTTGCACCATTCCATACACACTTCATTCTGGCACATACACTCATGCTGGTTTTGTTCCACATACTTCCACCACTCCATGCCGACTTGGTCTTCGTTAGGTGATTGTTATCACATTACCCCCTGATGACACAATCATGTTCTTATGGCATTTACATGACTGTTGAGGGATATTTTATAATAATAACATCATCACCAATTTATGCTACACTTTGATACATCTAACATACACTCTCATATCACATCCCAATGATGCACTCTTGCTTTATGGTTCATTCTTGACTATTAAGGGTTCTTATATAAATGAACCCTTACTATCTACACACTATGGGTAATCACTATTCTCTCTCCCCTCTTCATCATACTAACACACCATTTAATAAATTATTGTGAGCATGGTATTAACAAAAAAAATTACATCATTCATTTTACACATACTTTATCATTCATCACAACTCCATTCATACATACACTTTCTATTAACATATATATCTTATCACATCATCAATCATCATCAAAAAAATCCAAAAACATGATTAATAAACATCAAGTACAATGAAAATATTCCAATAGTCCATATATCAATCAATATCATTGTTACAAAATCCCCATAATTGGGTGACATGTTCCCCTACATCAATACATTAGTACATATCATATCTCATCATCACTATCACTATCTCCCACTAAGAGAGCTTTAGAAATAGAAGATTCACTATTTTTTCTACACTTTTTATCTTGGCCCATATATCTCTCCACCTACCTACACAATAGTGTCACCTTTATAGACTACTCTATAGAGCGACCCTGTAACTCAACCAACAGTGTAAATACATCCTGCATTAGGGGACCACTACCTATAGCCTCTCTAGCTCATCGTGTCTCCTTATGTGCCTCATCCCTCTCACTCACTAGCATGGTACATGTCACTACTACTATAGCCATTGGGTAGAATAAATGGGCATGCTCTCATGTAATATCATCTACATGCTCTAGCATACCTTCACCCATGATTAAATTAGGGGAACATTCCACGTCAGTGTGTGGATATATGTGTCCATAATCAATGATGAATACACATCACCTGTACCCATAGATAAGCACATTAGATGTAAATGACAATTACACAACGAAATAAAAAATCATCAAACATCACTATATAATTAATCACGTTGTGTTATCACTGCTGCTACGCTATCATTTCCATTATGTATTAGAGGCATGTGATATCCCCTCTAATCATCCTCCTAGCAGTGCTCTTTCCACATGTATAAAGATTAAAAAAAAAATACTCACCAATGGGATGCCCACCATGCACGGTAGTCCACCGTACACCTTACGTCATCCACATTTATCTGCTTTATCACTGCATCTACCTCATCTCACCCAAGGGGTACTAGCTATGTTCCTGTGGGGCTCTAATCTAACTCCATCCCTCATGAGTGCCCAAATTGTTTGCACCCATAGATATGGCTCTAGGGTAACATCCTGGGCCACACCAAAATATCGTGATACACACTCTACCTAGAATAGCTCAATCATCCCTTAGAACTGATGCTCCAACTTTATAGTATGAAGTACACATTGTAACTCTACTGCATCCTCTAGCCATCATATTTATTCTCAGTATGGCCTCTGGTCCAACATGATCTAACATATTCCTATAGGTATCCATACCCATATTATTGCCATGAACACCAACCCACCTCCCTGAAATTATATCTTGTCTAGCCCACTCTCCTTGCATCCCACCAACCGGCATGAATATTGTAATATGATCATAGGTCTATACATGTAGCAATGTCATTGATCTAACACCAAACCTCTACTCCTTTTGTGTAAATCAATATAGATCTTTGTACATGTGGGCTAAGACACACCGTGCACACACATATCTCACTCCCTCCTCCTCTATCTAATAGAAAATATAATTCATATTATACAAGATTCCCACAACAAAACCCTTCACTGCAACTAATGAAACAATCACCACGGTGAAAAAATTATGAAATCACGGATCCCTTGATCTAATAATATCATATAGACTAGTATGGACCTCAGTGTTTCCCTCATTTGTCATTGCGCATTCTCTATGGAATATCACCTGAATCCTCTCACCAACAAAAGGAAACTTTAGTATCTGATACACATCCGCTATATTAATTGTCATATCCCCTGTATGCAGCCAAAAACTATAAGTATCTTCACAACATCTCTCACACAAAGCTATAATTATAGGCATATTGTGGGGATCGTCCCCCATCCTTGGTATGTTCTACATGCTGGCATGGTCCAAAAAATCCCACTCATCATCCGAAAACCCCAAACCTAGTAATGTACTCCAAGGATGAGCACCATAAAATTATCTCGAATGGATATCCCTCTGTGAATCATAGAACAACAAAAAACACGGTGTTATAAAATCATACATATACTAAAGCAACTACCTAAAACATTCACACACATCCATTATCACATCTACAACATTCAAGGATAATCCCAAGACTTATGGGACACCACCAACCAAAATCAGAACTATGGCACACATAAGTAGGTCACTAGTGCCCATGCCTAGGCACTTGTGTCCTGAAGGTCATTAGCACCTTCACTTCTCTCGTGTGGGTCCAGAACACCGAGAAATTCAAAAATTAAAACTTTGCAAAAAATCATCAAAATAGGCTACTATCAAGAAATGTTTTGACAAAAAACACACTTACCAATTATGCTTTCATACGTGACGCAAAAGCTATCACCACCATCTCAAACCAACTCGATTGTGGTGCTCTAACTTGAGGAATATTCATCTACTCGTATCTCATAAGAAAACTCATGCACTAATAAAATGAATTGTGTATTCACTTTTCATCTTACTATTTATAGTAAATCTCCTTTACTTACCACACTATAGTCATTACTCACATTTATTCTTCCAACTAATTCACATATCATGATTTTATTAATGTATTGAGCATCCTTACTCTAATTTGGTCTCGTATGCATCGTTCTATTCTGAATTCTTCCTACAACTGTATTGTACACATTTCACATATACTACATTTCTCTTTGAACATCAGTTAACCTCAATATACACACATCTTTGTGATATCTATCATTGATTCATTATTGCATCATTACAAGAATACTTTCAGCTCAGTTTTCGTTCTTATAATCACTCCCACATTTAATGAATCAGGGGGGTATATAATTGGGTTCATCCTATAATACCCCTTGCACAATTACAAGATCATTCAACATCTTAAAAACTCTACATTATAAAAAATTCAGTCATAAATTACACAACCTTTCACATCACCTTTTAACAATTCCCCCTAAAAACCTAATCTGGGGGAAACAAGCGTAAAATCTCTCTACAAGTAATTTATCAAAATAACCACATAAATTCAAATATCCATGACAAAAATCAAATCAATTAAATAACATAATACAGTTTCTTTATCCTCCCATATGACCTAACTTGGGAGTTATATCACCACTCTCCTAGATTACTTAACATGGGAAGTTATTCTACATTTTGCAAGTGCTTCTAGATGACTTAACATGAAATCCATCACATACAATTTTTGGAAAAACCCCTGGAGCTGGGGCAATGAGACGTCATTGCATTTCCTATATTTCTCTTGCATGGGGTATCAGGTTTGAACAATTTGAATTGGATCCAAACTCAGCCCAATATGGTGTTTTTTCCATCTGTAGTTGCTAGACCTTTTGAGCATGTAGTTAAATTTTGATGGTAAAAATAGTCTTCTCTCCCTACACTCTTCCTCTGGCGGTAGGACGCCCAAATCCTCATTTTTTTCACACACACAATCAGGTTGGGAACTGATCACTCCCTACCCAAACACATCTCCATCATCAAAAATAAAAAAAATCTGCAATAACTCACTATCAAAATTACCAATATCCCTTATTGCTGCTCATAATGGTCCCACATACCTCATTTTTCCACATGAATCAAAATTTCGATCCATGGTTGGTCACGTTATGTGTTCTCATTTGGCACATACTTCTACCATATATGCATGTACTTCTGTAACTTGGGCTTCTCCGGACATCTCTCAGGTATGTATCCCTAACTACTTTATGTTACCGAGCTTTTGCTTACCAAGATAATGTGGGGAAAAATGTACACACAAAATCATGCACTTATTACAATTTACTATACTAGTAAGTATGTTGTGTTATATATGGATCTTTCACAAGAAAATTATTCACTGATGACCCATTTCCTAGTTCATCCATTTGTCTTGTTTCTTTCTGTTACTTTTATATGTCTCACTTGTCACTTATACATCTAGTTTTAGTCAGGTGAAAGGGATTCTTGTCTATCAGTAATCACTCATTTGTCGTCATTTGTCTCTGGACACTAATACCCAGGACTAGACACTAGTGCCAGGTGCTTATGTCCATCCTGGGCACCACTTTCCACTTTATGTTTGATATTATTTTTGACACTTGAGGCCAATATTTTCGGTTTTTCCTCTCATTTTATGAGGCACTAGTTGGCATTTCACGTCATTAATTTTAAATTTGAACAAGAGATCCGTATATAAACACAACATACATACCATTACGTGGGTGGCCTATTTATATTAAGGGCTAGCCATCTATATAAATCAAAGGACTGCATTTGGGCACATTATTTTGCATACACATTGCATAGGAAGGGGATTTTATTATATTCCATCCATCTATTTACATTTTATATAGCTATTTCCCGTTATCTTGGTGACATTGGTGTGAGGGAAACCTAGGAGCACTATTACACACACAAGAACACAAAACTACATTTAGTTTGAGATGTAGTACACTGTTCACTCATAATTTAACCATTGTGATAGTTGATGATAGTCTGAACCCTCATTTTTTATCTTTATTTTTAGGGTTTTGATGTCTTTCTGTGGGTTTTGCAGGAGAAAATTTGTGTGCCGGTTTACAGGTACCTTGACAATCCAAGAGTAAATTAAAGGAGAGAAAAATTTACCAAGTGTGAAGCCCTAGGGACATTGTACTAACCACATTCCAATGATTTCTACAAACCCCAACACCCACATGGAGGTCTAAGGTGCTTGAGGGTACCAATATCCCTTCTCAAGCACCATGGTCTAGCCATCACAAGTATATCTGCATTTTTATGGACCTGATTGCAATAGTCCATGTTCCCATTCCATCACTTTCTCCAGTCCAAAATCAATTTGGGATAAATATAGTTCAGATAAGTACCTTACCCCTCTCATTTCCTTTCATAGTTTAAATTAAATAAATTATACAACATTTATATTCATTGTATATCTGTTGTAGTAGTCATTTACATTCAGATTTAATAAATTAATTTAAAATTTTACTAAATCACATGTGTGTTGTGTTATCTTAAGTTATCTCATGTTGTTTTGCATCTTCAAAAATGTAATTGTAGACACAAAATCATGCTCTTGGGTAAATTTCTAGATCCAAAAGCATACTAATGTATACATGATTCCTAAGCAAGAAAACTATTGGTTGAAAACTATCTTTGGCCTTTTTAATTTTTTTCTTGTTTCCTCTTTGGTCTTATACACCCTACAAACATGGCAAAACTTGATTGATCTATAGGTTATGAATTCAAACATTGGCACCTTTTTAGGACATCAATTCTTAATCGCTCTTTCCCATACTAGGAACTCTTGACCCTTTCTTACCTTTACTCGCTCTTTTTGGGTGTATTTTATCTTTTGGTCATCTTTTTAACTTATGGGTCATCCTTCAAGTTGTCAATTACAAAATTAAAACAAGGTAATCAGATATATATACTTAGTTACTTCTCAAAAATAATGACCAAGCATTAAACATTACTATCATCAGCTACGATTGCATCGAAAGGAACTAAATCACTCGAAATGCATCCATTTAGTATTTATACAAGGGACAAGGGTTGCATCAACTATCCATACACTGCATAACAAGGGATTTATATTATATTCCATCAAAGCATACTATTATATTGTGATATTCTATATCTAGCCTAATATTATTTGTGTAACATTCACAAGGGGATCCTAGGGCATCATTTATACACACACACACATAAAAAAATACATGGGGTATTATAAGTAGTACAAAACTCGGCAGTAAGTTCTATCTTTGGGTGACCACTAGGTTCAGTCCAACTCCACATCCTACATATTTTTCATTACGTTTGATGTGGTATGTGGGTATGTGTATGTGAATATCTTTCTTACAGGTTATATGTATCTTTGATAATCAAGGAGCGGATATCAGTTAATCAACATGAATAAACAATGAAACCCTTTTGAAAAAGAAGAAAGAATATCCCAAGCTCTTGCATGGCCATGAACACCTAGACCTAGTCACCAGTTCCACGGTGTAACTTCCCTATACTGGGTTCACATATCTTTCCCTATTCCCGAGTTAAAAAAATTATAGTGAGCATTTATGACACTGTTTGTAGTCTATTACACACTTTCTTCTGCCAAGAGCACTTCATTTCTACTTAGAAATCAGCTCAGTCATTCTGTCTATTGTTCTTGCATAATATTTCACATTATATATGCTTATTTTCTTGTGTCATTATTTTATTTCATCATTTACACATTATTCATTATAATATTTACCCTGCAATCAGATACAATTGTAATTAAATTAAATCATTTGGTGAACCTCACTCATTATCTTACACACTTGGATCCTTGTTTTTTCTTCTTTCATGGCTCTTAAAATTCCTAAAATATCCTTGCATGACTTACCTCAAACACACTCAAGTTTTAAATATGTTCTCTAAAAATACCTAGCCACTATGTATCTCCCTCACAATAAGCCACCTTCACAAGTCAATGTCAGTTTTAATCATCTCTCTAATGACCCTATCCTTCATAATACCAGGATTAATCAACCCATATTAATGTCAATTCAATTCTTGCACCATGATTTTCAAGAAAAATTTCACACCATGGAAACCACGATTACATCTCTTAAAGATAAAATACAACATCTATAGGATTCATTTCAGGACCATGCTATTTTTTCTTCTACACCTCCTACCAATCCTATGTCTTCTACATGCGCTCATGTAAGTGATCCTAAAGTCTTAACCTTACCAAAACCTTTCAAGTTTGATCTAAATGATAAGAAACAAGATATTCTCTTGGATATCCTCAAAAAATCAATTGATGAACTTTCCAACTACTTATTACGACCCTCCTTATCAGCTTGCTAAATACAAAGCTATCTCATTTTACAATTATCAAAAACTTAGTGGACATCAGGACAATGTTTGATATGGTTTAAAATAAAGAATTGAGCCTATTAACCATCATGGTTTTATCTCATTTTCCACAGAAAATTTTGCCACATGCTCATATCCAATTAATAAATCGTAATGGGCTCCCAAATCTGCTCCTTATATTTCCAATGGTCATCATGTCATAACTTCTAATGTTCCTTATTTGGTAAGTCAAGAGACACCTATCCAACACATTCCAACTAAGAAAACGCCTTTAAAAACCATCCTCGATCCCCTTCTCCTATCAAGACTTATAAGAGGTTACCTATTCTAACCAAGCAACCACCTCTCAAAATCCGTCCTACTGCCAACCCCAAACCCAACACTGGTCTTAATCTTTCTTCTACTTATCATCCTGAAAACAATATGCTTTCTTATAATACATTTCAAACTCTAAAACCATCGTCATGTCTCTCCTAAATCATCACACAGATCTCAATTACTAGAAAACATGGGGGGAATCACACTTTTTACCCCTCCCATCTCTATTAATTCTCTCTAGTATCTACCATTAAAATTCATGCTCCATGAATCATGTCTATTCTTCCTAAGCACTTCCACACCCACTATGTATTACCATTAGCCTACAAAATACTCTAGTTCCATGATTCATACTTTAATACTTTGGGTCTAATTTTGAAATGAACCCGACATCCACTACACATTTTACGCTAAATGATTCACAATAAATATTTCTAGCATCTAATCTCACACAACACATTACCCGATGACACACTCTTGTTTTATTGTTCATTCTTCACTATTGTCGGTCCTTATAAATGAGCCTCATCTCATTCAAATCCACTTAGGGGGGTAACACTTCTCTTATCATCTTCACATTTTTACATACTATAGCATCACACTCATACAGACCATTTGCATATCTTGGTTGCATTTACTCTTGTTAGTTTATTCTATCTCCATGTAACACTTTTTTTTCCATGTTAGATGGATTCTTAGTAATTCATCATCTTTATATATATATATACACACACACACACACACACACACACACACACACACACACACACACACACACACACACACACACACACACACACACACACACACACACACACACACACACACACACACACACACACACACACACACACACACACACATTCTCGTTCACTTTTTCATTTGACATGAATGTCGATATCTTACAGGTTCTTACACATTACAATGATATGAGGGAATCTACATTCAATAATATCACATTCTACACACCATAGGTTCTATTGTTTTGTTATTTACTACCTATTCTTATTAGCACTTAATTTTTGCTTATCCATACATGTTTTGACATACTTTTATCTTTCTAACATGCTCGTGGGTGCTCCATGTCTAGAATTTGACTTTCAAAACTATATATAACCATGGCTATCTATTATATTTTTCTTGACCTTGTTTGCTACTATATGTTATTATTTGCGGGATATGTCCTATGTCTTGTGTGATCACTATATCATTTTGGATTCTTTGAACCTTATTGTCTTGTGACATTGTGAGTGATGTCCCATATATGAAACCCACATTTCACGTTCCATCTTGTTTTCACACTTGATTGTTATATTTTTTCCTATTAAATGTTGGATATGTTTACTACTAACACTTATACTATCCTATTTTATTTGTGTGCCTTGGTTTCAACCATTCACATCCCCTACCCCTACAGGTATCCACTTCATATCAGCGTCAAGTCCTCTCCTTTGGGTTGTATTCTCATACTACCATTCCATGCACCCCAAATGAGGGGGCATACATTTTGTGAACAAATAAAACCTACAGAAGCTCAAAACTATAGTTCAGATCAACACAATACAAAAAAATAATAGGAACACAGTCACAGAATGGCCTAGAATCTGAATTGGGTCAAAAATTACACCAACTCCTAGTATAACAAACTAGTGTCTAGGCCCTCCTATCCTCCCCTGGGTGCTAATGTCCTATGGGTAGAAACAATCAATTTCTCATTACAACACAACCTTGAGTAGTTTACAGAGTAGTTCTACAGTTACAAATACTAACTTTCAGTCACAGAAAACATTCTATCTCTTACAATCAGAAAAAATAAAGACAAATAAAATAAATTGGGATGAATCTTATGCAATGTTGCTTATTGGGAAAATTCATAAAAGGAGTGTAAAACTAAACCTCTCTCCCTAATACCCGCTATTGGCATGAGATAACCCATAAAAATCTTACTTGCCACGAGATCTCCAAAAAAAATCACACTTGGTGTGAGAATACCCAAAAAACTCATACTCGATATGAGATCAGCCCAAAAAATCACTGTTTGTGTGAGATCACCCAAAAAGTTGACCTTCAAAATTAAAATAAGAAAAGAAACAAGAAATAATTCTACTGTTTTATTGTGTAACATATCAAGTGAAAACTTTACTCAGACTCTTTACATACTTTATACATATTCCTCTTATTTTTCATATATAGAACTCTAATTACTCTTTTTCTCTTCATTTTCAGATTTTCCCTTAATATGCAACAACAAAAAATTCACAAAATCTAGAAAATATACACTTTGCCTCTAGGGCCCACTTCAATTTCCTAGTCTCCATATTTCACCTTGTAATCACTCCACACTTCACTTGTCCACTCAACATGTTGTTTAGAACACTCTCTATAGGATCATAAGTTATGCATCTTTTATGTACTTTATGTTATTGAATATTCAGTCCAAAACATAAAGTAGGGGGAAATGTATACACAAAATCACGCACTTGGGTACATTTATAGGTCCAAAAGCATACTAATGTATACATGATTCCTAAGAAAGAAAACTAGTAGTTGAAAACTATCTTTTGCATCTTTTCTTTGTTTCTTATTTCCTCTTTGGTATTACACACCATACATCCCTAATGGAGCTTGACTAGTCTATATTTTTGAATTCAGACAATGACGCCTAGTTAGGATATGAGTGCCCATGCACTTCTATCCATATTGGGTGATCCTACCCCTTTCATATCTTAACTCACTCTTTTTGGGTCTCTTTTATCTTTTGGTCATCTTTTTCACTTATGGATCAGCCCTCTAGTTGTCAATTAACAAATTCAAATGAGGGGATCATATATTTACTTAGTTACTTCTTATAAATTATGACCAAGCATTAAGTAGGCACTAAAAAACTCTTGAGGAATCCATCTAGCATCTATACAAGGTATAAGGGTAGAAATGACTTTGCATACATTGTGTAAGAGATGAAGTCTATTGTATTCCATCGACACATAATATTACATTTCTATATTATAGATCTAGCCCATTATCATTTTGGAAACATGCACAAGGGCATCATAGGGCATCATTTCTACACACACACATAAGAACTACATGAGGTCTAAGATTTAGTGCAACAAATGGTAGTAAGTTCACTCTTTGGGTCATCGACAAGGTCATTCCAACTCAACATCATGAATATTTTTTATATGGTTTGATGTGGTTTGTGGGTATGTATAGGTGAAATTATTTTTCTCAAGTTATAGGTATCTTCCGCAATCGAGGATAAGATATGAAGTGATTAATAAGAATAAATAGTGAAACCCTTGTGACATAAAAGAAAGCAGATCCCAAGATATTGCATGGCCAAAAGCTCCCAAACCTAGTCACAGGTACCCAGGTGTCTCTTCCCTACACTGGGAACCCTTGTACCGCCCTATTCTCGAGTTTTGAAATTTATAGTGAGCATTAACGAAATTATTTTTATTGTGTTCATCACCTTCACCTACCCATATCAATTCTTATCCACTCAAAAATCTCATGTCTTCTTATCTCTCCTTAATACTTAGTATTTCACATTATATATCCTTATTTTATTGTGTCATTAATGTATTTTATCATTTATACATTATTAATTAGAAATAGTTACTATGCATTCAAATTTAATTACACAATAAATTAAATCAGTAATTCAAAAAAATTATGTAATTTATTTGTTGTATTTGTGTGTCAAAATAATGAGTGTTACATTTGGTATTAGAGAGGAGGTTCAAGTTATTGAATCTCTAGGATAGTTGGTGTTATGATGATTATGCATGGTGGTGGAGGAGATAGGAAGTGTAGTGTGATATTATGTTGTGATGTGACAAAAATTGTACTTGTGATAATATACATGCACATGTTGTACATACCACATAGTGTGGATTTGTTATGATGTTGATGTGTTTCGTGATCATAGTATTCAATCTCTTTTTCGTTAATTCAATATGAATTTCACGTGTGATGTACCACCTTTTTGTGTAAAAAGAATATTATGTCACTGCAAAGTGTTGGATTGTTTTATTATTTTGTGATATTTTATGTGTCCTAATATGTTGTATGAAAAAAATGTGTCATAGTGAATGGTATCATATGTTTATGTTACCACGGTGTTGTGATGTATCATCTTGTGTCACCATGTTTCATTGGAATTGTTTGTATGTTGTGATGTTAGTCGATATGTTCATCATACATATATTTCACGTGTTATGTAATGGATTCATGTCATGAATTAGGGGCATATGGTGATATTACGACCCCTATTGTACTGCACTTACACTTTTGGGTCTGTTCTATGGAAACATGACATGTTTTTTAGCTATGTAAATGATGTTGTGTTATACCCGTAATTATACCATGTGTAATACGCTATGGTTGTGAGTAAATCATAATTGTGTTAGTAATTTAGTTACGTTTTATGTTGTGTACCATACACTCATTGATCCTAAGGTAAGAAATCAATTGAAAGTGTGTGTGTGGAGAGAGAAGACAGGCGTATAAGTACCCATAATATTGAAACAATATGATATTTCGAAGTAAAGTATTATATAGATTGAAAATCCACTTCTATCCATTTTATATACTTTAAGCATGATCAATATACTATGGAATGTGCACAACTTGAGGCTCAACTTATCTCTCATATATGGGTTGTCCAATGAACAATTCAACATGATAGTGCCTATGTTGAGCCTTCTAAGATTTTGGAGGAATGATTCAGACATATATTATGAAAGATATTTTATTTGATCAGTTATTATTTATATTCTAATTCACATTCAATATTGGATAGGCTCCAATGCCATTATCAGGATACCAAGGTACACTTGATGTCAGACGAGATCTGATGTACTTGTGATGTAAAATTTGTTATATATTTTGTGAGTTGAGGCTCAATATCCGTGTGTCAGCAACTCAATGAGTAACTATTTGGTGGTTGTATAAGGCCACATAATGATCCTGATGTGATATTTATCTATACATGTTTTATTTGTAAATTTGACTTTCCTTTTCTCTTCCTTTTCTAGAAGTAACAATTTTTTTGATCTTACTTTCGGTTGAGTTACTGCTAACAATTTTGGGTATTTTATTTCATTGTTGCACTAACATAATTATTTTCACACTAAATGTGGATAATTATCCATTTATTTTTCTTTTATTGAAAGTTGAATTTGAGTTGAAATTCTTCGTTAAGTTTCAAATCTATCTTCTCCCTTTGCCCAAGGCGATTGAATTTGATGCCACTTGGAAATTTTTCTTGATGTTTTAGCATATGAGGTCTAATGTTGTTATACATTATAATAGGGACATGGTCTCACCATGGATTGGTTGTACCTATGTGCCCACTTCATTGTATGGAGTTACATCCCAAGGAGTTACATATAACTATTGTTGTTCTTGTTGAACCATATGTTATCATGTCATTCGGCTTACAGGTGACTAGACTCTATGTGCCTAGAGCTATAGAGTGACCATCCTATTTGGTGGAGAGAAAATGAAAATCTCTATTTATTTTGTAATTTGGGAGGTATATGGAATTAGTTTGGAAGGATTACGGAGTTTGAGAGGTCTATGGATTTGGTATTATGATCTATGAGTACGCATGTGAGTCTTGTTATGTTTTATGTTGTTGAGGCTTAATGCACCTCGTTGATATTATGATATTTGATCTCATATTGACATTGTGTAGTTACAATTGTGGTTTGAGTTACATGAAACCTATTTATGTGTATTTATGGGAATTATTTATTGTTATGTTAATATTGTGTTATGTATACTATCTAGGACAGGGCATGTGTTTTGAGTACTATTTTTATGTGGAATGTATGATTATTTCCATGGTTGGGTTGAGGTCTTGTGTTGTGATACAGTCATGAAAGAATGTAACAAGATTTTGTGTGTGTCATTACTGTTGTGTTTGATCCTTGTGTGATATCATGATGTTGTGTTCTGTTAGGCACCCACAAAAAAAGCAAATAGAAACCATAAATAATGAAACATTGCGAGTTTTAAGATTAAGGAACAATGTAAAGGAAAATACTAGGGTAAGTGCATGGAGATGGGGGACCAAAATGGGGTAAAAAAGGAACACCTTTTTCTTGAAATCAGCAAAAACATGAACTTCATTGAATAATTCAGCATTCCTATGCTCAAAATAAGACAAAAAGATAAGAATAAGTACTGAAGATCTCATAATCTAGTTTCTAAACTACATTTTTATAAAAAATGGTTGACGATTAAGATGGTCAAATGAGGTACGCACACAAAGTATGTCTATTTTTGTGTAAATAAGATAAGCACCTATTGTGTGTGTGCCCTCCCCCCGTTTTTTGAATTATTTTTTAGTCAAATAACTTACGTATAAAAGTTAACTAAGACCTTGTACGGGGGTCCCACTTTTTTATCATAATTTTTGGATGAATATATAATTTTTTATTAATTATAAAAGTGCACATATCCCGAAAATGAAATTTTTGTGTGTGCACCCCCAAACCTTTGAGAAACAAAGTATTTTTAATTTTTTTTAGTGCATGTAGAATGGAGTTTTAGAAATACCAATTTTTTTTTTAAACCGAATGAAAAAATCATAAATATTTCACCAAAACGTATACATATGTTTTTGCAAGAAAAAAAGGTGCTAGTAAAATAAATTATGGATGAAAGCCTTAAACTAATCAGATTTTATAAATAATTATATTGTGATCAAGGTAAAACCAAGCTTAACATTGTAGTATAATTCATTTTTGAATATTATGTTTTAATGCATGAGATATTGGGGTGCACATGTGAAATTTAGAATTTTTTTATTAAACATAGTTTTAATCATACAGAACACAGACCAAACCTGTGGTTTGGATATCCAAGGAAAATCCAAGCCTCAAGATTGGGTTTTCAAAACCCAAACAAGATGAAATATGAGCACATTATAACGTGCTCATGTTATAACGTGAGTGCGTTATAATGCACTCACAATATGTATTGCTTAAAATAGGAAGACAACCCCAACAAGAAAAATAATATTTGATATTGGTCCCACTGGTCACGAGTGTTTTTGCAAATTCCTGCACATTCTAATTCTTGTTAACATTTTTGTATAGTTTATGTGATATAGAGATTATTTTGTGAAATATTTAAGCATTATTTGATATATTTAATTGTGTTCGACTGTTATTATATTCATAATAATCACTAACATTTTATTGTAAATATTTTATAGTGGTGAAGGTATTTTTTAGAATTATGGGGAGAAAACCAAAAAAGAAATCACTTGATCAATTGTAAAAACAATGCGACTGGATGAAAAAGGCCGTGTAAAAATAAATTGAATGCATCTTTAAGAGAGATTGAAGATGTTATAAAAAATCCTATATCATCCAAGAAAGCCAAGAAAGAAGAAATAAAAAAGAAAAAAGGGAGCGAATGCAAAAAATACGTGAAGAAAAGAAATAGATGCATGAAGATGAAGGTATGTCATCTCTTCTAAATGAAAATGATCATGAAGATAAAGGTATGAAATCTCTTCGAAATGAAATTGATGGTGTTATTAGGATATATAATGTTTACATTATAGTGGGATATTTACCAAAAGGTAAATAATAATTAGTTAGCTATATTATTGTTATATAAAGAATAATATATTGGATGGATTTGTTTTAACAAATTGTATGATTTGAGTTGTGTATTGTTACATGAGTAACAATCACAATTAAATAGCATTATGGAGATATTGTTAGGAAAGTATTTTCCTAGAAAATAGGGATGTACATACCGATTTTTATGTGTTGCATATGTTGTATAAGCATTCAAAATGAATTAATGAGAAGATCTTTATTGTGTGTATTTTATTCTACAATACCAAATAGTAGTATCAGAGCAAAGTTGTTATGTGTAAGTAATGGAGGAATTTAAAAAAATTTGAAGGGACAACCTAAGTACATTTGTTTATTATTACCCTGAGCCATGATATCTTGTGAGAGTCATATTTTATAGTAATGATCAATATTATTATTATTTAGTTTATTTTTGAATATTTGTGGATTAATGTGATCAATTTTGTCAAAAGTGAACCTGCTCTGAGTGAAATAATAAATAGTTTTGTAGTGTTTTCTGATGATTTTCAAGAGTATAAAGATCTATGCATTTTAATGGTTTGTGAAAGAAGTTTTTTTAAAGTTTTCTGCTAGCATTTTGATCTACCTGACCATGGAAATCTAGTCTTCGATTGATTTATCGATCCTATCAACTTCATAACAGAATTGTAGAAATATTTGTGTCATTTAATGACACAGTTGTTCTTATACGCCAAGCATTACTTTTCAGTCACTTGGATATGTATGTTGTGTGATACATGTACAATCTTCTTTATCTTGTGGATTTTAGTGTCCCAGGTGGAACAATTGTGGAGACTTGAATTTTACTTTCCCATACTTTCGTGGTCGATAGACCTGGATCTCATATCTACATGCACCGCTTAATCTACTTTTATATACAGTGACAAGTCCATCTCCACGTATATCTGTACATACGTAAAAGATTCAGTGGTATTCATCTGATTCTGGTATGCATTTACCTTGGCATCTAAACCTGGATATTTTTGACCATGCAATCTACTCTGGTAAGTTTTATACCTCTACGTAGTACATGTTTTCTTGCCAAGTCATTATAAATAGAGTTGCTTCAATATAAAAATTTCATTGTTAAAATTCACTTATATATTGATTCCATTATTCAAATGTAATTGTTAAGTAATTCAATCATCTCATTGTTATAGTGTATTGTAAGTCATCTTGAGCATTTATATAAGTATTTTCTCATTTGTGATTATTTTTTTATGTCAGTCTCGAATTAATATCGTTACTTATGATTATTAATACAAGGCATTAAGAGTTGTTTTTATTTCATTGTTCAGAGGTTTGTTTTTTTAATATTGGCAAATAGTTTTTGAAAGGGACTATACCCTTGAATACAAAATAAGGCCTTTAAGCCGGAATAAGAGTGAGAAGCATAGCAGGACTAACCAAGTCCAAGTAGTACAATGAAATTCAACGTAGCCCCGAAACAACTACACAAGCGAGACTTAACAGCAAACAACAGCAAAAAAACAGTAACCCGACAGCCAAGAGAACAGTAAGAATAACAAAAGAGAGCAGTAGAAGCATGCAGGACTACTTCTTGGCTGCTTGATCAACACTGATCTTGAATTTTTTCCAAGCATGAAACATACCCAAAGCGGTCATGTGGGGTAGCATCCGTCTTATCGAGCTCCTCGATGGTCCTTTTGCTCTCTTTTTCATTGCCCCAAAGTGCAGCCGGGACACCGCTGAGGTTGGAAACACTTTTGGCATGTCCCACGATGAACTCCTCAATGGCCCTAAAGGCAGCAATGTTGTAATCATGCCTAGTCTTAGCCTTCCCAAGGCGGGAGTCCAAGGAGGTCAGCTTTTTGTATATGTCTTCAATCTGATTATTGTCAATGCTCCCTTCCCCCTCCATGCTTTTCTTACCTTTTTGCTTAGCTAGGTTTTTGACCTCATCCTTCAGCATTGTTCAGAGGTTTGTTATATGTCATTGTATTGTAAAATTTACTTGTCACCATTTTATCATGTCAATTGTAAGTTATTTGATTCCTATTATCAAGGTCATGTAAAAGAGTTGGAATTTTTCTTAAAGGTTTTCTTTTGTCAAATAGGTGATTTTAGTATTTGTCATTTTTTTAGTCAAAAGTTGTCAAAAATTTGTAAAAATAAAATAAAATCTACCTTACAGATGCATTTTCAGCCTTACCCAACTTTCGAAAAATAAGTGTTTCACATTGTGGGGGGCAGGGGGGGGGAGGGGGCGGAAGAAAATAATAAATCCAATTTGGAAATTGTTGAGCATCAACATCTAATTCTGTTGAGTTAGCATCATGTATATTGGAGGAAAGAGGCAATGGAGGTTGTAGGACAACCAATGAAATCTCGTCAATCGCCAATGATGGGGCCGCTTCACTGATTCGGTGGCATGCGTGTGTTTTTTCTTTGAAGTGGGGTTCCTTATTTAAACATGCAACATGTTTGATTTTAGAATTTTATTTTGGTGTGGTTTTCAGTGTGAATTGAAAAATAAGAACATAAGCTCATTCTTGCTCATTGGTATGTAGCTATTCCTATTTCCCCTATGTAAAAACATAGTGAAGAGAAAAGAACACAAAGAAATACAACATCATGAGTCTTGATGAGGTTGAAAAGTCATATGTGTTTCTGTTCAGACCTAGGTTTGTGGTTATCCTCTGGAAAACCATTGAACGCTGCTCAGATGTGTTCCTTCTTGAGTTCCCAGATTTTTAGGTCAAATGTGTTCCCTAGAGTGACTGGTTGATATGCAGATGATTCTTGAGTGTGTTCCCATCCTCTTCAGTCCTATGTGTTCCCAATAGTGCATGTTCGATAATAAGTTGATGTGTTCCTTCTTCTACCTTCATTTCGAGTGTTGTACCAAGATCATGATCAAGCACGGGTGGTAGGTTGTAGAGGAAGTGTGAAAGTTCTATTGTTACCATGTAAACATTAAGGGGGGAAATGCTAGGAAATATAATATTTACATTATAGTGGGATATTTACTGATAGGTAAATAATAATTAGTTAGCTATATTATTTTTGTATAAACAACAATATATTGCTTAAAGTTGTTTTAACAACTCGAATGATTTGAGTTGGGTATTGTTACATGTGTTAGAATCAAAATTAAATAGCATTATGGATATATTGTTGGGAAAGTAGTTTCCTAGAAAATAGGGATGTAAATACCTAATTATTTGTGTGGCATACGTTGTATAAACATTCAGAATGAATTAATAAGAATAGCATTATTATGTGTATTTTATTCTTCAATACCAAATAGGTGCAACATATCTTCAAACACCAACTGAGTCAATGAATGATGAATATTCAATGTATGATGATGCAATTCCAAGTTTAAACATAGATGTTACACAAGTTGACCAAACTATTGAGAACACACTCTCTTTACCAAATTATGAAGATGAATGACAAATAGAAAATGAAAAATGTTTAGATAATATTCAAAAATAAATTCCATTAAAATCACAGATTTATTTTTTTTGGAAAAAACCCAAATGTTTACTTGAGATTGATGATAATATTTTAAATCCAATGCCTAATAATATTTTTCAACGCACTTGTAGAATAAAATCCAATCAGATATGGAAAAAATATTTTAATCACTTAAATGAAATAGGTAGATGTTAATTATTTGTTGAAATGATGAAAAATATTAATTATAGACCTACAATGAAAATGTTGGCTAGATTTTCTGCATAGCATCAAACCTAGGCAGTCATGAGATAAATCTCCCTCATTTAACCGGTGAGGCTCCCGTTTCAGATTTGTCAATAAAATGTTTTTTTATCTATCAGGGGTTTTTACTTTAACTACTTAGTTCATGAACCATAACTAAGAAGTTCTGCAGCAAGTAAGTAGCTGTTTAAGAAAGGAAAGTTATAGAAGAAAGAAGTAAAGGAAATACAGAGGAGAAATGGGGAAGATGTGCATCCCAATTAGTAGATAGCACATCTAATTGCATGCACATAGAAGAAAATTAATAGATTTTAACACATAGAATTATAATGCAAAGGAAGCTCTAGATCCAGATCTAAAATAACACAAAGTTTACTTAAAAGATATAAGATTTAGAAGCAAGAAACACAGTACGCCATGACACAAAGTTCTCTGGAAACCTGCTTCTTTGTATTCCTTTGCTACAAGTGGCTCTCAGGGGTTCAGCATAAAGTCTAGAACACAAGATTTCTGCTTACAAATTCTGATTCATCCTTAACCCGAAGGTTCTTCCTCTACTTATAGAATGTAGAGGGGCAATTACAAGTTGGAAGCTTTTAGTTGAACTGGCACATGTGGAAGTCGGAAAGAAACAACTGGAAATCTTCCTCCTGGAATTCCTCTTTGCGTGACATGTATGATTTGCAACTGAAAATAGAACTTTCTATTTTGCATGCCTGCCACCTATCTCCAAGTAGTTGACTTCTTCAAGTAATGGCTTTTAAACCAATTACTTAGGTTGTATAATTTAATTGATCACTCAATTACTTTGTCGGAGGAAAGAAGAAGGAAGAGGAAAGCTGACTTTGTCGGAGGAAAGAAGAAGGAAGAGGAAAGCTGACTTTGTCCTTTTTCATGTCTGCATGCAGCTGATTCAAACTGGATTTGGAAACAAGCTGGAATTAGTTGGATCTTGAAATTGGAAGCAAGCTGGAATTTTGCCTTCACATTGTCTTCTCTTTATCCTTGAAGCTTTTGCAGTTCTTCTGTTGTACATGCATCAGTGCAAGGTTGGCTGTAGATAACTCATCATCCTTATTTTTAATTGCATATGAGCAATTAAAAATTCTGGAAAGCACTCAAGGTGAATGAAAATTCAATGAAGACTTCAACTGGAAGATGAGAGCACATACACAAGATCTTGGAAGGAATTTTCCATGCACTGTCTTCTTCATGGGCTGCATTCGAAATAAGAGGATGAAGCCTTTTTGCCAGAAGCTTTTGCAACTATGAGATCTAGATCTGGATCTGCTTATGGATTTGCATCAGCATCTGCATCTGCATCTGGATATGGATCTACACCTGCATAACAAATTCTGGCAACTGGGCTGTGGATGGAAAAGCTGCAGCTCGAAGAATTCCACTGCTTTTAATATGCACGCATGAGTGAAGTTTTTCTTGCACGCATGAGTGAAGTCTTTTCTGCTCTGGATCTGTCTATCAATTGAGTAAGAGGTTCCGAGCCTATATCCGTGTCTCTAATATCTGTAAATTTAAAAGTGATGCATGACTCCGTTGTGCTTTCTTTTTCATCTTTCTTCGCCATAGCTTTGTCTATCTTCGTCTGAATAATTCTTTTTCTTCTTACTTTGCCGGATTTCTTCAATACTAGTGCAGATCTGGACAATTCTTCAGATTCGGAGGATATATGCAATGTATTGGACATTGATAAAAAATCCTTTTCCTTTGTAAAGCACCTGTAATGAATTCCTGCAATTTATTCAGACAAAAATGGCCACCGGAGCATGAATAGTGAATTTTAATTGTAAAAATCTGCACTTTTCAAGTCTGCTGCCCCAAAAAATGGTGTTTTAATTTACACATAAAGAGAGCATGAATCCTTTCAACAACACCTGAGCTCCTGTAACACCTGTGCAAACAATTATGCAGACAAAGATCAACCTCCTTCAAAGCATGCGCCAAATTTGGAAGCTTTTAGCCTTGTTTCCACCTTGCCTGAGCAAAATCCTTCCTTTAATGGGGGCACACTTTTCTACTTGGCTTCAATTCTTTACCTGTGAATTAAATAATTCACCCATATGGCTGCCCATGCTTATATAACCTTCACAATTCCATAATTAATAATTGCCCTAACAATTAAAGGCAATTAATTGATTAAAAATCATGCTCTTCTCTTTTAAAAATAGCATGTTTAAGGACAACCATCCAATAAATTAAATTAATCCAATTTAATCCTCCACACTTCACTTCACTTAAGCTTCACAGTGTGCTTTGACCATAGCCACTGAAAATAGGAATTAATATAATCATTTAATACTTTAAAAAGTATTAATTCCTTCTCAAAAGGGGCTGCATTAAATAAATTAAATTTATTTAATTTTGGAATTCTATTTCCAATTGATTTATTCCCCTTTGCTTTTGTTGACTTTTCCACAAGCCTGGGTGCCAAAATTGGGTGAATAAATATTAACAAATATTTATTTAATGCATTATTATTCACCCAAGGTGGGTCGCACTTTTTTGCATAATAGAATTCTATTTTTAAGAATTTCTGACAATGGGATTATTTACCCTCCAAGGCAGCCCCGGAAATCCCATGATCCACTTAAGTGATTTGACTTTGACAATGGGATTATTTACCCTGCAAGGCAGGCAATAAAATTCCATGATTTCATTTAAGTCACTTTTCTTTTATTTCACCATGGGAATTTTTACCCTGCAAGGCAAGCAATAAATTCCCGCTTGCCTGCAGCATCTATTTTTCCCACTGCAGCTTAAGTGAACTTTATAACACGAGAAAAAAGTACCCTGCTAGGCAGGTATAAAATTCCCACCCCGCCTGCGGCTTCTATTTTTCCCATTGTAGCTTAAATCCTTTGTTTTCCAAAAATGCGTCCATCCCCGCAGGGGCTTTTCTGTGCACGACTTCACTTTTTCTCAGTGATCCGGACCTCCGATGGCGACTTCCTCCAGGCATAATGTGCGTATATGTTTTCCAGCTGCTCCAGGCCAAAAATCGAGCTTACCCGGCAAAGGAATTGCTCCAGAGAAATTTCACAGAAAATGAAACGGGACACCACAAAAACACGAAAAATTGCCAAAAGCTACAAATAAAGCCCAAAACTTTAAATAAGTTAAAACCCTTCTGGCACATAGGAATAATAACATATTCGCTCATAATAGAGTTAAAATAGAGCGCAAATAGTCTCATACGAGGCTCAAAATAATTAAATACAAATTTCCCGCAGACAAATCTCGACGACAGAATAAAACAATTTTGGGCATCTGGGTATTTGGCGAAAAAGGCTAATATGGCTCTTTAGGATTATCTTGACGCAATACAAGAACTTTCAGGCAATAAAAACACAAAACGACCCATTATTTTAAAAGTACGAAAAAATTTCGGATAGGGTAGTCACATATTTTAGGATGAAATCTGGGTGACACCAGAAAACCCTTGGGCTAAGAACATCTAAGACTAATAGTGAAAAATCTATTGTAAAAAAATCTAATGAATTTATACCAATATGTAGGTTCAACCTCACATACCAAAGGTAGTAATGCTACTCGATGTGTTATTACATTGACTATAGTAAGTAAATCAACAAAAAAAATATCGTTTAATTAGAAAAACTAGTAGTGCACAAAAAATAAATAGGAAAACACTATAAAAATCTATTGATCATCATGAAAGAATTAAAGATACAAATACTAATGAATTATGGGCATTCTCTAGTAGACTGCCATGAAAATACAAAGACATAGTTGAGGAGTTAAATTAATTTTTTTTGGAATTTTGAAAAATAAATACAAGGGTTTCACCTAATCAAAAAGATGTTATAGAGCTTAGAAGATCCTAAACAAAGGACGATTAAAGAGATTAGAATATCTAGTAGACAAAACATTATTTTAGTATAAGAAACTAAAATGAAGACAAAAACTTTGAAGGAATAGAAAAAGAATTTTTTGGAGAATTCTGATTTTGAAGTGGTTGATTCACAAGGCGCTTCAATAGGTGTAGAAATTCTTTAGGACAACAAATATCTCAATAGTAATGTGATTTTAGCTTCTCCTAATAATTTAGCTGTTAAATTTCGTGCTTTTGAAAATGACTCAATTTGGATCCTTTCCAACATTTATGCTCCCAACACTGCTGCTGGCAGAAATAAATTATGGGAAGAGTTATAATTCTTTAGAAGCAATTTTAAGGATTATAATTGGGTAGTCATGGGTGATTTTAAAACCCCTTTAAACCCCAGGGAAAAATATGGGGGTAACTATGATTTCTCAGTTAGTATGGGTGATTTTGTTGAGTTTGTTTCTTCTCTTAACCTCATGGATATTGAGCTTTATGGAAACCAATTCACTTGGTCTAATAGAAGAATTGGTGAGATTCCGATACAAGTAAGATTAGACCGAGCTCTCATCTCTACTAATTTTGTTTTGAGTCAGGATTTTCATCTCTCTTCATTGCCTAGGATTGGCTTAGATCATAATCATATTGCTCTTAATCTTTACAACTGGTCTAAACCATCACATAGCTCTTTCAAATTCAAAAAAATGTGGTTAGTGCATGAATACATTATGGATAGGATCAAAGAATGTTGGCATTAGGATGGAGATGGTACAACATAATTCAGGTTAATTCAAAAACTAAAAAATGTAAAGAAGTAGGTTAGAACATAGAACAAAGAGGTATTTGGCAATATTTTTGAACAAAAAAAAGAGCTAAAACAAAAGCTTAAAGAGGTTGAAATGAGAATCTCAATCAAAGGTATGAATTATGAAGATCAATAGCTGGAAAAAAATTTCTTTCGGATTTACATAACATCAAAAATAGAGAGGAAAACGTTTGGAGAATGAAATCCCAGGCTCTATGGCTAAAAGCTGGTGATAGGAATACAAAATATTTTCATGTGCCTAACCTTAAGCAAAAAGCACGCAACAAAATAACTGAGGTATCCAAAGGAAATGATACTGTTACCAAGGATCAACATTACATAAAAGTAGAAGCTCGAAATGTTTATGAGAATTTGTTGATGGAATGTAATATCTATAATGAGGAAGAAACTTCTTTCCTTCTAAAATCCATCCTAAGTAATAATATCCCTGATGAGAGATTCAAAAGTATTACAAAATTTGTATCCATTGAGGAGATCAAGGAATTTTTAACACTTGAAGGAGAAAAGGCACCAGGACTTGATGTTTTTTCTTCTAATTTCTTTAAAAAATGATGGGATATATGCTCGGAAGATCTATTGAAAGTTGTAAATGAATTCTATAGAATATGAAATCTAATAAAAGGGTTGAATAATAATCACATTGTGTTAGCCCCAATGAAGTTGGATTCTAAAGACTTCAAGGATTTCCGTCCTATCAGCCAGGTAAATTTTGTTTACATAATTTTTACCAAAATTATTGCCATTGGACTATAACCTTTGCTAGTTGATCTTATCTCTAAACAACAAAGTGGCTTCATAAAAGGAAGGATTATTCAGGATGGGATAATCATGGTTCATGAAACCTTTAACTCCATGGATAAAAGTAAAAAAATAGGTATGATGATAAAATTGGACCTGCATAAGACCTTTGATAGGGTCTCTTGGAATTTTTTAGATAAGGTCTTGTCAAAATTTGGTTTTGAGAGAAACTTTAGAAAAATCATTCAAGCCTGCATTACCACTTCTAGATTTTTAGTGGTTGTTAATGGTACTCTGGTGGTTTTCTTTTCCAGTAGTAGGGGTATAAGATAAAGGGATCCCATATCTCCCTTACTTTTTATAATTATGGATGAAAACCTTAGCAGATCAATTACTAAGGTTGTGAATAATGACATGCTAAAAGGATTAAAACCTACTTCCACCAATCATACAACTTCGCATCAACAACTTTATGATGACATAATCATGATTCTGATGGCTTCTATTCCTGAGGTAAAAGATGTAAATACTATTCTCAGATTCTATGAAGCAACATCTAGCTAAAAATTCAACTTTGACAAAAGCTCGGTGTATTTTTTCAATACTCCTAATGATAGACAAAAAAATAATTGCACTCATTTTGGGGTGTAATATCAGCTCTTTACCCACTACATATTTGGTTTTACCTTTAGGCACTAATAGAGTCTTTAATGTTGTTTGGAATGCCTTGTTAGATAGATTTCACAAAAAAATGGCTAGATGGAAAGTTTTTATTCTTTCTAGTGCTGGAAAATGTTTGTTAATCAAAAGCACACTTGAGAATTCACCCATATATAACATGTCAATATACAACATTCCTACAGTAATTGTGGAAAACATTGAGAGAATTCAAAAAAAAATTATATGGCATGGGATTGAAGAAATATTTAGATACCATTTAGGGGCTTGGAATCAGATTTGCATACCAAAAAATATTGGTGCACTGGATATTAAGGTTATCAGAAAGATGAATGCTGCTTTAATTTCCAAACTTGGTTAGAGACTTTTAAATGAAAACCAGCCTTGAATTGAACTTATTAGGATAAAATACTTGGCTTAGAAAAATGTGAATTCACTCCTTTTTGAACAAAAACTTCCCACTGGTTCCATTTTCTAGAAAAAAATGCTTTAAATCAAACATATTCTTATCAAAGGTTGTAGATGGAAAGTTGGCAAAGGTCAGGATATACATTTTTGGCAAGACAGTTGGACTGATTTCAAGTTGAGTGATAAACCTGGTTCCCTCAAAGATAGTCTAAGTGAGAAATATGGAAATAAAGTAAAAGATTACATTGAATGTACTGTGAACAAGAGAAATTGGAAATAACTCAAAGTGGATAAGGAAAACTTACAACTTGTAGTCTCCTCTTTGCAAAAACAACTTTATCTCATTGCTCTTAATTAAAAGGATAGAAAGGATGAGATCCTCAGGGGTTATTATTTTGATGGGGAATATGTTGTCAAATCAAGATACAATGCTTTTATTTATAGTAATCAAAATGGTATAAACTAGAGTAAAATATGGATGCTTGAGTTAACTCCAAAAGTTAATTTATTTCTATGGCTTGTTTTAAAAGGAAAGATTCTCACTAATGATAATATAATCTAAAAGGGTTTCATTATGCCCAATAGGTGTTGTATGTGCAAAAATGAGGCCGAAGAAATAAAAAATCTTTTCTTGCATTGAGAATATGCATCAAAGGTTTGGAGTCTTATTTTTACAAATTTCAATCTGCACTGGACACTTCCTAATACCTTCTTGTAGGCCTGAGAGTAATGTGATCCACCATATAAACATTGCATGATAAGAATATTATGGAATTTAGTCCTACATCATACCATATGGAGATTGTGGAAAACCAGAAATGATAGAATTTTCAAGAACAACAGAAAGGTATGTAATAAGATATTTAAGGAAATTGTTATTGCTTTCAAGGATAACATTGAAAGGTTTAGGCCTCAATAAAATATACCATAAACCAAGGAAAAATTACATATACTTGCTTCTTAGAAAATTGATACTAGAAATATACATAGTAATGATAAAAATATAATTGACAGATCGAAATTTGATTGGATTCAACCACCCACCTTATGGTACAAGGTTAATTTTGATGGAGCATCCAAAGTAAATCCTGGGGCATCAGGAGGAGGTGGGGTGATCAGAGATCACATATGCTTTCTTGTTACTGCATTTCTAGGAAGCCCTGACGGCATTATGGGGGATATGGCTTGTAATGGATTGCAGTATTTCCAATATTGTAATTGAAGGAGACTCTTTGAACATAATAAACCTCCTAAATCAAGTTCAAACCCCTAGTTGGACTATTAGGGATTTCATTTATGAATCTATTGAGATTTACAAATCCTTGCAAACCTCCAAATCATCCATTCCTATCGTGAAGGAAACAAAGTGGCAGATAGTCTTGCTAACTATGGTGTTAGTAATCACATGCAAAATTGGTTTAGTGATGACATCATCTCTAGCAAGGTACACAATGAAATCATCAAGGATAAATATGATATTCAAAATAATCACTAAGGAGTCATCTACCGCTTTGAGAGTGATAATCTCCTTCACATGCAGGTTCATTAATATCACTCACACTTCACACGATTTTTGGGTATGTAACGGACTTGTTGAAAAGTGGTTTTGGGGAAGAAGCATTGCAGTTGGGAATTAAATAAATAATAGCAGCAAAATGGGTGGACCTTCATGCAAAACAAAACCCATTTTCGACCCGTTATGGAAGGATGATGTGATCTTATGCACATATTTACAAATGGGTGGGACATCTAACCTCATTGAGAAAATGTAGGGTCATGATCAACACATTTCTATTCAATTCATGGCTTGGTGGAAACAAAGGACGGTTGAATATGGGGAGATCTGCAGTAAAATCACTGAAGAAATTATTTTTGAGGTCATAGGGATGAGCTTAGAAGGGGCTAGATTATTTAGTAAAAGGGTCGACAAGAATAATGAAGGAAAGAAATTCCTTGCAGAAGGATAAAATCTTGATTTTTTTGTGGCAAGTATAAAAGTGACCTCAATTCTAGAGCCCTTCAATGAAATTACAAGGATGAGTGTCAGGTATGTCACTTTAGAAGGAAGATATGTGAGGGTTCCTCTTAAATATTTGGTTTTCCTAAATCATTTTAAAAGGAATATACATGTAAGATTTCCGCATTATCTCTTAAAATCCTTATAACGCTCTTCTCTTGAGTTTCAAAACAACACTCATGCCACCCCCCTTCACCAAGGCCTCATCCTCCAACTTCATCAACATTGTCTTTCCCATCATCATTCAATCCCAGATGCCCCTGCCCCCCTTACCCTAACTCCATTTCCCCCACCACCACTTATGAGCATAGAAAAATCAGAACTAAAAATCCACTTTACCCCATCAATCAACCCTTCCCCTCCCAAAGGGTCCTTTGTAACATCAAATAAATTGAATTGGAAAAACATTTGCTTCATATTAGAAATCCTACTGATACTTATGCTAAGGAAAGGGAGGAAGGAATTCTTAAAATAATTGTTAAGTTGGAAAAGGAAGTTAGAGACCTGAAGGAAGAGCTCAAGCTGATTTGTAAGAGAGAAGGAAAATGGAAGATGCATAATGACCCTGAGAAGGATAATGATAAGACTTTATAAATCTTTAAGAAGCTTAATTCTATGGACAATAGACTCGGTAATGCAAAAGGTAGGAATGACTATACCATTTCTTTGCTCAATTCTATTTATAAATTCATGGATCAAAATGTCAAAAGTCTTTGTATAGTCAGCAACATTCTTGCTACCATCTGGGAGTCAGATTTAGAAAAGGACTTGGTTCTCTCACAAATGGATAAGAAGTATCCCTATGATGTCACTACCTTGGCATTATTCACCTCTCTACAGAAGATAAAGACAAAGATTGATAAATAAGTCAAGTAAAGAGGACTATTCTTGCTTATAGATTTCTATTTTGATGTTGAAAGGATGTTGTTTTCTTGCTTCTTTGTTACAGATTTGACATTTTTTTTCCCTCTTTATGGTTTTAAATTAAACTATAGTTGCTCCTCATGTATATCTTGGATTTTGATCAAATTTTTATGTTTTTACTACATTATATAGATATTGAGCCTTCTTGTAGTAGGTTATAGTCCCTTCAAAACTATGGAATGTTTTTTGCTACTTTATCTGGCTTGTGAGAATTTTTTGTAAAAGGGTATAGTCCCTTAAAAAACATTTACCCCCACTAAAAAAAATATGTTTTATAAAGAAGAATTGGTTCTAGAAACTATGAAGCACATCCTAACCATTTTTTGGATATGATAGAAACACACATTTTTAATAAGTTTAAAGAGGCTTATCAATAAATACAAATTAGTCAAAGGTATTTTGAAATGTTAGAACCTTTTTATGTTAAAATAAATCACCCATGGACTAATTTTTTTTTGTAGGATCTATATTTAATTTTCTATGCATTATGATATTTTCCGGCATATATTTATTAATTTGCATACTGAGAATATTTTGTAGGAGTGTATGATAAATTTTCCACCTAAATCAGCAAGAGAATTCATCTCAAGTGTTTTTTTCACAAGAGAAGAAGGAAAATATTTTTAAAACAAATCATGTTTACAAGGAACTTGTGATAGTTGTGGTGGTTTGCAATGTTTTCAAAGATGTATACACACAAAGAATACACATGTAATTGGAAATGAACTAGTTAGTTTGGGAAAATACAAATTAGGGACTTAAACTTCAAAAGATGGTAATGAATCTAAGAGATGTGAATTAGTGAGAAATGAAATAAGTGCATCAAATTTTATCACTATATTTCGAGAGAAGCTAGTGTATGAGTATGAACGACATACGCATAGAGCTCAATGGTTAGATGAAAAATTCAGGTTATGAAAGGACAGATTTCTTCTTTGTACCATTGTTTTGGTTGTTGATTTTGCGGATAACTATACTCTACAGCCAAAAAATGAAGTGTAATCACAATACAACTACTCTATTAAGGTTTCCATATTTGTACATATAATATTCATTCATGATCTTGACAATACAGAGGAAGAGAGAAAGATTTTGATGGAATAGCATTTTTTTATTAGTGATGATCATGGACATTCATCAGAGTTCGTGAAAGATTGTTTTGAGATCTTATGTGGCAATTTGAATAACATAAACATCATATTTAATAAACACATCACATGGTCAGAAAATTGTACTTCACAATTCAAGAATGCGTGAATGTCCTATTAGTTGAGTAGGATGTATAGGAATAGTAGTGTTCAACTTTTTAGGAATTTCACAGAGGTCGAACATGGAAAAGGAGAACATGATGGTGTAGGAGTATGTGTTAAACAAACCCTAACAAGAGAAGAATTGAAGTACAAATATGGTTCCAAGTTGATCAATGAAAAACCATCGTGTAATGGTGTAACTCAATAATGAGTCCAGGTAATGAGGGTAATTCTACAGTTCGTAGGTTTTTTTGGTTGGTAGAAGAAATTAATTTTGCAAAATTTGAAGATTGCATTACACTAACTAGATCTAGTGAGTTGCACTCTTTTAGAAGTTCAATTGCAGGTTCATGGAATATTTATATGAGGAAAATGGAATGCTTTAGCTCTTCATGTACGTATTAATTTTGGGATGAATGTGAGTAAAAAGAGTGGGTTGATAAATGGTGTTGTAGACAATTATATCCATTCGACACCCATCAACCTCCACTAGCTCTACAACTCACAATGAAAAAAGTAACAATTGAGTTTGACCATATATCAGATCTAGTACAATCAGGTATTATATATTTGCATTATTTTGTAAAAATTTATAGTTTTTATCATGTTAGGGAACTTATAAATGAATCAAGTATTGAAACTAATGATATTGTGTATAATGTGATGTAGGTCATGTTTTTGCGGTTGTTGCAGAAGAATATAATAAAAAAGGAACAACTTATTATTTGTGTCTTTTTATTGAGGAAAAAAAAATTTAATAGCCCCAATCATAGATGTAGAAGGCCTAGAATATCCTATGGGGTCTGTGGTTAGTATTGGAACATGGCTAAGAATATACCCAATAAATCATTCCAATGTGTGGTTGTTTGAGTACTTTGAAACTCATAGGAAGATTCTTCATTATTCTCACCTAGTTATTGTATCTAATGTTCAATTGATTAAATATGGAGGTAGACCACATAATAAGGTCTTGTAGAAATTTCATGAGTTTTACCATGAAGCAATACTTGACACCCTAAAAATTAGATCTGGACCTAGATGGCTCACTAGATTGAATTTGTACAAATGAAGATACACAAAATTTCCCTTGAGCCTACCAAGTGGCATACTTTCTCATGTCAAAGGTATGTTCACTTATGATTCAAGATATGTATATCTACATGAATTTTATTTGAATATTTACTTTACTTATTTTTCTTTTAAATTGTGTAGGTTTTAAAATTCTATTTTATTTTTTGCTAACATGTTTATGTAGATTAGTGGTGCAAAAAAAAGTTTCCACATTCACGTGGTTGGCACTCTTAGTAGATAATTTATTATTATCGAAGCTAAGAGAAGCTAAGGAATGACTAATATTGGTTGGTCCTAATATTGATATTCCAAAATATGAACTCAATCATGAGACCTGCCATAAATATATGAGGTTTTCTGATCCTTTGTAGTGCAGAAGAAGATGGTATGAATAATAGAGATAAGTTGTTATTGGCAGCTGATGTGGGTGGAAGCTACAAGTTCACCCAACATTCTTACAAGTTGTAACTTTCCCTCAAAGGATTGTCACCCATGATAAATTTCATTGAGGTGCACCTTGTTGCACATTCTAAACTGTCTTCAAACCTCATCAACTAGTATGCCATCTTATAGGTAACCTCCTCCTCTGATTCTTCTCTCATTAAGAAATAATATAGAAAATTAGCCTTGATATTGCATCTTGGTAAAAAAAATTACTAGGAGCCAAGGGAGATTTTAAACTTATCACACAAGCATGGGGATTTCTCCCTGATAATACCAAAAAGGCTACGTATGATGCCATGAGAAAAAAGTAACAAGGATACAACCCCACCTTCCTCCAAATTTAATGACATTCTGATTCAGAAACTCGATGATTCTTGAGTGTCCAATCCTACCACATACCCCAGTAGTCCTCGATCCTTGGATATAGGGAGACACCGTTACTTGACTTCCATTTGTAATGATAGATATATTTGTAAATTCATGTTATGACATCTAAATTTGTATGTATTTCAAGTTGTTTTGAGAAAAAAAAGGGAAATTTGGTTTATATATCTTATTAGTATTGACAGAGAGTATCCAACTGATAATGGCTTATCTTCTTCGTAGGAAGGAAATTAAAAGAGATTCATCATAATTTTCATGTCTCTTGTTGCTATGATTGTAATTTCCATGTCGCTTGTGGCCTTGGAATATTTTGGTGTTAATGGCCCTCCTGTTTCATCCTCAACTTTGTATTTTTATCTCAAAAATTACAATAACCATGCAACATTACTAACAACATATTTCTTAATGGTATTATGGTGGGATGACGAATGACTCTCGAGGATCATATTAATATTCAGTGTATCACCGTCGAAGAGTGAAGCTCCCATGTGAACTCATTTATCAATATGATGTGGAAGATGAGAAAATAAAATGAAAGCTGGAGAATTTGATTTCATGGGTAATGAGTACTATTAACAAGACTAATATGGCTTCCCACTTCCCTATCAATGTAATCTGTGTACCCTAAAAATTAACAGTTTAGGAGTGCTACTTAGTAATAACTAACAAGAACATTGTTAAATCAATACATTATGGAGGTCAGGAACATGTGACATAAGGTGTCAAACATGGAAATATGAGAAATGTGAAATTTGTTTCAGAAATGAAAAGAGAGTGAGAGTGATATCGATATTGTGTGTGAGAGAGAAAGAATGCATGAGAGGAAGAAAGAGTCAGAGGTTTTCCAGTCCATTATTTTACAAACAGTAGATCTTGGCCCCGAAAAGACTTCCAAAACACATTTTGGTGGCATGGTAAACACTTATGGAGGATTTATTTTGGTGCAGGATGGTGTCATTTCTTCTAGTCTACTTCATCTGGGCGTAGTCCCTTAAGAGCCCTGAGACAAAAAAGGGCTCTAACTTCAACAAGTGTTTTCGTGATCTCTGTTAAACCAGGAGACTTCTCGTTTGATCCTAAACCTCCTTGTTACCACACTCTACAATATCCTATCTTGGTTTTATCCATCTCAATTCATTTCTCTCTAGTGTTCTATTGTTTGCAAATACGCAAAATAATGTAGTTTAAGTCAGTGTAAGACTGTCAAATGTAATAGTTTGGAAACCCTATCTCTTGGCACCAAACCAACTATGCCAAAACATCTGGGTCTCCTAGTAAACGCTTATGGATGCTCCATTTCGGTGTAGGATGGTGTCACTGCTTCTGGGCTACTTCATACGGGTATAGTCCCTTCAAAGCCCTGAGACAAAAAAGGCTCTAACTTCAACGGGTGATTTCTCGGTCTCTATGGTACTTAAAGACATCTTGTCTGATCCTACACCTCCATGTCATGAAACTATACAAAATCCTATCTCAGTTTTATCCATATCCTTTCAGTTCTCTCGGTGTTCTATTGTTTGCAAATGCACAAAATAGTGTAGTTTAAGTCAGTGTAAGACTATAAAATGCAATATTTTGCAAACCGTAGATCTTCACACAAAAAATAGTATGCCAAAATGTTTGGGTGGTTTGGTAAATGCTTATGGAGGTTCCATTTTAGTGCAGGTTGGTACCATTGCTTCTGGGATACTTCGTCTAGGCATAGTCCCTTAAGATCTTGGAGACCAAAAAATTTTATAACTTTGATGGGTGATGTCTCAGTCTCTGTGGCACCTAGAGATGTATTGTCTAATGCTACACCTCCATGTGGAAACCAACTACAAAATCCTATCTCAGTTTTCTCCATCTCTTTATGGTTATCTTGGTGTTATATTGTTTTCAAAAGCGTAAAATAGTGTAGTTTAAGTCAGTGTAAGACTATCAAATGCAATATTTTGTAAACCATAGCTCTTGGAACCAAAGGTAATTTTCCAACACATCTGAGTGGGTTGGTAAAGTATTATGGAGGATCCAGTTTGGTGTAATTTTGTGCCATTTCTTCTAGGCTACTTCGTCAGGGCGTAGTCCCTTAAGATCCCGGAGACCAAAAACTATTATAACTTTGACAGATGATATCTCAGTCTCCGTGGCACCTAGAGATGTCTTGTTTGATATTACACCTCCTTTTGGGAAACATATAAAAAATCCTATCTCGATGTTCTATTGTTTGGAAATGCGTAAAAGAATGTAGTTAAAATCAGTGTAAGACTGTCAAATGCACTATTTTGCAAACCGTAGCTCTTGGCACCAAAAGGAATGTTACAACACGTCTGGGTGAACTGGTAAATTCTTATCGAGGCTCCATTTATTTGAGGATGGTGTTGTTGCTTCCGGACAACTTTGTTCGGGTGTAGTCCCTAAAGAGCCTGGAGACCAAAAACAATTGTAACTTTGACTAGTGATATCTCATTATCTGTGGCACCTAGAGATGTATTTTTTGATCCTACACCTTCATGTCAAGACCCTCTACAAAATAATATATCTATTTTTTCCATCTCCTTATGGTTCTCTTAGTGTTTTACTGTTTTCAAATGCGCAAAATAGTGTACTTTAAGTCAATGTAAGACTTTCAAATGCAATATTTTGGAAACGGTGGAACTTGTCACTAAATGGACTAAACCAACACGTCTGGGTGTCTTGGAAAATTATTTTGGAGGATCCATTTTGGTGTAATAAAGATCCATTTCTTTCAGGGTACTTCACTCGGGTGTAGCCCCTTATGATCTCGAAGACCAAAAAATGATGTAACTTTGACGGGTAATATCTCTGTCTCTGTGGCATCTAGATATGTCTCGTTTGATCCTACAGCTACATGTGGGGACTCTATTAAAAATAATATCTAATTTTTCTCCATCTTATTTCAGTTCTCTTTGTATTTTTTAATTTGTAAATATGCAAAATAGTGTAGTTTTAGTCAATGTAAGATTATGGCGGCTTCGTTTCAGTGTAGGATGGAACCATTGCTTTTAGGATATTTCATCCAGATGTAGTACCTTAAGATCCCGGATACCAAAAAGATAATTTTTTCCTAGAAACTAATAAGTAAAAAAAATGACTCCTTCCTACATCATTAAGGATGATTAGAAGATGATTTTTGATAATATGAATGCAAGAACCAACCAATGGAATGAAATTTTTAGTTATCACACTCTCTCTTTCTTTCTGTCATTCTCACACACTCTCTCTCATTCTCGCTCTCTACTTTCAATCTCTCTTTTTCTCGGTCTCTCTCTCTCTCTCTCTCTCTCTGGTGTGCAAATGTGTACCTTGATGATTTAGTTTTAAAGGTGGACGAGAACACAATAATCTCTATGCAAGACATTTTGTTCTAATACATGTTCATATTCAAAAGAACCTCTTCTTCCATGTCAAATTTCCTATTTATGTCACTAACTTGGTAATGATTACGCATACTCTAGAAACTTCACATTTCTCACGACAGATATGGTTGTTGCCACATAGATGTTCAGACATTGGAGTCCAAACTATAAAAAAGATCCGCGTATTTTATTAAAAAGAAAATATACAAAGGATATCAAGAATGTTTGAGGTAATTATTTAGGATCATCACAATTGGCCAAGGAAAGAAGCTATTTAATTAACTTTGTACATATATCTCAGCCTACGTACAAGTCATGTATGAGATAATGTCTCGGGTTATTTTCAATACTAATAGAAATATTTGTAGCTATAAATTGCATAGCTTGAAATTTCAAAGATCATCATGTCCTAGAAACTATTAAGGCACAACATTATCTCCTTCCTGCATCCATAAAGATGATTAGAAAGTTATTTTGGATAATATGAATGCAAGAACCAACTAATCATTGAAATAGGTCCTTCAAGAGCTCCTTATATACTTGTTTTATGGCCACCATCGCAAAACAAAAATTCATCTCAAAGGAAATGTAATAAACATAAAGATTATAATATTTATATATCATAGATATAATGTTAAATATTAAGTATATTGAATGTTTTGAACATTGATCATACTATTAAATCTTAAGTATTTAATTTTTTTTCAACACTTAATGTAAAATCTTAAGTATCCTGACAACATAGCTCCATGTCTCTCTTTTTTCTCTCTCTTTGCATATCTCACACTCTCTCTTGCTCTCACTCTCACTCTCTCTTTCTCTCACACTCTCATTCATTCTTACTATATCTCTCACTCTCGCATTCTCTATCTCTTTCTCTCACCCCCATTCTCTCTTTCTATGTCTACCCCTCTTACATTCCCTTTATCTCTTTCTCTTTGCAATAACATTTTAATTATTAGACTTAATGTAATATTGTGTTATCTTGTTACATTCATTTCATTTGAATTATTGAGATTCCAAGAAGTGGATAACATTAACATTGAAATTATATTATTATAATCGATCACATTGAATGATTATATTACAACTTGGAAAAATTAAAAATTAGTTACATATAGATTTAAATTCCCATTTTTAAACCATAAAAGAATTTAACACTAATAATATCTATTAAAATAACATATATACATGATATCATACTAATCCACTTACATACAAGTTTTAAAACATTTTTTTTGCATATATTATATTGTTTCAAAAATGCTTGATAGAATACAATATTTGATCAAAATCAATGTCTTAAAAAATCCATGTAGTCATATACAATGATATACATAGAAAAAAACATAAATCCGCATACATCTACACCAGTATGCCATGAAGGAAAACAAAAACATCCATATACATCTAAACTATGGGACCCTATCATCAAATAATTTATTTCTCTTTGGGAGCCTCGAAGTTGACTCAAGGACATCACTGAAATGCATCCTCTTAGTTTTCTCAGACCTCCTCCACTCATAGGATGCTTATAGATCAATCTATTACTATAAATAAAACACATACCAATTAGTATAGAATTAATGACACATATAAAATGATACTACTTAAAAATAAATACTTACTACTGTTTGATGATCAATGTCAATCATCATTCACTTGTCAATATCATCAACATACAGTACTAGATGCATGAATTTGAGTACCAAAATCCTCCTATGGAAACCATGATGACATAAATTAGAATACACGTGTGAATATAATTAAATAATAATAAATGATGTTATTTAATACAATCAACTCATTATATATATAAATTTACCAACACATATACCTGTGTGAGAGGGATGACAGAAGCTATGGCCATATCAACTCCAATATGTAATGATCAAAAAATCTCAACAGGCGACTGTAAAGCTGTCATCAACTAAATAAATAATAAAAATCACATTAGTAAATTCATATGTTAACTATAGTTCATGTTATCTTCATGTATATGATTAAGAAAAATAATAAAACTTACACTAGTAAATTTACGAACATGCAAACCCATACCGAGATTAACTTGTGAAGAAGGGGAATTTGACACTGGATGCATACTTTGACCCTGTAATTTAAAAAAAAACACATGTCTCTTTAATTTTCATTAACAATTGATTAAAGTGGTTTATTATAAGAGTTTGTACAAAATATATATTCAATTGCAACTAATTTAATTTAAAATTACTTAAAGTTCAATACCAAATGTCGAATATAGTATAGAATTTGTGATGATAATATTTTGTAACACATAATCATGATATGCCTCCTCCAATCGGGTACCCTGCTCAGCCTCTGGAGTTTCCTCATGAGGCTGGGGAGTTGCGTAACGAGGTTGTGGATCTATCTGGAAAAATTGTGGAGCTATCTCGCTATGTTGTGCATCTACCAAATTAATCACATACATGTCTATGGTCCCACAAGCATGACACTCTATAGTATATGATTTCTACTCACTAGAAGGACCAACCTCATCACCTTGGGAGAGATGAGTGCCATGATGAAGAAATTAATGATTCAATTATCTAATGGAGTCAAGGGTTTGAACCTCAACTATCTCCATCACAACAGAAGGGACTCAAACATGCAAAATAGGAGGGTGAATAATGGGTCTAGCTGGATGGTTCTGTAAACAATGTTCCCCCTCCCTATCCTAGGTAGATCTTTGGCCTCTTCCCTAAAATTATCTAATGTCATAATAGTTAGGTATTTCATTGAGGATGAACACACAATAGAGTTTCCTCAACAAATATTGGGGCACCTCAAAATTATTACAAGGTGGTTGGTCAAAAACCATCCACCACTTATCTCAAAAATTACTTTTAATCCCCCCATGATTACACCAGTGTATGGGGAATATTCTATAATACAATTGTAATGGTGCATTAGTTTTGGGATCTATAAATAAAGCACACAATTTGTCCTTTGTAATTTTTTCTTTTTCACCACATCATAGGATAACTTATCTAAATAAAAATGGCGGCAATTGTTTCTGACACTATACCATGTATTAATCTTATCCTACCACATTGTAAATATTAGATAACAATGATCCTAATGATGTGGCTAGGTTTTAAGAGTGAGGATTCATGGAATTAGGGTTATTTAAAGTTTCTATTAAACCCTAAATTTGTAATTTGTGGTTTGTAATTTCCCCCAAAATCTATTTTTGGGTGTTACAAGGATGCTTGGCAATAGAAGGGGGTGTTATAGGTATGTTTTTTTCTTCCTCTTAATTTGGGGTTGGATGACGGGATTGATTTAGAGGTAAAGAAACATCTGAAAATGAAAAAAAAAAAAAAAATTAACAATTATTTAAAAACATAAAATTTACAAAGCAAAAAACAAAATTCAACATTGACTAACCTTCTTCACTCTCCTCCATCATCGATTCAAGGTGCCCAGAGTGTCAAGGAAGAAATTTTCTCTAAAACACAAGTGTGTCTTTCCTTGTTCACGTTTTTGTTTCCTTTGGGGTTTGTTTTGTTTTTGCAAATGAATATCTCTCGGGTTTCAACTAATTATTATTAAATTCCAAACGTGAGTGCATTTAGGGTTGGAAATTCCAACCCTGAATGTGCTCGTGTTATAACGAGATCCCTAAATTTCCTATTATCATTAAAACACTCTCGAGCCATAATGCGAGAGTGTTATGGAGAAAATGGCCAAAAATCATATTTGTGTCTGCTTTTTGGCCCACAAAATTTGTGCACTTACCCACTAAAAAATAATAAAGTAAAAATGGAACTACCAAAATTCTTTAAAAATTAAGAAATTTTCAAAGTTGCCTTCTCCCTCGTGGTTTCTTTAGTAACAAATATCATTTTGCTGGTGACATGAGTCATTGATTGTTTCCTCATTGGTCATGAGTACCTCTTGTAACCTTGGCATTGTGTCATATTGAGGACGATTCTCATATAAGGGGAGGAAAAATTATTTCCCCAAATCATAGTGTCTGAGTGGGTTGGTGGAGTGAAGTGGGTGGTTGGAAAGTTGGAGCGTTGGATGGGTCCATTAGTGATGGGAAGGAGAATTAATTAAGGATGCATGTTGGAGGCCTGACGTGTTGGGGGGAGGAGCATGTGTTGTTAGGATATTTTAAAGTGGAAGGGCATATATGCATATTGAAGTATAATTGAGAATGGAGACGTATTTTGTTAGATGTTGTAGGTGTAGTACCTTGGGGGATGTGATTTCAAAACGTGTGAGCATAATCCAGACAAATGAATTGTTTGAACAAATATTAGAAACAATAAACAAAATAAATGTTTCCCATGGATAGTAGAAGCTCTAAGATTGATGGTTTTATTGGTAGAGATGTATGTAAAATATGAAACCATACTTTAGGCGTGTGAAATGTTAGAAAAACATCCTTGAAGAAATACGATTTCATTTAATAACATAGTTGAAGTGTATACTCGAACTGCGTATCTTAATGAGGCTATGAAGCTACTTTCTGAAATGCAGGGAGTATTGAAAGGGTTTGTCATCACCTGGATTGATGTCATATCATCCTATGCGCACACTTCTCATGATGGTGACACCCTAAAAATATTTCATGAAACTCCAACAAAACCCAATGAGGTTACACTTGTCACCATTGTTCCATAGTTTGGATACTTAGTAATTTTTCATGAGGGTATTAAAATTTATGGATATGTTATGAAATATGGATTTGATTCATTTCCATTTATGGCACCTATATCCGCCCCAACCTATGTAAATCCACATCTCTTATTTATGGTTTTGGATGCCTCCATTCTATAGAGATTATAATGGGTAGAATCATGATCTATGGTGCTGAGGATTTCTTCTTATATGATATGGAACAATGGCTTAAAACTATTTGAGGGCATAGAACTTATTAACTAAGAATGGGATGCATGTAACACTTTTTGATGAAATAATTTGTAAACCACTTGATCTGAATTTTATCGGACAACTAACAAGAGAGTACCATGTCCAAATTATAGTAGAAGATGGACTTGTATGTGGGTTTGGATATCATATTGTCTAATTATGGCACTTAATGCTCTTCTTGATGGAAAACTAAAGTGGAGACTAATTATTTTAGATGACCATTAATTGAGCATGAGTCTTCAAAGGATAAAATTTCACATGTTGGGTTGATATAAACTCACATTGCAGCGATAATATTGAATCTTCTTCATTGAACAACAAATGATGTATAGATCATGTACTAGGAGGAAATCCCATATAAAACATTTGATAGTCAAGTGGATTTCAGTAATATTTATCAACCCATTACTAGGATGGTGCATGTGCCAAGTTTAACGATGGAAAATGTGTTGAAATTGGTTGTTTTTATTTGGTGGGTTGGAAAATGTTAGATCTCACCATGTAATGGAGATTCATCCCACTATAACCGGCTGAGAACTTTATTTTCATAGCTTGGGTTCCTAGTTCGTAGAGCTACTTGTAAATAGGTGAGTTTGAATGAAATGTAGGGCTCGAAGACTATCACTTAACGGATAGGGTGTCAAACCTGAAATTACATGATTTTGGGTTTTCTGGAAGTGATGCATTTGGGTATGCACAACTAGTTTTTTTCGAAAGGATTTAGAGTGTTTTGGAAATGGCGATTTGGAGACAATGTGAACAACTTGGAGCCATGATTACCTGGTGTCGTTCTTTAACAGGTGTGATTTTTCATCTTTTCTCACAAATTTTATTTTCGTAATTTGCATCCATATTTTTTTGGGTTGAATAAATAAGCGTACAATTAGTTAACAACATTAATTTTTTTCTCATGTAAACTACTTTCATAATTTTATTTCTAATTAAACCTACCACAATATTACCTCTATTGATATCATTATAGTCAAGTTCCTTCGTGAACTTAATTAAACTAAGTTGAAATCTAGATATCATGCATTTACCATTATTTTGAACCAATCCCATGGGAAAATGGTGAGAAGAAGTTCTCTCTTAAGGTCAAAACAACCAAATATAAATAGAACAAATGCCTCTAGAGATCAATGTGCAAAGAGCACCTCTTAAAATTTTTCCTAAATTTAATTAATGTAACTCCTTCCTTATTTTACGAGGTTTCCATTCAAAACCTAAAACACTGATAAAATAACCATTAGAGCATGTTTTTCTAAGTGGTTATCAAGTCTACTTTTACACATTTCTTGTTGGAGGTAGCTACTCAAAATAGAACAATGTCTCTGAAACCACCTTGGTTTTAGTGTCCATGGTCCTTAAAAATGAGATGTAGAATGTCAAAATTATTTGTTCTCATACATGAAATCACGTTGGATGATTCATTTAAACCTTATTATCCAAAAAAAGACTTTTTCATAACCATTTCAGAGCCAACTTTTCTTATTTTGTTATTGGGTTGCATTTAATTCAGCCAAGGTACCCCGGAAAAATTACTCCCCATTTAAGTGTGGTTTATAAGTTATTGATACCATATTCTCCTTGTGTTTCTCTTTTTAGTAGAGAGGAAGATAGGAATTTAAAACATTCCATGTTTCAATTCTCTGCACCCTTTTGGTGGGATCCTTTTAGAGGCCACTTATTCCTTTTACTGAAGGAAAAATAGCCAAATTTAGCAAATTGGTTCCAGAAAGTTGCATCCAGTTTGATCTTTGCTTATCGGTTTTATAATCCATTTTTTTTTTGTGATTAGATTTATAGTAGATAGTCATTTTGAGGCATTAAACACCTAATTATGATTTTCGGCGCACTTTTTGTGGGCCCACTCCGTGGCCACTTAGACCAATTTATGTCACAACATAAATTTATGTACATGGACCCATGTTGACCCTCTAAAGTTCGTGCTTGGGATAATACTAGTGTAGTATCTAATAACATGCATATGAAATTAAATAGGTTGTTCGGAGACTATAAAAAGATGGTTAAGGAAATTTCATACTCGCGTGATGCGACAAGTTCTTAACCTCCCTTGTGACCAAAGAAAACTGATATGTATTGAAAGCCATAAACTACTATGATATGGATTTTCATATATGTTTGCTATAGGTAAAACTTGATATGATAATTTGTACCCCTTTTCTTGGAAATGTTTTCTCTCTCTACTCTCTCTTCCCCCCTCTTAAATATAAATAGAAATAATCCAACACTCCAAAAATATGGAAATTATTATGTTATTTTTATCTCCTTAAAAAAAAAATTAGATGGCAATAGCATGTTAGAGGGAGGGTGGATGCATGCTAGCGATGTTTGGTGATCTATGCTCACATGGTTTTATAGGGTATAAGTAAGATGCAGAAATAGCATGGTTATAATCCATTTTGTGTATCATTACTATTTATATATGTTTTTGAAAAAAATTTTATTACTATGGTTTCAATAAAGTTTCACTGCACTATCTACTTCAAAAAAAAAAAAATTGTCCTTGTCATTCGTGATAATTTAATAAACTGGTCATTTTTCTTTGATATCGAGTTTAAAGAAATTAGCCAAATTTTACTAAATGCTCTTCTTTATTTCATTTGTAGCTATGTTGTGAAACCTACATCATGTAGATTAGAAAGGAGTATATCTATATAAATTAAAATGGAATTGTTTTATAAACCCCTTATAATCTACATTATCCCTCAATTAATGCATGAATAGTAGGTGAGATTTGAGACTAGGAAGTTAAGAACAACTTGAGAATATTTCCATATGATTGATCCCCACTTTGACCATGACCATCGCAAGAATTGGTGGTTTCTTTTACCAACCGGTATTTCTAGTTTTAGGTGACATGCTTCGATAAAACCTCATAATCATTAGTGGTGCCCCTTATGATTTGTTATGTAAATCTTGTATCTCTTGAAAAAAACTTAATTTCACCTTGCATATAATACAAGTCTCATATTTAAGCAGTCCATGAGTTCATGAGAAAATTTATTTTAAGGCCATCCTTGAATCCTTTAGAAAACAAGATTTTATTTAAAATCCTTTTAGTTGACCCACAATGTATCCTACAGGAAAATACCATGTCAGGGATAGTTGTTAAGGTATCATTTTGTAATGAGATGCAATTGCAAAACTGTTCTAGTTTCAACTATGAAAGTTGATGACCTTAATCTGTTTATAATAACCTAAGACCTCTTGAGAGGTCTGTTGGTGCTCAATTTTATCTCGCCATGTTTGTCCTTGAAATTCTTCAGTTTTTGGGATCTTTCTTCTTTTCTATCTCCCTGTATTGATGTATGAATTTTTTTTCCTCCATTTGGTTTCTATGATCAGTCCCTTCCTTTGGTCAAGGATCATTTTAAGTCTAGAATTTCATTTTCCATTCCTTTTTCCATGTGGGAAGAATTTGTAACTTGGGCATAAAATCAAGTTTTCTCCCTTCCTTCCATTTTTCCACAGTCACATTTTGTTTTCCCTATCATTTTTGTCCCAATATCTATGGAAACATGATTGGATGTGGCTTACAAGATAATATTTGGGCCTTATTACATTTCCAAATTCTCTGTCTTGAAAGAAAGATTTATTTCTGGGCTCAAATGGTGCTTTTCCTGCATTCTACGGTTTGACGGGTGTGTTTTCCCCATCAAATTTATATCTCAACATCTGTGGAAACGTGGCAATTTCTTTTTAGATGCGACTTGGTGGGGCACTTTAAAAACTCTAAGGCCTGATTCAACTCAAATCTATTTGATGTGGAGGCCCGACGCTCATATGAAAATTCACCTTTTGGTTTGACCTTGGAGTTGTGCCAGGGAGACACGTGGAGGTTTCCATTGCCTTGCGCAAGACTTAGACATTTTTTTATGCAGCCAGTGTGTCTTTGTCAAACCATGGATAGGTGGTGAGATTGGCACCTATTTGGGGTCTCTGCTTTTGGGGACTATCTCAAATTTACACCCAGGGGACATGTGGAGGCTTATGTCGGCTCCTCTATACTTAAACGTTTCAAGAAAAAATTCTAAAGGCCTGGGACACATGGAGGGATTGCGCCTATTTGGGGACCGGAACCTATGTTTTATTTTGAAGTATCATGAGGAGTAAATCTACAGGATTCTGCTTACTCTACCCTTGCTTTGACTTTTCAATAGGAAATGAAAACTATCTTGGACCCTAGACACATGTCTCCTTCCACTGATCCTTAAACTGTTTTAACAACTCTATCGAACTGAGACACATGTTGAGCCAGTGCTTGTTTGGGGTCTCCACTTTTGGGGACCATCTCAAAGTGCACCATTAAGACATGTGGAGGCTTCCACTGGCTCTTCTTTACTTAGACTTTTTCAAAGGCTAAACGGCATTTTTCTTGGGCCCAGGGAACGTTGAAGGCCCGCACCTGTTTGGAAACTTTCCCCTGCACTTCTCCTTTGTAATTACACCAAGGAAACACCTAGACAGTAATAATATAAAGTAGAGAAGCAGAAAAATCAATGGTTACTATGCATTTCATCTATTTTTCCATAATTTTTTCTCCAAGACTCTTGGAGATGCGAATACACACTTTTTTTCATCATTTTTTAATGAATGTGCTTGTCGTTTTTAGCTGCAAGGTTCCATTAAATGGATTATCAACTTAATTTTTGAGTCCAAGGATTGATAAGGTTGATATTTAAAGTTTGAATTACTCAGGCACTTGCAAAAATGTGAATTACCAGAGAAGATCGATGTGAGACATAGTTGCAGAGGAAAGAGAGGGAAAAGGGTGAAATGATGGAGGTTACAGGAGAAAAAGATGAAAAAGGTGTTGCCTAGAGAGCAGAAAGGATTACCTGTCAGATCGAACTATACAGAGCCCCCATAGAATGATTACATGGGGATCTATCACATGATAGAATCAAAATGATTAAAAGGAATATCAAAAAGGTGCTAGCATGACATCCTAGTCATTAATCGAGGGTCTGAGAAATGTGATCAGTTCATGATTTGTCCAACTAGAAACTTTTTGTTGCAATTTTGTTAAACGTCACTTTCTGTTACAAATTGGTAACAAGAAAAGCTCCCTCGAATATTCTTGTTTTTGGAGGGGAAAATTGGGGGTGAGTGAGAAAGTGAAATGTATAAATGCAATGAGAATACTCTTACAAAGGGTCAGGGGTTTAATTGTTAAGAGAAAATTTGAGAGAGCCTATCTTCTTGACAAACCAATCAGATCTTTCGACAATTTCAACTTTCTTATGTTTTAGATTTTCTATCATGTCAAGTTGGTTGCAGATGTATAGCCATTGACTAGCACTGGGATTTCTCTGGAAGCTTTCCCCTGTTGATGAATCTAATCAATTTTAGCACAATATTTATCAAGAAATGACAAATTTAAAATCACCCCACTATTATTTGTTGATAAAGATTGTTTGTAAGCCTTCGAGTGAATCTTAGGCGTGAGGAACCATGGGTCTTTAATGTTTTATTGAGTCTTTAACTTGATCCTTCATTTTACATTCTCAAAGTTTCTATGAAACCGTGCAGATCTGGTCCTCCATTTAAGCACACCCTCTGGTTGAGGGAATATCTTAGCTATTATGAAGATTTATGTCATTTAGCTTTCCAATTGTTGTGAAGTCTCTCAAATATCTGGTATAATTAACTTTATCATGCTTAATCTCCCACCAAAATTATTTAAAAACCATGAATCCATTGTGAACTACCCTTGTTTTTCCCTGTATATCCACAAAGGAACAAAATCTATTTGCTAAAATATGCAGAAAAAATTAGGATCCCATAATGTTTTTAGTAACCTTAGCATTGTTCTGAAAGTATCTCCATCTTTTAGAAGTGACAACTCTTGAGTGTAAAATTATGGATTATTGATATTACTTTTCCAAGGTTTACTTCATAAAATTTTTGCAACAGAAGGATACCTCCATCTCCTTCATCAAACAGAGGTTACACTATGGGTCCTTTCTTCCTAGTTGAAAGGTACAACCTAAAGTAGTGAGCATAGGTAAAATCCTCTTGAAGGTCTTATCCATCTTTCCAAAAATCTGAGTGATAAAGGGTCAGTTAGATATCATCCCCAAATTTAAAATGACATACATCATGATCTATCTGTCTCTAAGCTCCCTGCCAAATATGTGATGCTACTCATCTTGAAAAGGAGAAAAAATTTGGATACCAACACTAGTGGTTCCATTACCGGGGATTATTTGAGCTCCCTGATCTATTTGTGCGGTAACAACACTAGTGGCACCATTTTCAGGGATTATTTGAGCTTTGGGATCTGTTTGTGTGATAACAACACTAGTGGCACCGTTGCTAGGGATTATTTGAGTTTCAAGATCTATTTGTGCAGCAACAACACTAGTGGCATTGTTGCTAGGATTATTTGAACTTCGTGTTTATTTCTGTGGCAACAACACTAGTGGCGCCATTTTTGGGGATTATTTGAGCTCTAGGATCTATTATGCAGCAATAACACTAGTGGCACCATTGCTTGGGATTATTTGAGCTCCAGGATCTATTTGTGACGGAACAACACTAGTGGTGCCATTGTTGGGGATTATTTGAGCTCTGAGATTTATTTCTACGGAAAAAACACTAGTGGTGCCATTGCCAAGGATTATTTGAGCTCCAGGGATATATTTGTGTAGTAACAACACTAGTGGATCCATTTTTCAGGATTATTTAAGCTCCAAGATTTATTTGTACAGAAACAACACTAGTGGCGCCATTACCAGGGATTAGTTTGAGCTCTAGGATCTATCTGTGCAGCAACAACACTAGTGGCATCATTTTTGGGGACTCTTTGAAGTATTTTAAACATGTAATACATACAAACCATGGTAATACTTCTTACAAATTCTGTGTGTTAATACATTGATGAAACATTATTATCTATTCAGATCTGTAAAAAAATTTCAAAGTTGTAAGTTCTAAGTGCAATATTTCTAGCTTATACTATTATTGCACTAAATTTTCTATCATCATTAAAACATTTGGGTAGAAGAAGAGTAGATCTTGTAAGATGTGCATGAATCTAGTATTGACAGACATTTGATAGGTCTTTGATAGTGTATTTGCACAAACTAAGGTGAAAATATTTAGTGGTGACTCCGTGCAGTTTAAATTCTCAATAAATACCAGTGTCTTAACATATATGAAGTAAGATTTGTCATTAATCTCTAAAAATATAGAAGGAATAAGATATTTCTTCACCAAGGACCCTAGTAGAAGGTTGTTTTTAGGGTTGGGAAAGTCTGATTCAGAAGGAAGAAGAATTTGGAAGGTTGTTGGAGATCAAGCATCAAGAAAATAGATCTCCATTGGTGAAAGTGATCAGCCTATGATTGAAGATTACAATACTTCCTCAAGTGAATCTAAATCAGGTAGTCTCTTTGTTGAATTGAATTCTCCATTTGGAGAGGGTGAATCTTTTGTATTTGAAATATTTACATCTCATTCAGCCCCTGTATTCTCCAAAACTGATAGTTTTTTCCAAGAAACAAAGCCTTTAGTGGGTAGTCATTATAAGAATTACATCCTTTTACCACACAGACATCTCACTCCTCATCAATTTACATCTTCTCCAAGGTCACCTCCTCAAAATAATATGGCTCAGCCTCCACCCAGACCTCCATTTTTTTAATCCTTTTGGTCCCATCAAGTTTATAGGTGTGGCTAGTTATCCAAATGTTGTGCCACAAGATGTAAGAAATAGATTGCCTAAGTTTCAAGGAAATAATGCAATCACTAGTGATCAACACTTGGAGCTCGTTGTTAATATGATTGAGGATGTAAATATAATTTGAGGATGTGTACATGAAATTGTTTGTCCATATTCTAGAAGAAGATAAAAGGAACTGGTATAAATATTTTCCACATAATTCCATTGATTCATGGATGGAGATGAAGAATGCCTTTAGGTTTTAGTATGGAGATAAAATAGACCCTAGGTTTCTTTTATCATAATTTGAAAATATAAAAAATAATCCTAATGAATCAGTGCATAATTTCAATACAAGATTTAACAAAACATTGAGAAGACTGCCTGTTAATTTGAGGCCATGTGATGAATCATCTTTGATAAAGTATTTAGATGTATTTGATAAGAAAGATACCTATTATTTAAGAGATAAGAACCCAACAACATTGAGGTAGGCCTTCACCATGGCTCTGCAAATTGAGAATAACATTAAAGTAGTTGGAAAACATCATAAGAGGGAGGGTGTTAAATTGATCAACCCAGAGAAGCCTCAATCAAGTAATGTTGTGGATCTTGAGGAAGTTGTAAAGACTTTGGCTGGAGCTGTCAAAGAAATCTCATACAAGCTAGTCAGGGTAGAGAAAGGAATTAGACAAGGTTCTCAAGGTAACCATAGGCACCAAGGACAAGAAAGATATGAAAATCATCCTAGAAATGATCAAAGATCTTATGATAGAGGTAAATGACCCATGGGAGTTAGACAACCCCAAGCTAGGGAAAATAGAGTAGTGCCCGATCCTCTGAATGCCAGAGTTGTTGTTGTTAATGAGACAAATGAAATTGATTGGTGTGAAAAATGTTTCTTACCTAACCTACCATGTGAAGTAGATCAAAATTTGAAGAAATTGATGATGATGATAACACTGATGATGATGCATGCATGGTGGACTGCTCTACAAGCTCACAGTAAGGAGCAACTTTAACTGAAGTAATAAGTGCAAGAACTGCTGCAAGTTTTTGGGATTGCATTCACTGGGTACCTCTTCTTCCTCCCTCTCATACTTTAGAAATAGATATTTTACAATCTTTTTAACTTCCTAATAATGATTTTGAGTACCTAAGAGCTCTAATGATTAAGAACTATGATCGAGGAATCACATCAGAAGAGGATAGAACAACTTTTAATGATTGTTTTTGTTGCCCAAGAAAAAGAGTATAAAACAAGAAGTAAAGCTATCAAAGGGGTAGGGCCTCAAGCCAAACCAAAAAACTCCTAGGTTCTCACAAATATCCCAAAAGAAACTCCAAAGAAAGATGCATCTGGCAAAGGCCTTGTTGTCTCAAATAGAGATGGTGTTCCCACCCATGCCCAAAATGTGAAAAATCTTGTGTCATCCAATGAGTTTGTCAATATTTCTCTAAATGCTTCTTTTTCCCAAATACATTCCTTATGACATTGCCTAAGTCTTGATTCAGATCAAGATTTTTGTTCCAATTTTTGAACTTCTTAGGATTCCTGAGCACAAGAAGAGGGCCTTTCAAGTATTTGGGATTGGAAGAAGATAGGAGTACCCAATGGTAGAAATATAAATAATGTAAACACTCCTCCTTCAACCATTGTAGACCTATAGAAAAACCACCAGCATTGGAGGAGATAGGTGAACCACCTAAAGTTTACTTGGGAACATATTTGGTTGAGTCTCAATTAAATGTTGATCCATTTTTTACAACGTTGATTATTAAGGACAAACTGCTGCACAATTATATGTTTGATTCTGGAGAATCATGCAATGTTATTCCTTTAGAGGTCATGAATGAATTGAACATTAAAGTGAAAAAAACTTATGGCAAGTGTACTATAATGGATTCTAGAGAGCTGCTAGTTGTAGGATGTGTAAAATGTTTAGTGGTACAACTTGCAGCTTATTGAGGTAAGAACTTGAAACTTGATGTTGTTATTGTTGATTGCCCTACCAAATGGGGCATGTTGTTATCAAGAAAGTGGGTTGCAAGTGTTGGTGGAAGTGTTCAGATGGATATGTACTTTTGCCACCATTCCAATTGAAGGCAGCCTTGTAAATCTATATGGAGAGAAGAAGATGTTGCACCTCATTGAAGATCCCAATAATGCTTCTTATCAAGTGTTGTATATGCTGATGTAGATGTTGATGGCTTTGTTGGATTTGACTGATGGAAAAGAGAACAAGATTGATCAATGTACAGGTCTTGAACAAGTAGGTTTTCCTTGGACCTTGTTATTCGATGGAGCTTGTTCCAAGTTTGGAAATGGTGCTGGTATTGTTCTGATTTTTCTAGGCCAGGAAGAGTTTGTTTTTTATTTCAAACTCAACTTTGAATGCACTAACAACATTGATGAATATGAATCACTGTTATTGGCTTTGATAATTGCATGGAAATATGGTTTAAAAGATATCATTGTCAAAGGATATTCAGAACTGATTGTCAAGTAGATTAGAAAATTGTATGCTACTAAAAATCAGAGAATGAAACAATACAAGCATGCAAACTGGGATTTGATTGAAATGTTAGACTAAATTTAGTATTTTGCACCATGATAGAAAGTTTAATGCTGTTATAGAAAATTTAGTAGTGCTAGGATCTAGATTTGGAAATTGTACAGTATCTCCATTTTGTGAGTATGATGTTGAAATACTAACAAGGCCATCTGTCCCTAACAACATTAAAAATTGACAAGTGTTCGATGATGATGACCAGGTGAAATGGTTTATACAGAACTAAGGAGAGTTTTATAACCAAAATATAGATTGGGAACCAATGGTGTGTGTTGTTGAAGGAAAGGAAACTTTATTTGGCAAAGACATCATCCAACTGAAGACAAACATGATTCCCAGAGGTTTGGTGGCACTTGAATCAAACTTTGATAATGTTGATTACATTATTAACATAAGTATGTCAATTTCAAGATATGTGGAAGAGCATGACCTGGGCACAAAGGAAAAATTGCATAAAATCTAGTTAGGAAGCAATTTGAGCAAGGAAGAGAAGCATTCCTATGCTCAATTGTTGAAGAAATATCCAGACTAACTAGCTTGGTCTTACTCTGAGTTGAAGGCATAAAGGGAAGATTTGTTCCAACATGAAATTCCTCTTTAATCTAATGCCAAGCCTTTCAAGTAAAAATAGAGGCTGATCAATCCTCTCCTTTCTGTGAATTTAGAGAAAAGTTGAAGAATTTAATTGATAAAAAAGTGACTCCAAGGTCTTTTAGTGTGGGAGATCTTGTGTTATTATGGGACAATAGGCATGAAAATAAGGGAAATCATGGTAAATTCAATGCATTATGGATGGGACCTTATTCAATTGACATTCAAATTGGTGAAAATACCTTCTTCCTAAAAGACTTAGATGGGGAACTGCTTGAATTTCCAATTAATGGCAGGCATTTGAAACATTTCCTTGATTAATTTCTCAGAATCAAGGTATGCACCATTGTACAATGTATAGTCTTTTCATTTCTTTCTGCTTTCATGTTTTTCTATTTTTTTCATCTTGGTCCTTGGCGGCCATGTTTTTGGTTTCTCAGTTCATCCTTGGGGGAGTTGGTTATTATTGTTCTACTCTGCAAGCTTATTCTTTGACTTCATTTCCCAATGGTTTATTTTTGGCACTTGGTTTGTTATTTTTTCTTGTGGAACTCACAGGGAGTTCCCATCCCTGAGTTGGAGCTGATGTTGGTGCTCAATTTTATCTCACCCCATTTGTCCTTAAAATTCTTCAATTTGTGGGATCTGTCTTCTTTTCTATCTCTCCGTATTGATGCATGAAAACTATGTCCTCCATTTGGTTGTCCATGATCAGTCCCTTCCTTTGGTCAAGGATCACTTTAAATCCAAATTTTTCCGTTCCTCTATCCATGTGAATAGATTTGTAACTTAGGCGTAAAATCAGGTTTTTTCCTTTCCTTCCATTATTCCACATTCACATTTTGTTTTCCCTGTCAATTTTTGTCCAAATATCTATGGAAACATGATTCGATGTGACTCGAAGGATCATATTTGGGCCTTATATCATTTCCAAATTCTTTTTCTTGAAAGAAATACTAATTTCTGGGATCAAATGGTGATTTTCTTGCATTTTACAGTTTAACGGGTGTGTTTTTCCCCGTCAAATTTATATCTCAACATCTATGGAAACGTGGCTTGTTCAAGTTTGATGAAACTCAGTGGGGACCTTTCAAACTCTAAGGCCTGATTCAACTCAAATCTTGTCCACGTGGATAGCCGACGCTCATCTAAACATTTTCCTTTTAGTTTGACCTTGGAGTTGCATCAGGGAGACACATAGAGGTTTCTACTGGCTTGCCCAGACTTAGAAATTTTTTTCATTTGTCCAATGTAGCTTTGGTGGACCATGGACACATGAAGGGCTGACACTCATTTGGGGATCCATTTCAGGGTCCCACCTTAACAATTGTGACAAGGAGACATGTGGAGGCTTCTGTCAGCTCTAATCTATACTTAAACTTTTCAAAGAAACTTTCCAAGGCCTGGGACACGTGGAAGGACTGCGCCTATTTAGGGACCGGCCCCTAAATTTTATTTTGAAGAAGTGCCAGGAGGACACTTGGAGGATTCCACTCACTCTACCCTTTCTTGGAATTTTCAAAGGCCAAGGAAAATTGTCTCAAACCCTAGACACATGGTGCCTTCCACTGATCCTTTAACTTTTTTTAACAACTCTGCGGGACTGAGACACATGGTGAGCCCGTGCTTGTTTTGGGTCTCAACTTTTGGGGACCATTTCAAAGTGCACCATTGAGACATGTGGAGGATTTCGTGGCCTCCTTTTCTACTGAGACTTTTTCAAAGGCCAAAAGGTGTTTTTCTTGGGCCCAGGGCACGTGGAAGGCTTATGCATGTTTGGAGAACTTTCCTCTGTACCTCACCTTTGCGGTTGCATCAAGGAAACATGTGGATGAATCTAATCTAAAGTTGAGAAGGGGCATAATCAACGGTTACTATGAATTTCACCTGATTTCTCACCATTTTTTCTCCAAGACTCCTTGCGATGTGAATACGCACTATTTTTCATCATTTATTTATGAAATTCCTTGTCATTTTTATTTGTAAAGTGCCATTGAATGGATTCAAAACTTAATTTTTGAGTCCAATGATTGTTATTGTCAATATTTTGAAGTTTGAATTACTTGGGCACTTAGAAAATGTGAATTACCAGAGAAGTTGGATACGGGATAATTTGAAGAGGAAACAGAGGGAAAAAGATGAAATGATGAAGGTTACAGTGCGTAAAGGATGAAAAAGGTGTTTCGTCGAGAGAGAAAAGGATTTCCTATAAGATCCAGCTGTACAGAGCCTCTAGAGAATGATTAAAACGGGGATTTCTCACATGAAATAATTAGAATGATTAAAAGGACTGTAAAAAAGGTTCTAGCATGACATCCTAGTCATTAGTCTAGGGTCTAAGAAATGTGATCAGTTCATGATTTGTCGAACTAGAAACTTTTTGTTGCAAATTTTTTAAACGTCACTTTCTGTGAAAAATTAGTAACAAGCAAAGGTCCCTAAAATATTCTTCTTTTTGTGGGGGGTAAATTGGGGATGAGTGAGCAAGTGAAATTTATAAATTTAATGAGAATCCTTTTGTAAATGGTCGGAGGTTGAATTCTTAAGAGAAAATTTGAGAGATCCCATCTTCATGAGAGACCAATCTCGAGATACCTTGTTAATTTCTTCTGTGTTATATTTTCTATCATGTTAAGTTGGTTGACTTGCCATTGACGAGAACTAATATTTCTCTAGAAAATTTCCCTTGTTGATGAATGTAATCAATTTCAAGTTAATTTGTGTCAATCTTGGAGCAAGTTGTGTCTGCTTTGTTTCAAAATGTCTGCAAGTAGTTTTCCTTATTCCTATTGAAATATTGTGTTAAAGTCCATTCAAATCACATATGATTTCATCCTTAGGATAGTTTAGTGGCATTTGTAATTTCATTTCAAGAAGAGCCTTCATCCTGTGATGAGATAAAAAATTTAAAATAATTTCACTGTTATTTGTTAATAAAGATTATTTTTAAGCCTTCGAATGTATCTTAGGTGTGAGGAACCAGGGGTCTTTGATGTTTTATTAAGTATTTAGCTTGATATTTCTTGTTAAATTATTGGAGATTATGTGAAACCGTGTTGATCTAGGCCTCCATTTAAGCATACCTTCTGGTTGAAGGAATATCTTAGCTATTCCAAAGCTTTTAGTCATTTATCTTTCCAATTGTTGTGAATTCTCTTAAAGATCTGGTATAATCAACTTTATCCTTCTTAATCTCCCACCAAAATCATTCAAAAACCATCAATCCATCCTTAACTACCCCTATTTTTCCCTGTATATCCACAAAGGAACAAAATCTATTTACTATAATATGTAGAACAATTGGGATTTCATAATGTCTTCAATAACCTTAGCCTTGATTTGAAAGTATCTCCATATTTTAGAACTGACAACTCTTGAGAGTTAAATTATAGAGTGTTGATCATACTTTACCAAGGTTTTGTTCATAAAATTTGTTTAGAAGAAGGATATATCCATCTCCTTCATCAAACATATGTTACACTATGGGTCCTCTCACTTTGGTTGAAAGGCACAACCTAAAGTAGTGAGGATAGGTCAAATCCTCTTGAAGGTGTTAACAATCTCTCCACAAATCTGAGTGATAAAGGGAAAGTGAGATCTCTTCCCCGGCTACAAAACGACATACATTATGATCTATTTTTCTCTAAGCTCCATGTCCAATCTGTGATGCTGCTCAGCTTGAAACGGAGAACAAATTTGGATACCAATACTAGTGGCATCGTTTCAGATTTTTCCAGTGCTATTCATAAATGGATTTTTGTAGCCATTGATTATTTCACTAAGTGGGTGGAAGAAATACCCACCAAGAAAGCAAGACACCAAGTTCTTATGTACTTCATGCTATATCAAATCATATGCAGATTTGGAGTGTCAGCTAAGATTGTTTCTGATAATGCCATGAATTTCAAATCCAAACCTTTGGTGGCAGTGTGCGAAGGGTATGGAATGAATTTGACATATGCTTCTAAATAGAATCCCCAAGGAAATGGATAAGCCAAGTCCAGCAACAAAAACTTGTTGTAGATCATTAGAAGAACCTTGGAGTGAATAAAAAGATGTGGGGTGAGCAATTGAAGTTTTTTGTTTGGGTTGATAGAATCACTATCAAAAGAGCTACTAGTAAAATCCCATTTGAGTTAGTATATGGAACTCAAGCTTTTCTGCCCCTTCATTTGCAATTTTCTTAATTTCAATTTGTTAAAAAAATTGAAGATCAAGAAGTTAGTCCATATGATGCTCGAGTCAATCAAATTATTGAGTTAGTTGAAGAAAGAAGGGCATCCCATCAGTGGCATGTGAAGTTCATAGAAAATTTGAAGAAGTTATTTGACAAGAAGGTGACTGCAAGAGCTTTCAGCATTGGGGATCTTGTGTTATTGTGAGATAATAGGCATGAAGATAAGGGAAAGCATGGTAAATTTGATGCATTGTGGATGGAACCTTATTCAATTCATATTCGAATTGGTGAAAATACCTTCTTCCTAAAAGACTTAGATAGGGAACTCCTTGAATTACCTGTTAATGGTAGGAATTTGAAACATTTCCTTGATTGATTTCTTAGAATCAAGGTATGCACCATTTTACAATGTATATTCTTTTCTTTTCTTTCTACTTTCATGTTTTTCTGTTTTGTTTCATCCTGGTCCTTCGCAGACGTTTTATTGGTTTCTCGCTTCATCCTTGGGGGAGTTGGTTCTTATTATTATTCTCTATAAGATTATTCTTTGACTCCATTGCCCAATGGTGTTTTCTTGTCACTTGGTCTGCTATTTGTTCTTATGGCACTCATAGGGAATACCCATCCCCGAGTCAAAGACAATGTTGGTGCTCACTTTGATCTCACCCCGTTTCTCCTTTAAATTCTTCAGTTTGTGGGATCTGTCGTCATTTCTATCTCCCCATATTGATGCATGAATTTTTTTTTCTCCATTTGGTTTCCGTGATTAGTCCCTTCCTTTGGTCAAGGATCACTTTATGTCCAAAATTTATTTTCCATTCCTCTGTCCATGTTGAAGAATTTGTAACTTGGGCGTAAAATTGAGTTTTTACCATTCCTTCCATTTTTCCACAGTAAATTTTTTTTTTTCCCTATCATTTTTGTCCCAATATCTATGGAAACATGATTAGATGCAGCCTGGAGGATCATATTTTGGCCTTATATCATTTCCAAATTCTCTGTCTTGAAAAAATGATTCATTTCTGGGCTCAAATTGTGATTTTCTTGCATTATACAGTTTGACGGGTGTGTTTTCCCCGTCAAATTTATATCTCAGCATTTTTGGAAACATGGCCCTTTTTGGTTAGATGTGGCTGAATGGGGCACATTGATAACTCTAAGGCCTGATTCAATGCAAATATTTTCCACATGGAGGGTTGGCACTCATCTGAAAATTTTCCATTTTGTTTGACCTTGGAGTTATGCCAGGGAGACACGCGGAGGTTTTCTCTACCTTGCCCAAACTTAGACATTTTTTCATGTAACCGATTTTACTTTGTTAGACTAGGGACATGTGGTGAGGTCACTCCTATTTGGGGTCTCCGCTTTTTAAGACCATCTCAAAGTTGCACCCATGGGACACATGGAGGCTTCCGCTGGCTCCTCTATACTTAAAATTTTCAAGCAACTTTCTAAAGGCCTGGGACACGTGGAGGGACCGCGTTTGGTTGGGGACCAGACCCTAAGTTTTATTTTGAAGAAGCTCTAGGAGGACACTTGGAGGCTTCCGCTCACTCTGCCCTTGCTTGGAATTTTCAACGGCCAAGGAAAATTGTCTCAGCCCCAGACACATGGCATCTTCTGTGTATCCTTCAACTTTGTTAACAACTCTACTGGATTGAGACACGTGGTGATCCAGTCCTTGTTTGGGGTCTCTACTTTTTCAAACCATCTCAAAGTGTACAATTAAGACACTTGGAGGCTTCTATTGGCTCCTTTTTTTAGACCTTTTTAAAGGCCAAAAGGTGTTTTTCTTGGGCCCAAGGCACATGGAAGGCCCACGTTTGTTTGGAAACTTGCTCTTGTACTTATCCTTTGTATTTACACCAAGGAAACATGTGGACGACTATAATATAAAGTAGATAAGGAGAATAATCAACATTTGTTGTGCATTACATCTATTTTTTCGACCATTTTTTCTCCAAAACTCCTAGAGATGCGAATACACACTGTTTTTCATCATTTTTAATGAAATTCATTCTTGTTTTTGTCTATAAAGTTCCATTGAATGGATTAAGAACTTAATTTGTGAGTACAAGGATTGCTAACATCGATACTTTGAAGTTGGAATTACTCGAGCTGTTGTAAAAATGTGAATTACCAAAGAAGCTAGATGCGTGATAGAGTTGCAGAGGAAAGAGAGGGAAAAGGATGAAATGATGGAGGTTGTAGGAACAAAAGATGAAAACGGTGTTACCTCGAGAGTGAAAAGGATTACCTATCAGATCTAGCTGTATAAAGCCTTCGAAGAATGAATAAAAATGGGTGTTTCTCACATGAGAGAATTAGAATGATTAAAAGTACTGTCAAAAAGGTTGTTTCATGGCATCCTGGTCATTAGTCGAGAGTTTTAGAAATGTGATCAGTTCATGATTTGTCCAACTGGAAACTTTTTGTTACAAATTTGTTAAACGTCACTTTCCAAGGAAAATTGGTAACAAGCAAAGGTCCCTCAAATATTATTATTTTTGGGGGGAGAAATTGGGGGTGAGTGAGCAAGTGAAATGTATAAATGCAATGTGAATAATATTGAAAAGGGTTTGGTGTTGAATTCTTAAGAGAAAATTTGAGAGAGCCCGTCTTCCTAAGAGACAAATCCAAAATACATGGTTGATTTCTTCTATGTTAGATTTTCTATCATGTCAAGTTGGTTGCAGATGTATAGCTATAGATGAGCACTGAGATTTATCTGGAATATTTCCCCTACCAATGAATCTAATCAATTTCAAGGTAACTTGTGTCAATCTTGGAGAAATTTGTGTCTTTTTTGTTTCAGAATGTCTGTAAGTAGTTTTTATTATTCCTATTGTAATCTTGTGTTAAATTCCCTCTGAATCACACTGCATCTCATCCCTGTGACAGTTTACTGGTATTTGAAATTTCATTTCAAGAAGAGCTTTCATCATATGATGAGATAAACAAATTTAAAATCACTCCACTGTCATTTGTTGATAAAGATTATCTGTAAGCCTTCAAGTGAATATTAGGCATGAGGAACCAGGGGTCTTTGATGTTTTATTGAGTCTTTAACTCGAGCCTTTATGTTAGATTCTCAAATACTGTGTGAAACCGTGCATATCTAGGCCTCCATTTATGCACACATTCTAGTTGAAGGAATATCTTAGCTATTCTGAAGCTTTCTATCATTTAGCTTTCCAATTCTTGTGAAGTCTCTCAAAGATCTGGTAAAATAAACTTTATAATGCTTAATCCCCCACTAAAATGATTCAAAAACAATGAATCCATCCTAAACTACTCCTATTTTGCCCTATATATCCATAAAGGAATGAATTCTATTTACTAAAATATGCAGAACAATCAGGATCCCGTAATGTCTTCAGTAACCTTAGCCTTGTTTTGAAAGTATCTCCATCTTTTTGAAGTGACAACTCTTGAGGGTTAAATTATGGATTATTGATCATAATTTCCCAAGGTTTTCTTCATAAAATTTGTGCAAAATAAGGATATCTCCATCTCCTTCATCAAACAAAAGGTTTCACTACGGGTCTTCTCACCCTGGTCGAAAGGCACGACCTAAACTAGCGAGGATAGGTCAAATCATCTTGAAGGTGCTATCCATCTCTCCACAAATCTTAGTGATAAAGGGTTAGTTAGATATCATCCCCGGCTACAAAATTACATACATCATGATCTATCTATATCTAAGCTCCGTACCAAATCTATGTTTCTTCTCAACTCGAAAAAGAGAACAAATCCTTTAGTTTACCCAAAGTGTATCCTAAAGGAAAATACCATGTCAAGGATAATTGGTAAGGTTTAATTTTCTAATAAGATGTAGTTTTGAAACTATTCTAGTGTTAACTATGAAAGTTGATGACCTTAATTTATTTAAGATAATCTAAGACCTCTTGAGAGGTCATTTTTGGACAATGCATATATCTTGTATAAAGCTCTAGACTTGGTCGTAACAAGGTGTTGAACCTAAAGTAAACTAACAATATGAATTTATTTTGTTGAATTCACTTTAAGTATCTTATATAATTATGTTATGAGGCTTCAATCCATGAGTGGAACCTATGTCATAAGTTACCTATGTATGAAACTATGTAGTTAAACACATCATTCTCCTCACAAATAGAAGTGTTATTTTTTCAAGGAGTGACTTTAGTTGTGTAAAAGTTATGAAGTAAGAATAATTGTTTTCTCTAGTTTTTCCTATTCGTATGGTGTAGACCCATTTTGGATTTTAAGGAAATTATTCAATCATGGACCTCTCATGAAAATTAAGGTGAAATATACTTGTTTGCATGTTTTCCAAATGAGAATGGTAGTGGCTATAAGGTAACATGATGTATAAAATTGTAATTGAATGTCTTCTTATAACATGTATCTAATAATTAAATTTCCCATGCATAATCAAAACTTGGTTAAGTGTGAATTCATACTCCTTAGGATCTTGATGACTAAGTAAACCAAAAGTAGTATATGAACCTTAGGTTATCTAAAAGGAATTCAATATGAAGTCAATGTAATGACGCAAGTATTATAAGAACATGAGTAAATGTGAGGAGATTTTATAATGATTGATATGTTTTGAATACACCTAGAATGATGCCAACATGACTACAATGAATAAGATAAATTTCATGACAAATAAAAATAAAATAGTTCCTCATTAGGATAATTTAACCGATTAATCATAAAACTCACAATACTTAAGGTCTTAAGAACATATGCACCATACCCATCATCGTGGTTTAAAAAATAATGTTAAATGACTCAAATTATAAAAAGGGAATTTGACACTTGTCCCTTCTGACTCGATGCAAAATCTCTTCTGCATATCATGAACGATGGAAACTAAGTATTTAGGCTAACTAGCTAGATTACCTAGATAGTTGTAATAATTTTGAAAGCAAAAATAGGGTACACGTAGTGCTTAAGTGTTGTATTGATTAAGGATCTTGAAATATATCATTCTTGAAATCTAGTAGACCTCCTTTTCACTTCATGTGAAATTCCCTTTCAGTAGTTAATGTACAATGCAAACCTAGTAAAACCATCCCTTAGAAAAGAACTCTTAGAACAAGTATTAGTAGCCTCATGTGTGGGTAAATGTGCCTATTAGTGATTAGGCTATATTAAATAATTGCCTATGCGAAATGAGAAACATCAATGGAAATATTATAGGTAACATGTTAAGTAATATTCATGTATTTAAGGTCAAATAATGAAACAAGGCTATAATAAAAGGGTAACAATGAAAGTGCTATGTCATTGAAAGTTCCTAAGTGTAAATGTATGTGGTAGTTGGATCATTATTTATACCTTGTCATTTGGGTAGAAGTGGATTTGGTGTGCATCATGTGTTTTTTATGTTATCTATGTGGTATCATGTTTGTGCAAACGTTCCTTGCATGGTGTGTTATCCTAAGTTATCTCATGTGGTGTCTTGTATTCAACAACTTAAGTAAAAAAAAATTGATAATTTTGTTGTTGTAAATTTTTCTGTCAAAATTTTGGACATGATATATTTCTTCTTATGTATTATACCAAACAATGGATTTTTGTGTTGAATTATTATTTTTTGTTATCTATTTCAATATTCCCATCATTGGATTCAATTCATTGTTTACTAAGGGATCTTCTTATGCCTCCCAATCTAGTTTTTCTTTGTGAGAAATTATATATTGCTCAACCCAATATTACCTCGCTTGATGTGGAGTGGAGGGATAAGATTGAGATAATTGTACTGGGGATACCCTGAATGAGATTTCAGTTTTCATTGCCTCATCTTCTTAATATAAATAAGTTAAGACATGTGCCACAAAATTTGGGGATTCAATTAGTGTGTGTCTACCATTTTGAACCTCAGATAGAGTCTTAATTGATGTAGGAAACCATGAAGGACCTAGAGAATGGGGAGCGAGGGGGTTTTCTAAAGTGTCCAAATAAAATGTTTCCTTTATCTTTGTAGCATCATTTTTAATAGTTCCTCGTGGAGGGGAACTTTTCTTATCGGCATCATTTTCTGCTTAATAAGGTTGTCATAGTTTTTGGTAATCCATACCCACTCATTAATATCATCCTTGTGTGCATATGATATATTTATCTACCCTCTAAGAGAATGAAGGTGTTTGTAAAACCTTTTTATGCATTCATGTTTCCTTAGAGGATATTGGGGAGATGGAACGATATTCTATGGGCCAATGGATCTTTCAAATTAGGTAACATATTAAATTTCCTTCATCCCACAATGACTGAGAGGGGTTGTATTTTAAGATTCTTTTCTTTGCACTTTGGAGTAATACTATTGAAAATATGATATGCCACCTCTTGTTCTACCAATTTTTCAGGAACATAGTATGGTAGTTGAAAAGGAGGTGTCAGGAGTCCCTCAATTAGGATAAAAATATATTCTGGATAGAATAATATAGCTCCCATTTTCCTTATGGATGTGAGGATGCCAACAAATATTTTGGGTGTCGTTATTTCATGTATTTTTAAGTAGAGAAGAATAAAAATAAGTTCATATATATTGAATATGATTTCTAAACTCATGGGCATACAAGTCTTAATATTGGTTATTTAGCTGCAATGTTCATGAAGTAAGTGAATTTTGATAGATTTATGAATAGTTAAGAACACCACATACTGCATCCAGAAGATACGAAGCCATGTAAAATGATTTCCAATTGTCCAACTATTTTTTTCTTTGTCTCACCAAAATGAAACTTCGCACTTTCCCTAAGGAATCTTTACTTCATCAATAATCACAAAAAATAAATGGAACCAGGATCTATCGACCTTATAGATAGATGATTCTCCATATAACCTATTCCTGACGGCCATGCCAATACAAACTCCTTATCTAAATATTTTAATAAGGATATCACTCATATCAGAATCATCCATATTATTTATGGGGTTAACAGTATAACTCTATAAATGAACTCTTATTTTCCTTATGGTCATGCTGTTAGGTTAATTATTAATTAACCATATATTAATTATGCATTTCATATTTCATTATTTAATTAATTTTATTAATTAAATAATGTTGTTATTGGTTTTATTAACCATATTTGTTTTATGTAAACATTAGGGATGTTGTTATATTGTTTTAACAATATTATTGTTGTGCTTCCTGGATGTAATATTTGGAAGCTAATGTATTTTAAATTTGTTGTTGCATTGTTGCAACTTCTCTTTTGTTTGTATCCCGGCTGTGCAATACATATACATACATACATACATACATATATATATATCTATATTATATATATATATATATATATATATATATATATTGCAGCCTACTTCTGTGTATGAGGTTGATTTCACAATAATATATTTTACAGGCTTTCGTCCCTATTTTTTGAAACTACATTTGGTACTAGAGTGAATTGAAGCTCCTAGCAAGGTTGGAGAAGGTTACAGAGGAAGAAGATTTCATGGAGAAGAAAGCTTCATCAACGGAGAGCTAGTGTTTCCTCCAGTAGCTTCCCACATCTCCCTGCACACTCACAACCTACTGTGTAATTTCTAGGTAAATGTAAAGCAATTTTTTTTTCCTTGGTGCCCTCTGCACTAGGCACATTTGCTCCCTGTAAACTTGATCATTTTTAGTATATTTTTTTAAAAATAAAATTAAAAAAATATTTCTCCCCATTAGGGGTTTTATCTCTACATTTAGAGGTATATTTGGTTACTGTTGAAATTGGAAGTGCCTCTTTTCTCCACTATATTTAGCATACTATTACATCTGGAGGTCTGTGTGTTGAAGAGCTCAAGTTTCGAGCTAGTTTCTAATTGCAAAGGCAAGCTACATTCAGTTCAAGAGCTCAGACCACTCTACACTTGCACTAAGTTGCTTTTGAAAGGACCATGATAAACATCCTAGAATGAGTTGTTTATTATGTTAGTTGGGGAGAATGTTTGACAACTACTCATCTAAGGCTGAAGTCATTTCATTTACCAAGGAGTAGACCCCTCCTAAACAGCCAAGCCAGATCCTACGACCTACAATAAAAAAACCAAAGGACCTATAGCAAGAAAACGAGCACTCTACGACCTCCACTCAAGACCTACAAACACAACCATAGCCTTGCAATACCACTTCCATAACCTGAACCATGAGCTCCAAATACCTACATGCAAAACAAGATGGAGAAATAAAAGAAAGGGTGATCAAAGCAAATCAATTTGCAAACAAAAAAAATGGTGGAGATCAAACTTAGGTGACTGAGAAATCAATCAAAAGCAAAAGGAGATAAAAACGTTTCAAGATCCATTTTTAGTGGGCAAAGGAGAAACCCTAATCCATGCATGCAACTTACTCAACTCCAATTCATCTGGAAATTCCACAGTCATTTTTTCATGGGGTTAGTTGCATTTTTATATTTATTAAATATAAAATACTTCACTTCATATCTCAAGCACTCATAGAGCCTAATTGGTTAAAAGGAATGACTTAGAAGTGGGAGGTTTGGGGTTCGAATATCCTACCCCCAAACAATTTTTTTCAATTTTTAAATGGGAATATTTTGCGGAACCGTTAAATTTAGTGGAAAAACCACCACTAAACAGCTTTAGTTATAACTAAAGTGCCTTCTAAATTTAGCAGAGAAATCCCTAATTTAGGGTAAAAATGTTTTTCCCCCATTCAACTTGTTTTTTCATTCTGGATAACATTTTCCAAAGGAGGACCATATCAAAAACTTCATCTTGGGCATATTTTTAATGGTTTTTGGCATAAAAGGGTCATTTTAGGCTTCAGAGGCCACCAGGGCCCGCAAAACAAAAAAAATTTCCTTGCCATTCAATTTTTTCCAATTTTTGAATGTAATTACATGCTGCAATATATTGTACTAATTTGCATAGGTTTCCATAAGTCAACTACAAACTTTGTAACTGATCAAAAACTACCAAGAATTGTAATAAAAAACAACAAAAAAATTGGTTCTGTAACACTCACGAGATCCTAGATCTCATTCACAGCGTTCGGTATATACGGTGCCTCTGGGAAGTGCTTACTAATAAAGTTGTCATGCGACTACTACTGCACTTAATGCTTATTATAGTTGCAACAACGTCATCTGGGCATCGTCCCTATAAATCGACAGGGAGTAATAAGGTCACATTGTGCACACTATGAGCCATCCCATCTATCTGTGAATGATTGCATGACATAAATCTGGACTGAGAAATTATCCAAGTATATAGCAAAGTTACGTGTGCACGTATGAGGATATTTCATTGAGTTGGTGTCAATAATCACACAGACCCCTTTCAGTACTGTCTTGGTACCACATATTGAATTCTTTCACATACGGTAACACCTCTTTCACATACCATCGGGTATATAGAAAGGGCAATATTCTTCCACATACCACTCAGGTATATCAGAAGGGCACGTATATAGAAAGGTTTGGTATATCAGACTGACAGAGTATATAGATTGGGAGACCTTATACCTGGAGTGATAAGATCCAAACCCTGTCAGTGATCTCTACAAAATGGGCACCAATGCCCCCAAATTTTTTCTTCTAGATTCACAATTACTCAAGGGAAACAACTATGCTACATGGAAGACAAAAATTAAGACACAACTTGAGTTTGAAGAGATCTAGCCTGTTGTGAATGGTACTTTGACTAGATCAACTACTGATACAACACAACAACGTGAAGTTTGATAAAGCAGATTAGAAGGCCAAACTCACCATCTTGTTTGGAGTGTCTGACGATGTGCAACCCCACATTTGAGATGCCAAAACATACCAAAGAAGCATGGGATAAGTTGAGCACACTATATGAGGCCAAGAACAAAAATGTTATACTGAATTTGTAGAGTCAGTTACACACATTAAAGTTCAAGTAGAATGAAAAAATAGAAGCTTTCCTAAGAAGAGTTACAGAATTGAGGGCTTCACTTATAGCCCTCGGAGAAGCAGTCATAGATGATGCTCTCATTCCCATTGTTCTAAGAGAACTCCCCTCTTCTTACCACATTTTTGTCACAACACTAAATGTGTCAGATACGATAGTTAGTTTTGACAAGCTGGTAAACCTACTGCAACAAGAGGAAGCCATGCACAATAAGGATGAGGAAGAGGAGTAGGCACTTTCTTCACATCAAAAATGGAAAGGAAAAGGTAAAGGAAAACCTAATTCCTATCAAAAGTCCCAAAATCAAAATCAGTATCAAGGGGATAGACAACAGAAGAAGCAATGTCCAATCTGCAAAAGAGGACATAACCTACAAGATTGTTGGTATAATACTTACAAGAAAGGTTCATCAAGAAACTCTGGACCTCCACAACAATCTAACAAGGGACATTCTAACTACAATCAAGGACAAAAAAAGGGGAACTGGAAAAGAAGACCCCATCAGCAAGGTAATATTGCTGAGCAACAAGAACAATCAGACAATGAAGACTACTTGTTCACTGCTCAATCAAGTGAACCATCCACGTCATCTAGTGATGTTTGGTATGTTGATTCGGGGGCCACTCGACACATGACCAGCCACAGAGACTGGTTTATTTCAATGAGGGACACACCATCAAAAAATCATGTTTCATTGGGAGATGATTCTTCATATACAGTTCAGGGGATTGGGAACATTTATCTACCCCTTGGTTCACGCAACTGTAGACTTTTAGATGTCTTATATGTCCCTGGGTTGAAAAATAATCTACTTTCAGTCAGTCAAATCCTTGATCACAACCTAAAAATTGACTTTGATAGTCATTCTGGCAAGAAAACATGTTTAATTCGAGATAAAACATGAAGCTCGAAAATAGTTGTAAAAGCCTCTAATGTGGGACGCATGTTCCAACTTGATTTTTTTCACAGAGACGATCAAGCACTTATGGCTAAGAACTACTACCTTAGCACAATTGTGGCATCAGAAGACTTGGTCATGTAATTTTCAAGTATCTTGAGACACTTCACGGTGCAATATGGTACATGGGCTACCATCTCTTTAGAAGGATACAGACAAGTGTCCTCACTGCCTAGCAGGAAAACAACACAGAGCTTCATTCCAGAAGAGTACATTTTGAGCTCATGGAAAACTTGACCTGGTTCATACCGATCTTTGGGGTCCAATGCAACCAAGTCATTCTAGGTTCCAGTACTTCATGCTTTTTTTTGACAACTACTCAAGAAAAATGTGGATTTTTTTTCTTCGCAAGAAAAGTGAAGCGTTTGAAACCTTTAAAAAGTTCAAAGTAGTAGTTGAGAATGAAATTAGTCATCACATCAGAACTCTCTACTCAGATTGAGGGGGGAATTCACCAGTAATGAATTCAAAGACTACCTACAAACTCACGGGATTCGTCGACAAATGCCTCCTCCACACACACCACCGCAACAGAATGGTGTTGTTGAGAGAAGAAATCATACTATCATGGAAATGGTGTGATGCATGATCGATGACTCTAGTCTTGTAAAGACATTTTGGGTAGAAGCAGCAAAGACAACAGTGTATTTGTTGAACAGAGTGCCCATAGTTACTCTTGAGGGAGTAACACAACAAGAAGCATGGTCAAAACAGAAACCATCTATTGCACACCTCAGAGTATTCAAGTGCAATACAAGTATGCACATACCCAAGAAAAATAGAAATAAATTGGACATGAAGTCACAAAAACTTATCTTCATTGGGTACAGTGAAGAGACTCTTGGGTACAGATTAATGGATCCTAAGACTAGAAAAGTATACACCAGCAGAGATGTTGAGTTTTTTTCAGAAGAAGGAAGCAGAGATTCCTCCTCCAGACTCACCAAATGTAGATTTTTCTCCAGTTGTAAAAATTAAAGCTGATGTTCCCTCAGAAGATGAAAGTAATGATGGGGATGATGGTGTTGATGAGATAGAACCACGACCCATGTGAACAATTTAGCGTATGCCCAAGTGGTGTACTAGCACATTACGAGATGCAAGAATGGATGCTCCACCTGATACATCCACCCCTGGACCACAGACTCATAGTAAAGCAAGAGAGGAAGTTAACTTTGCTTTGATGAGTAGAGTTATTGAATTTGATGAGCCTCTCTAGAGTCCTAGAAATCCCTATAGTCAAAATCTTGGAAAGATGCCATGGATTTTGAATATCAATCAGTGATGAAGAATAACACTTGGTAGCTTGTCAATCTTCCACCAGGGAAGAAACCCATTGGATGCAAATGGATATTTAAAACAAAGTACAAATCAGATGGGACAGTGGACAAGTATAAAGCGAGACTTGTAGAAAAGGGGTATGCACAAAAAGAAGGCATCGACTATGAGGAGACATTTTCTCCCACAGCTAAGATCAAAATGATTAGAATGATCTTTGCTCTAGCTACACAGTTTGGCTAGAAATTCCACCAGATGGACGTAAAAAGTGCCTTCCTGAACAGATATTTACAAAAAGAAGTCTATATGACTCAACCTGAGGGATATGTTTTACCTGGTCAATAAGAAAAGGTATGCAGACTCAGAAATCTCTGTATGGCCTTAAACAGGCACCCCAGACATGGTACATCAAGATTGATGAGCATCTCATACAACATGGATTTGTTAGAAATCCATACGATCCCAATCTTTACCTCAAAAAGCAAGGGGGGAGATTGTGATTTTCATTGTCTATGTTGATGATCTAGTCATCACTGGCAGTTCAGTGAGGATGATCAATGCAATGAAGAAAGATCTTAATCGATCGTTCGACATGACCAATCTCGGGCTGATGCACTATTGTCTTGGATTTGAAGTATGGCAGAAAGAGAATCATATTTTTGTTTCTCAGATGAAATATACCAAGACAACGCTTGATAAGTTTAGGATGATGGATTGCACACCAATTTACTACACCCATGGAGAACATATTATAGTTATCTCATTCAGATCCATCTCCTGAGGTAAGTTTCACTCTCTATCAGTAGTTGATTGGGAGTCTCATTTACCTAACCTACACTAGACCAGATATCAGCTTTGCAGTAAGCTATCTATCCAGGTTCATGCAGGAACCCAAAGTTTTTCATTGGAAAGCAACAAGGCACATTTTGAGATATCTCAAAGGATCAGTGGATCTTGGTCTAGAATACAAGAAGAACGAAAACTTCTTCTTGACTGGATATTCAAATTCAGATCATGCAGGAAATATTGATGACAGAAAATCCACTTTAGGATTTGTATTCTTTATGGGATCTGGACCAATATCATGGGGAAGCAAGAAACAACACTTCGTTTCTCGCTCTTCCATAGAAGCTGAGTATTGTTCTGTAGGAGAAGCTGTTTGTGAAGCAATTTGGCTACGTCGCATACTAGAAGGACTTGGAATACCATAGGACAAACCAACCACCATGTATGTTGACAATGAAGGTGTTCTCAAACTTGTTCGCAATCCAATTTTTCATGAGAGAAAAAATAACATTGAGGTACAATTTCATTTCATACGTAAACATGTGTTGAAGCACAACATCTAGCTTTAATTTTGTCCAACAGCTGAACAATGGGTAGATATCTTCATAAAGTCACTTGCAAGTGACAAGTTTGAGTTGTTCAGAGAATTCCTCTCCTCATCTCCTTGAGAACAATGCACAATTAAGGGGGGGAATGGTAGGTTAATTATTAATTAACCATATATTAATTATGCATTTCATATTTCATTATTTAATTAATGTTATTAATTAAATAATGTTGTTTTATTATGTTTTATGTAAACATTAGGGATGTTGTTATATTGTTTTAACAATATTATTGTTGTGCTTCCTGGATGTAATATTTGGAAGCTAATGTATTTTAAATTTGTTGTTGCATTGTTGCAACTTCTCTTTTGTTTGTATCTTGACTGTGCAATACATATATATATTGCAACCTACTTCTGTGTATGAGGTTAATTTCACAATAATATATTTTACAAGCTTTCGTCCCTATTTTTTGAAACTACACACGCATGACTCAACTCTATCTATATTGTACAGGTTATTTGTTTATGGTAGTTTGCAATAATTTATGTATGCATACAAAGAATAAAAACCCATTATGTTTTTCCAAAATTAAAAAAATAAAGTTCATTTCTTTGACTTGGCAAGAATTAGATAGGAAGTAATCAGTTTTTTAAATGGAAACACTTCTAGTTTTGCATAAATTAAATGGAGACCATTTATTTTTATTTAACTTGTGTGTTAGGACCTTAGTGATTGATCTTTCGGGATACCCTTTTCATCTACGACATATGCATAAAGACATTCATTTTGGACTGTGCAAAAAATAGATGAGTAATGCTGAAATTCATGATTTAAGGCATCTAGATCGAAAATACTCTCTCATTGCTTGGGTGTCTGCATAGGAATATAAATAAGAATTTATGTTTGATAGTGTTGGTTCTCCCATCATGTTTAAGGATTGCAAGTCTGCAAATACTCGATATATCATCAATATAAGAAAATACTCAGCCAAAGGACATTCTCAGATTTACAACAAAACTCTTATGTCTCTTATTATTAATATTTGGTTATTAAACATTCAGTGGAAAAATAAATGTAATAAGTGTTTATCCTAATGCTTCCCATGTTCATCCATAACAAAATAGCTAGAGCTTAGCAGTCGTCACACATCATTCATAGGAAAATTATTAATGCAATGAGAAAAGTGTAGAAATACATGCACTGTTGAGGGGTCAAGGCATACATTGTTTTGATCCTAGCATTCACTAAGGTCAGCCATAACGAAATATTTAGAGCTTGGAAATCTCTAGGAATCATTCAAAGTAAAACTATTAATGCAATGAAAAAATTGAGGAAATACATGCATTATTGAGGGGTTAAGAAATACATGGTTATGATCCTAGTGGTCGATATGGTTAGCCACAATGAAATATTTATAGCTTGGCGGCATTTATGCATCATTAACAGAAAAAATATTAATAAAATGAGTAATGTACAACAATACATGCACTATTGAGGAACCAAGACATGTGTATTTTTGTTCCAAGTGATTTCGAAGGTTAGTCAAAATGAAATATTTAGAGCTTAGCAGTTTATAAGATCGGCATCAAAAAAATATTTAGAACATAGTGTTAGCTAGGCATCATTCATTAGAAAACTATTATTTCATACTAAGCAAAGTGCTATAATATATGTTTTAATAAGGGGTCATGCTTTACGTAGTTCTGATTAGTTTTTGCAGGAATGTTTATACCTCTCTATAACTATTTATAATTATATCATATTTGTTGGACTATCCCTAACTAAGCCAAGTGTTTTAGTACATACCCTTGAGAAGGGTAAGTCCTTAAGTAGTTATCATAATATATATTATAAGTTATTGAAAGGAAATTATGGGTGGGCTCTAAGATTTCATTAGTATGATTCATTATTCAACATTTTTATTCAAAATAAGAAACAATGTGAACTATGTGTGTAGCTGAAATTTCTTAGTCTACATGATTATATGGCTTAGATGTATTATATTTAAAAAACATAAACAGTTTAATTAGATATTATTTGCATTTAAGGTTCTCCATGAAATTTAAATGGATAACATAATACTTTAAGTAAATAATGTCTTAGCAATGGTTAGGTAATTTTAATATAGCACTCAAATAACAAATCATAGTAGAGGATATTATCGTTCGCTAGGCATTTTCTTATTTAAACTCTGATGTGAAATATTTGTGTTGTAGACAATCGACATTCTATAGGATTGCATGTCCTTTACAAATCAAAGTAAGAAATTTAGAGATTATTGCTCACTCTAGGAAATGACTGGAGAATATATTAATTGAAAGTGTTAAGGATAAATAAATTCTCAAATGCCATCGAGGTCTCTTCTTAGTTGATAAATACGTTAAATATTTCAAAATATCCTAGGGTACTCTTACAACATCATGATTATCACCTAATGATTCAAATTAGTACCAAATTAAAGTATTCAATCATAACATTCTTTTTCCATTTATGCATAGTACTTATTTCCTTATTGCAAAGGGATTTATTTTGTGTACATACATCTCTTTCCTTGTAGTGTAGGTGATCTTTAATTGTAACTCCTATTTCACCATTATAATTTTAAAACTAGAGAAATTATCAATAAAATAAAACCTCTTTGATACTATCACTCTTTGCATCAATTTATCCATATAAAACATTGTATAATGAGTTTAAATATAATGACCAAACTCTTTATAGCATTAGTATGAAGATACAGACTCCAAATCCTATGTATAATCTCCATGGTTACTAAATCTAACACTTTCCCAAGATATTAAATATTGCAATTTACTTACGCTTTAACCTCGCACTAAAAAAAAACAAGGAATAAATTCGATTATCTCTCTTACCTTAATCTACATGAAAAATAATAGTCTTTTATTATCTCTTATCAAGATCTATAGTAAAAACTTTCATCACATTTATTAAAGTTGGATAAAGAATTTTTTTTTTTATCATCTTATAATATTTAGTGTCGATATATCATTAGTTAATTTGACTAAAACACCTAGATCCTATAATTTTAGTCTATAAGTGTTGAATGTGTCTTTTCATAACTATCTAGTTAGTTATAAAAACTTCATAATCCTATTTATCCTGTGTTCTCAAATCATAGGGTATATACTTCTCTGATTCAATGTATTTCTAAGAGGAACTTACATAGACTTAACTCTTTGTATTTTCTCCTTGACCATCACATATATGTTTTTATAAAATTGTATTTCCCATAATTTCCTTATGCAAGAAAACAATTACTTATCTTTTTCAAGATCTTAATATCAAATTTACTAAGGAAATATTCAATACAATTTCATTAATAATTAGAAGAGCATGTCATCCTTTGACAACTATTATCATTATTTCATTACTTTATTTTAATAAAATAAAATAAATAAGAAAGATACATGAACACAACCATTTAATTATTCATAATAAAAAATTACTAAGCATTGCATTCATTCCCTCTTTTATATCTTCAAAGTATGAGTTTCCAAGATCCCTCCTATAGATATTTTGAGCCATATGAAACATATATTCTACATGAGAAGTATCCCCTAAGAATTTTCCCATTTATTTCCCAAAGAATTCATTCTGCCATAAGATTAGGATATGCACTTTCATAAGACTTGTACAATATATTATTAATCTAGTCTTCAATAAGGCATCGAATACCCTTACCTCAATCTACTGACTTCCAGATAAAAACCCTCTAATCTTCATCAAATAAAAATGGAATTAATTCTATTATGAAGTCATTTATTTTATATAAAATATACATTATATATCACCATAACCCCTAGAATTTCACAATAACGCATCAATGCTTAGAAAACGTGCCCTAATAATGTAATTGTGATATGAAAAACTATTGAATAACAAATTTAAAAATTCAATAATAAATTTATATCGAAATGTCTAGAAAAACTTGCCAATAGTGGTCCAAAAGTTCACTTTAGTTTAATTTTCTACAAAATCCCTACACGAATAAAATCCCTAACTAAAAAAAGCTAGTTTCCATAACCATTTCAATAACACCCATTTTTTCTCTTCCAAAAATCATTGTTGTCCATGTCAAGTATTTTAGGAAACAATTCTTAGTCCTCTTGCGAAACAAAATCTCATAACTTATTTGTTCATTTCTTGTAAGCATGATATACACATATTTTAGAAATCATTTAGGGATAAGTAAATTGAATGAAAAAATGATGCCCACCCCCTTTGATTTGATTTCATTGTTTGTTAAAATTCCTCAAATAATATGGTATGATGGACATAATTGACTACTAGAAGTGAAAAAAAATGTTTTTAATAAAAAGGCTATGAAAAATTCTACATTTACAAATTTTCAAAATTTTGGAAGGGATGATGGTGAGAACGCATACTAATTTTTGAAACTGAAATCAAACCATGCTAAGAATTTTTGAAATTGAATCATGATCATATTTTACAATAGATGAAAAAAGTGACTTGCATATGCCAATGTTCTCTCTATAAGCTTCCAAAACTTCAATTTCAAAAAAACATAATAAAAAAATCACAATCTATAGGGACATATAACTGACACATTCCAATGCCACTTTATTCTACGTATAAATTACAAAAGAAACATGTATGAAGTTAAATTATTTTGTATTTAATGGATAATTAATAGCTAACAAAAATTAAATACATCAAATGGCGCATATATTTCGAATAGTGCACATACTTTCAAATGGCACATTTTACATTTTTTGGTTTAATAAGCAATTAATGTTGAGGGAACCATAATATTAATTACCATTTGACCTTACAAAATGGTTCTTGTTAAAATTATAATTGTTATTGTAACGAATTTTGTAAGAATTTTATAATATAATTTGTAATGTACTATATAGAAAAGTAAATTTGAACTTTGTTTGAAACATATATTTAATTGAAATTTAGTCTTTAATATTGACATACACAAGATGAAACTACGTAGCATGGGTTACTTCTATCTAATAATGTACACTTATTAATAGTGAGTAATAAAATTAGATTGTTACAAGGCTATCAATGATATAAAAACTTAGGAAATAATTAACACTCATAACACCACCATTAATCAAATACCTACTAAACTTAAACTCTATAAACACTTATTTCACTAAATGGGACATATTCTATTGAATTGAGACTCTAGTATTTCAAGTATTGGAAGAAATCCATCTCCTTTTTAACATATATTGGATTCCATTTTTTTCTATACTTGATTCCAATATTACTATTATTAGATTCCATTATTAACAATATTAGATTCCAATATTGTCATTATTGGATTTATTCTAGTTCCGATTTTACTATTATTGGATTCTAATCTCGTTATCATTGGATTCCAATCTTGTTATTATTGGATTCCAATTTGGCTAATATTGGATTACAATAGTGCTCTTATTGGATTCCCATTTCACCACTATTGTAATCCAATTTATAGATCTTGATTATTTTATTTTAGTTTTGCTATTTTAGGATTTCTATTATGTTATTATTTTAATCCCCCACATAAGCCAAGCGGATTCTATCTCACATAAGCCTCACCACCACTTTATTTCATAAACCTTATGACAACTATCTTCAATAATCCTAGTGGTTGCTAACTTACATGATGAAATTGCATGCTAGGTGAAATCAGCCAAGCGGGGTCAAAGTTACGTAAGCCTTACGACCTCTAAGATACATAAAAAGACAATAATCCTAGAAATTTCTATCTTAAATAAGTGTATAGGTTGTTAACTTACATAATCCTAGCAAGAATTATCTTACATAAAAGTATAGGTTTTTAACTTACATAAGCCTAGTGGTCACTAATTTAGACAAGAGTAGAATCATCTAGGTGAAATAATACTAGTGTCTAAAAAGTTAGACCACCCTACCAATAGCAACTTTTATAATCTTACCCACCGCTAAGCTACATAATCCTAGCTACCTCTAAGTTACATAACCATAGTGGTTAAATTTGACGGCCACTTATGCCTGTCAAACAAGTTTTAGATGACATTCATTTTACATATATTGCCATTTAAAAAATACAAATCAGTAGTTATTGAAATAATTCAAATTTATATTTATTTAATATTTTATGTATATTATATATATATAAAGACTGTGATATTTTAAATATGCAACTTCCATGTGATAAACTCAACTCCTTTTATGCTTTTCCATTCTGTAAATCGTAAAGAAAAACAAAGAGTTAATAATTACATTAAACAATTTGTTTTGAGGAAATAGATTTGAAAATGTATTTCCATAGGAAATAAATCCTTTCAGAAAATTACATTGAAAATTACATAAGCATTGATCCCCCACAAGGGTATTAATTATTGTTCTTGAATTTGTGTAAAGTATTGTTGGATAGCTTCATCACCCTGATTCTTTATTTTAATTTGAACTTGTTTCCATGTTTTTCTTAGACTCCATGCCGAGATGATGCTATATATATCAATATCTGATGTGTCCCTTAATTTTAGCCACCACAACGTTTTCAACAAGCATTCCTTGTACCTTTCTTTTTATGAATTTCCTTTTCTTATGGGTTCCCACCAGTTTACCCTTAACTTTTGAGTGTCTATGTGAACATATTATATTAGTTTTAGTTATGCCTTTCCCATCCATATAGGTACATTATCATCAGCCGGTCTTAATAGTATCATTTACCCATCATTCACATCCACCACTGGGTTAAACTGCTCTCGAGGTATTTCACAAATAGGTCCAACATATATATCCTTATTTAAAAGGACATTTTGACAATAGTAGCTATCCATGTCAAAATTTCATGCAACCACTATTTGCTCATACATTACGTTGTTCTGAATTATTTTTGGCCGAAAAATTATCTTCTCATTATGTTACAATTAGCAAATGGATTCTTTAGGGCACACAAATTTTTTTTCCAATATGCAATCTTTGGAACATAGTATGCTTCTCCACCATCTGTTGAACTCTTTTACAGGTGTGTGATGTATGCCTTAATGCCTCTCTACATGTCTACCATCTATTTGGGTTCTTTTTAAGGGTGTAAATTGAGGATCCCCTTCAGGAAAGATAGGTTTCCAATCCATTGTTTTCTTGATCTCAATTGAGTGTGAGAAGATGAACTCTAAGATTGATTCTTTGAACTACATGACGGGTTTTTTGTCTTTGAAATAGAATTTAAACATATTTGGTTTGCTAATACACACGATCTTGTGGTTACCATCTAACAATTTTGGTTCCACAAAGGCCTTAAAGTCATAGAATTCCTCGATAACGTATGGAGTGAATGTGTTGGAATCCGCTTGGAATGTTATGTAAGTTTCCATTATTTGTGGCAAAGAGAATGTATCCAATTTGCACAATTTTGTTGATAATAAGAAGAATCATCTATGTCTTCATGCATGTGATCCACTAGACGTAAACTAACATACATTGTGTTGAAAACCTTTCTAGTTGTCAGCATAGATGCAAATGAAAATAATGTGTGATTTTTGTTGTCACTTGCAACATTATCTACTTGCAAGTGGAGAGTTCGTGGTTGTTTTATAAATGAACTTGAATAATTGCTTATAGTATTAGTTGCATGAGCGCCGTAATTTTTATGATTGTATTCCTTGCACTTTTCATATGCATCATTTTACAATAATGCAGCATGTAATGGGTATTTTGACTTCCAAATATTATATAAAAAAGCACGATACTGGTCTATAAGTGTTTCTTCTAGCTTTTGGATACATAGTGCCAATGATTTTATTGTGAAGTTTTATCCTCTCTCAACAAAAGGGAGACCTAAGTACCTGAAACACCCCATTTTTTGCCCATGTGTTAGCATACCAGTCAAGGTAACATGGAGATTAATAGTATTTCTTATTGAATTTTCTTTTCTCCCGTCCTTGGTATTGCAATTTTCATCTTGTCCATTTTGTCATGAACTATGTTCAAATAGCTATTAGGATTTTGTTGTGATTGTACTCTATGTGCATAAAACATTGAATGAAAAATTTGAATGTAATCAATGTGCCATTAATGGAGTTGATCTATTTATGCAAGTGCTTCAGGACATGAGGTCACTACACGTTTGTTCTTAAGATTTGTGGACTCATCAAATTTGGCGAAGAAGTTGTTCTTGGTGATTAAAACATGGGAGAAATTTTATTGCCATATTTTTAGGATATTTGATTGTGATGTTTGAGGAAGGCCCAACAGTGAAAGGCCCTCATTACAGTTTTGTATTATGTAATAAAAACTATAACATGAAGGCAACAGTCTCATTATTACTTTAGTACCATGTTGTCCCACTGAACGAGACATGTTTGGTGACATATCATAATTATCCTCCACCATTTTGGATATCAATGCAATAATTGCAACAATGTTTGGCATTTGCTTTTGTTTTCCTATATTTCCATTTACTTACCTCTTCTCAACATTAATCCAATATTTTTTGTATTTGTAATAGGTGCTTTTCGCGATTCAAAGACATTTGTACCATGCATTCTAACGTACATCCCTTCCACATAAGTTCAATTTATCTATAATATGTTCTGAAGTTTTACCTTGATCAAATCTGATAGCATTTGTAGTGAATGTAATAATTACAAAGTTTTTTATGGAAGGTTCATTCATATGTAGACTTAAATTCCAAATGTGATTGAAAGTGCTTAGAGATAGATTAGAGATACATCCTTCCTTATAGCAACACATTTTCTATACTTCCAACAAAGATTCTTCTCTAGATTTTTCAATGTTTTCCTTTTCCTTTGATGTACTAGATGGAGTAGAATTTACCTTTTAGCATTTGCAGACATTCTACGGTATTTTTATCAAGTTTTCATCACTACTACATATGGAAGATTCATATGAATTTAGGTATACCATTTGAGGTAATGGATCTTCAAATGAACTCCAAATTTCTACCGACAACTCTTCTAGAAATTCTTTTAGCCTTACTTCCATAATGGAACCATCTTCATGGGCTAACTGATAGGAAGGCCTTTGGATGAGAGATCCTCTTGATATGGCATAACCCTTGTACAAAGGCATAATTAATTTATCAACATGGACCCCAAATTTATATCCATATAATTTTTTAAAGTGCACCATGTCTCCTTCACATAAATTTTCAATTCTTGCTTCTATAAAAAAATTGTGTTCTTTTGAACAAAAATGTATCAACTTAGCATTAACCCCCTTGAAATTCAAATTGAAGTCATTGTTCGATGTGGAGGTTATTTCTTGGATTTCATAATTTACATTCACACAAATTCTGGTTCTTGTTTCAAGATAAAATAATTTTTTTAGTGTCCAGGAAACATCGTTGTTGCGTTGTAGACTTGGATAGCAATCATTGCATGTAGTTATAATATTCTGCACAAAGACACCAAAGTGTGTGGGTCCCAACACCACTCCCAAAATCACATGTTTTTCTTGTACCAGGGATCTAAACCCTTCACCTATGTCACCTTATTTCTAAGGAAACTTATGTTTTATCACCATGTATGTTATAGAAAATTCATCCCTATCTTTAGCAGTTATGAAATGATGGCTATATCTGGTAGAATTTAAACCCTCCTCCTCGTTGAATGGATCCTCTTAATAACTTCTAATGATGTTTTTAATTCCATCACCCCCCACATGTGAAACATTTGAAATAACATGCTTAATCTTTTTTTTCCTTTCCTATGGGATAATGTATCCCTTGTTTTCAATTTCTACCAGGGTTTCATAATCATCAATTTTGTATGGTAGTCTGACTATTCCATTGAATACAATAATTATTGTGACAAAAAATAAAATAGACCCCACATCTCTACAATGGAGTGTATCTTTTGATGGATAAATTAGTCCCTCCACAAATTTCACACCTTTGGATACTAAATCCACATATTCTCCTTCAAAAATAGAGTGCATTTTTAACTGTATCCACAAATAAAAAGAGAAAAATAGTACAAAGAACACTTGAATATTTAACATTAGTATAGATAATTGAAATCAAAATGAGAAAATAAAAATATACATCTTATATGAACATATTTAAAACCCTTTTTAATCCAAATCTTTAAACATATAAAAAATTGTTTTACACCCTTTACATACCGCTACAGTGTGTATAATTTTAACCATAAACCACATAGTGTAGGGGAAAGATTAATGAACACATTTTATTTTGTGCATTTAAATTTGGATTAAAAAGTATTTCTAAGGGATTAAAAATAGGTACTTTCTAGTACAAAGAAAATTAATGTTGGCCCTTGCTTGTGAGTGAAATCACCTTTTCAGGATAGTCGATATGTCACCTTTTAATTCACTGCTTGTTACATATGACTTGATTTTACTCATCTTATTAGCTACCTTTTTCCTAAATTCTTAGTATACAAGTTATAAATGTTGAATTTGATTTTTACAACTAGTGCTACTATACTACACATTACGAGTCATAGTCATTAGCTTATGCGCAATCATTGGCTTCTTTCCCCTATGGAATTCAATAGTTGCAAAGATTAGTGGTCATTGTAACGTAATTATTATTTTTACACACTAAAATTAAAATATTGAATAGAATGGGAGGCCAGAAGTTGGCAATCAGACTTCAATGTACGAGCGAGCACAATTCCACGTTTGAAAACTCACACCTGGACATGATAGTGATAGTTGATTGTAGAGCAAGAGATTTGTGTCCTGGTACATCTATAAAGTTTAATTCCTTTCATGAATAAGTATGATCCCTTGCATGAAAAAATGTGACCTCCCTTGCACATCGAAGTGTGATCCCTCGCACGTCAAAGTGCAATCCCTCACATGACTAAGTGCGTGCATTTTCAAGAAAAAATTCAATCTCCCTCGTACAACAAAGTGCATGGATATCAAAGGGCTTATTTTACCCTGCCATTCTATTAAAAAAATTTCTATAGCCTAGTTGTCTCTCAGACTTAAAATTAAGGCCATTAATTTGTGTTGAAGTGAAGCGTTCATGTATTTAATTATCTAATTTTATATCTATGCTTATTTTATGGTATAGAGTTCAAGTTTTAGTCTTTATTTGATTAACGATGGTGGTATATGCTTTCATTCAATTATGTGTATTAATAGTTTATAAGATTTTTATATCCTATGTAATATCTTAACAATATAAGTTTATTTTTAATAATATAGACTTTATTTGATTAATGATGGTGGTATATGCTTTCATTCAATTATGTATATTGATTATTTCTAAGATTTTTAATATCTTTATTTTTAAAATTTGTATGTAATATTGATTAGAAGTAACACATGCTACGTAGTTTTTTATTAATAATTCTAAATATTAAATACTTAATTTCAATTAAAATTTTAAATTAAGTCTCAAACAATGCCAAATTATAGTTTTCATACATTAAAAATTATGTTATAAAAATGTTACCTTAATTTTAGATCGTGTTGCCGTGTGTATAATTTTATCCATACAAATCACAGTGTAGGGGAAAGCTTAAGATTTTTATAATATAATAACAATTACACTTTTTTGTAAGGTCATTTTTTATGTAATTAATATTGCACTTCCCTAAACATTAAATGGCTATTAAACCATGTAATGTAAAATCTACCACTTGAGAGTATGTTTATAGTTTTTCATACTACATTTAATATTAAGTGGCACAATATTAAATTTTAATCCACAAAAACTCTACGAGCATTTGTATCTGATACAATAAAATGGAAAAGTATATACTCATTTCGAAGGAAAACACACCAAAACAAGGAACAAATACACAAATGGTAGAAGAACGGATTTACAGAAAATTAAAATAGGTAAAGCATTGTTATTTTATTTTGAAGAATTTCAGTTTATACACCTATTTCACAGTGATTATAAATATTTCATTTTTTAGTAGGTAATTAACCAATATTTGATGGTTCTCCACATTTTTTTATTATGTTATTTTACAGAGTGCAGCACCCCTTGTATATTTATTTTTAGAAAATGGAAAATGATATTAAGTTTAGATAAAATATGGAGTACGTAGATTGTTTTATTTTTGATTGTTTATATTAAGTAATCAATTTGTAGGACATGAAAATACCACCATTTTCCTTGTTTTCACATTTTGAATCATAAGTTTTTAAATCAACTCGAAGAAACTATGCAAAAAATATGATTTTTTCAACACAACTAAGAAAATACCATGTAAAGGACTTCTGCGTGCAAAACATAGATGGAAATACTATCTCAAACTTTCAACAAAATACTAGTGGGAGCACAAAAATCAGATCCTTGCATTCTACATTCACACATCTATCTAAATTCTCCATATATTGTTCATGATGTTGATGATTCAAAAGTAGAAGAAACATTTTCAATAACCCATGAATATGAAAGACATAGAAATAAAGAGGAGCCGATGAAATAATACAAAGAAGAGTTTTGGTCAACATCTAATGTGAAATTTTTTATTTCAAAATACGAAGAGGTGTATCAATATTTAAACCATGGATATATCAGCAAGAAATATTGGGATAATATAGTAGATACTTTGAATGAATTTTGTTGAAAAACATTCACTGTGAAGAAATGAAAATACAAGATGAACAGGTTGAAGAAAAACCATTAAGAAGGATAAACACGTGGAAAAAATAACATTAGATGTAACACCTCTAACATGACTAGTATCTATGATTACTTCTATTAAATAAGGTTTAAACATTCACATGTGATTTTGTCTTAAGACGGTGTACTTTTATGACTTATGAAATCATGTTTGCAGTAAGTAATATGTTATATGCGGAAATAGGTACATCACTGGCATGTTTTTCTTAATTTATAATGAAGTAACCCATCTTTGTTTGTTTAGAATAATTTACTGCTTGGTTTTGAGAAATTGAGTTTCAAATTTCATAATTTATTGGATTTAGAACAACAAAATCTTGGATAAAATTCATTTATCCAAGTTATGCTTATAAATTTTCAATCTTGTTTTCATGATGTCCAATTTTGATAGATGGAAGACTTCTTGACCTTGAATGTGCGAACACCATGAACACTCCTCTCCTTGGATCTCTTCTTAAAATTGGAATGGGGTTGACAATCTGGTTCCTCTTTTCTATTTAAGGTATGATGTAAATTACAATAGGGAACTTGTGACCTATTTACACCTTGTTCCTTAAATTTGGAACCTTATCCTAAAAGGAGTAACCTAACCTAAGTTATTAAGTTTATTGTTAATTTAGTGATTAATGGACCTAAGATAAAATAATTATAACTATGGACTTATGTTGGTTCCTAAATTACTGTTGAACCCAACTTAAGGGAGTGGCTAACCTAAAGGGGCCTATGGAATGACATGGGGAAGGGGTAAGTGGGAGGTAGCAAATCCTAGGAATTAATGGAAAGTTATTGAGTCATTATCTCTTTAAACAACCAAATTTGGAAAAGGCATTGGTTAAATTAGATGAGTGAATTGGCATCTTCGCCAAAGTTTTGGATGCATGTATTTTTCAAAAAAGGTCTTCACTATAATTGGAGGTGGTGGTGGTGGGAAGATAGGGAGGACTGATAGCCCTACTCTGCATTTAATTTTTTTGAATTTGGAAAAACCACCCAGGAAAAAGATAGAGGGGTTTTGGTTTTGGAGCTTGAGCTCTGTATGTCTAGTTATTTTGTTCTTCAAACCTCTTGTTTGATTCTCGCATGCAAGTTATCTGTGCATGAGTTTTACTGCCTTGCTTGGCATTGAATGGAGGAGTTAGCACTGAGAAGCTATAAGGAAGAGTTATAGGAAGTTTTTTTGTGTTGTTTTAATTTTGGAATAAGGATTGAAGCTCCACTTGGATATTTATGTAAATCAGAGAAGGTGAAGTGCTATCAGGTATGATAGGCTCTAACCATTAATTTCTATGCTTTTACTTAAATCCTCATAAAAATAACTCCGCTCTTAAGGAATAATCTGGTTTTTCTTCTTTAAAAGGATTCTTTTTCTTTTGGTTATTGTGTTTTTTTTTTGTTGCATGACATTATTGATATTGTTTGGAATGTGGGATATGTGTTCTGGGTTTTTGGTTTTATTTCTTGGGTAGTTGGGCTTTAACTTTCCTTATTAAGATTGAAAGAAAATCTGAAATCTGTAAGGGATCTTAGTTAAAAATTATTTGAACATTGTTGGTAATTTGGTTTTCTTAAATCTCATAAATCTCGGTCTAATCAATCTTGATGCTTCACCATCAATAAAATTTAGTTAGGTTACTATTTGTAATGTCTAAATGTTGCTAGGATTTTGCATAACTCCTTTGAGAAGATAGATTCAGTGACTTTTTCTTTAAAACATTATCTTTTGGTTATTGAAAGAAGACTTCAAAATGGTGAACTTCTCTTGAATCTTTTTGCTGTCTGTGATTTTTTGGTTATGGTTATTGTGTATATTATTCCTTTTGTATACCTTATGACCCTTTTGTTGTTGCAGAAAGATACAATTATTGTGGGTTTTTCTTGGTAATCAAATGTATGTCTATTTGGACTTGCATAAGTTCTGTCGGTTATTATTTAAAGATCTGCAAAGGGCATCTTGTGTTAACCTCTTCAAATGAAAATTTGTTCTTATGGGAGTCTGATTTTTGGAAGCAATGTAAGAGGTTATGTTATATTGTTTATAGTCTTCTAGGTCTCTAGGTAACTAATGAATTTTTACACTTGGTGCTAAGAGGGGAAAAATCTCTTGAGTATCTGTTAAATTTTGCTTGTTTATTGTTGTAACCCTAAACTTCTTGACCACTCTATCAACCATGTTATAATGTTTTTGTATTGGTATGTTTCTTAGACCCCTAGGTATAATTAACTCGGTTATAGTTATTTTATAACTAATTAAAATGTTTTCTTTGTGAATATGGAACGCTGACTAATGTATTGGTAATATCAGAATGTGTACTTCTTTTCCTTTAAGGACTTGAGTTATAAGAAGTCTATTTAAGACTAATCCTTGTGTTCATCTCTTTCTTTCCTCTTTGAGTCTTTTGGGAAATGGATTAATTTTTATCTTATTGTGAATTTAGGCTATCAAACCCTTCTCCTTGAATTATGATAGGTAATGGAATGATGTTGCTCTTCATTTATTTTCCTTTCTCCTATATTTTTGGTGTTCATATAATTCGAACCTTAGGTAAATCTCTCTTTGTATTTTAGTTTATGTCATAAGTAAACTCACTTTTGACATTATAGGTTCTTGGTTACTTAATTTTCGCTCTTACTCATACAAAGAGTTGTGAAGTTCACAACCTTTCTCTCTCCCTTTTTAATCTTCTACTGTTACAAATATATTGTGACATTATTAATAAATTGTAAGATTATTAATAATGAGTTAATACAACTCATATTAATAATATAGTTAATAGTTGTGTGTGAGTGAAGTTGTTTAATAAACAACTCACGTAGCTATTTTGCAGTGTGAGCAATCCTAGGGATAAGATTACGATATTCATGGAGAGAGATATGAGGAAGAATAAGTGATAAGACTTGAATCCTAGATTATAGGATCAAGAATTTGTATATGAATCCATCTCTAGATTAATACAATATCCCGCATGAATACAAATCAATATTTTTCATATTATATTTTCAATGTTCATGTGGTGAGTTTTATTATAATAATTTGTACCAAAGTTTAATAATGGTATCGGACCAGGTTGGTCTCACACCTATTATGGAGTCTAGATGAGAGTCTATAAAGGAGACAACATGTATTGATGCAATGATTAATCAAATAGTTTTATAGAAATCTATTGCACTTCATTCTTTTGATCTTGGCTTAGACTATTTTTAAGAGATTTGGTTGTGGATTTTCGTTCTATACCTGTTCGATTTCCTAAGGACACTCAGCTAAGTGTCATGTCTAATCTATCTCTACAATTTTGAGCCTCTATTGATGCACTTGGGTACATACTATTGTAATGGCATAGTGTAGTTCTCTAGCCATTGCAAGTCTGTGATCTGCTTATTTTCTTTGTGTTTTGCATTAATGAAAGTGCAAGACTCTAAGGAAAGAAAGCTGTGAAAGATGTCTAGATTTGGATCAACGTGTCCACCAAAAATGGCAGGCTCCATTGTGCATTTTGTTTGTATTGACAATGTGTTATGAAGTGAACACTTGCATTGAAAGCAACATCATTGCATTCTCCTACACATGATCGATCTGTGCATTGATCTACAACAATAAATATTTCTACGTTCTAGTGCAGACAACTTCTTCTCTCGACCCTTCTATATTTTGACCAGTGTGTATACTCACCTTCATTGCATGAATACACATGGATTATGCATTTTGGAGCAATTCCCTTGCCATTATATCAAAATATTATAACCGGACTAATTTTTATGGTTAGTTATATAATGAGTTGTTATAGTGCTTATTAGTCATATTTTAAGATTGGCTTTAGATTGTTAATGTTATTAGTTTATTTTAATTTTTTGTTAAGTCTATGAAATATAGTTAGTCAAGATAATTTGGTGTTGGGATTTAGTCCATATTGTTTTTTAGAGTTAGGTCCTTTTAGATATATTTCATCCATCTTTTTTTTCTTATTAATAATTTTATGGGATTTATTATGTGTCCATAAGTTAAATGAATGTCATTGGTCCAATGTAGAGTTCATTTTATATGTTGTTATCAAAAACCTTTTTTAAAGATGTCCTGTGTTATGTTTTGTTATTTTTAAAAATTTTATTCATCGTTAAAGTTACAAGTTGACAAAATATTGTGAAGAGTCATTGTGAGTCTTGTTAGAGTCAAAAGTTTGAAAAAAAAATAAAAAATTTGCCTCACGAACTTATTTTTGGTGTTACCCGACGTCCAATTTTTGGGAGACTAAGATGAATAATATTGCAATTCTAATGATATTTTTAATGACTTCAAAGAAGGAAAATATGTCTAGCTTCGGGGGTTTCGCCCCTCAAACCCTCCCTGTATCGTGACAGGGAGCGTGCCTAGGGCACTTCCCTGAGACCTTGCAAGGGGCGTTGCCCCTTGACCGTGTTAGGTGTTGCCAACCCCAGACCCCCGCTTTAGAATTTAGAACCAAAGAAAAGATTTTTGGAAGCTCCAGAAAACCACCTGAGGTGGAAAGTTGATGGTTCCTGTTACGTCAAGGTTTGTGGTAAACCTGGTTAAAACCATGGAAGGAGATAACCTTTATTTTGATCAAGGTCATGAGCCAAGTTGGGCATGCCACGTGGGTGAGCATACTGCAGATAAGTGTGTGAATGTTTTTCCACCATGTAAAAATTAGGGGAATGTATATTGGGAATTAATAATTTTAACAATAGGGGAGTGAATGTTACAAATACATTGTGGCATTATTAATAAATTGTAATATTATTAATAATGAGTTAATACAACTCATATTAATAATATAGTTAATAGTTGTGTGTGAGTGAAGTTGTTGAATAAACAACTCACGTAGCTATTTTGAAGTGTTAGTGATCCTAGGGATAAGATTGAGATATTCATGGAGAGAGATATGAGGAAGACTAAGTGATAAGACTTGAATCCTAGATTATAGGATCAAGCATTTGTATAAGAAGCCATCTCTAGATGCATACAATATCCCTCATGACTACAAATCAATATTTTTCATATTATATTTTCAATGTTCATGTGGTGAGTTTTATTATAATAATTTGTACCAAAGTTTAACACTTACAACTTATGAATCTTGGTAAATTTCGTTGTCCCTTCTCTAGGTTAAAAGGAGGCATATCTCGTGATTCTTATCAAAGATGGTATTCACCACTTTTTTGTCCGTTTACACCCATCCATGTTTGCGGTTGGGTTATTAAACATCTAAAGTGTGTGAGTATGTTTTCATATCTTTGATACCCCTTTGATCTTGATTTCAAGATCGTCTTCACTACAATGAGTTCAATTCATCATTTGTTTCTCCTTAAGTTGATAGTTTTACTCACATTTTAGTCAAACAATTTTGTTACTTACATCATGTTTTCAATCTCTTGAGAACTGGATATAAGTCCCTTTATTGTACAGTTACACTACTCACACAATTACAAACTTATTGCTATACTCATACTTAGTTTCAATTCTAACATCATATAAGTATTTTGAGAGTGTTAATATCACCTTTTATATACCGCAATAATGTTGTCTTGATACTAACACCCTACTTGATTGGTTAATATATCATGATAGTGTTGTTACACTATACATATTCGCAACTTCCATTTTTCAGAAAACTTAGCTGTCATCGGCATTTAAACTAGTTTTAGTATACCTCATTGAGAGATTTCGTTAGTACCACTTTAATGCTTAGACCTTTTTATAATTCTAACTTGACCTACGTATTGATACGATATTGTCACTATCCATTTTTGGACCCTTCACTATAATCATAGTTAGGGTATAAACTTGATAACAACAACTTGAGTAATCATTTCATTTCAGTGTTCATATGAGTGTTCTTTGACAAAAACAACTACATATCATTACTTTTAGAACGCTCAGTGTTATTTCAAACATCACCTTGAAGGAATTACATAAAAATATGTCAAGGTTTCACACTAACTTTTAATACATTTAGACACACCTCATATAAATTTGGCTAGTGATGCATAGAATCATGAAGATAGCATCCAAATCAAACAAGAATGACTTGGGAGAAAACCCTTTTGAAGCCTTCCCATTTAGTGGCAAAAAATTAGCACCTCTCTTTTCACAAGTGAAGGATGTAAAGCCATTAATTGATCTTAACAGAGAGGAGTTTGAATCTTTTGGAGAACATAATAAGTTAGACCTAGGCTGATTCGATGAGATCCTATATTATAATAGAGATAAATTACTCGCAAGAGTCCTAGAATTAGGAGCTAAACTACTACACCAACGCAAAGTAGAAACCAAGGTCATTAATCATAAAACGGAAGAAAAAATATCCCTCTTAGACATGGATAATCCCTTTGATACATGGTATGAATCTAATTTCGGGAAACATCATACTGTCATTGAAGGAGACCCACCACAGAGCCCTTATTATAAAGATTCATGTAAAGTGTATATTGACTGCAAATCCGCACTGCCTCCCAAGTTTGATGAGGAAGAGGATCCTTTAATTGAAGAAGAGATCCTTTAAAAACATATCTTTAAACTGAGCCAAAATCATCACAACCTTAAGGCTCTTCAAAGAAACATTATAAAGACAAGACAATGAATCCAATGATTCCACTTTGATCCATATACTGACCTCTGATAACTGACCTACCTTTAAAGTGGCTAAAGCCAAAGACGGCAATATCACTACCAAAGAACAAACGCATTCAATGGGCGTTACAAATCGATGAAATCACACTTACTAACTATAGGAGGGACATAGGAAATAGCAGGAAATAATTGTATAAGAACTATTTATTTACCCACTCGATAAGGACATGTTATGAACAATCCTTCCGCAAAGAACTTTAACGTTCCAGAATTCAAATAAATCTAAAGAAAAGTGATCCTTATGATCCCAGAAGGATCACATGAAGGAATTTTATATGGATTTACAAGAGGTCATGTATAATGATAATTTATTGATATGACTCTTCCCTTGCAGCCTAGGGGCACTAGTATTGGAATGGTTCTTTATCATACCCAAGGGTTCTATAACAACATGGCCCGTGTTAGTAGAGAGAAATTTTTACAGCATTATTCCTTCAACATGGAAAATGATATCACAATGAATGACATCTACAATGAAAAAATTGATTCCCAATGAAACCTTTGCAAGCTTTTTACAATGATGGTGAGGGTTGGCAAGTAGTTTACCTTGTGCATTACCAAAAAACAACTAGTGATCATATTTGTTCCTAACTTAAACCTGGAAAATATCCTTCCATTTTACAAATGCACTGCAGCTCTAAATTTGATAAAGTCATAGAGAAGGGTGGTCAAATCGAGAAGGCCCTCATCACAAAAGGAACACAAAAAATGGTCATTAGAGACAAGCATGAAGAGAAATCCGTAGATAAACCAAAAATTTTCAATAAAAAAAGCATGTCATTGGTGATAGAATTGTTATCACCGAATCACAGCACCCCTGGATGTTGATCAATTTCTAGTTTGATCACTCTAAGCATCCATGTGATTGGATAACATGGGTACTATCTCCAAGTTGTGGGACTTGCTACTTGAGATAGACCTCCAGAGAAAGCTGGTTCTTGCTCCTAAACTACCTGCCACAATCTACTCTAATGCAGGAGAAACTAGCTATTCTAACCTAAAATTCCAAGGGACCAGAGAGAGAGAGAATGCATAAAATGAAATCCTACACTAAAGCGGTGATACACCAGAAAAGAGGGTGTGAGAGTAATCTCCAAATGTGTGAAATACAGAGGCAAAGTGCACACTAGAAGAGGTGATGACAGTTTCCATAATCTAGCAAATGCATTCACACAGCAATATTCCAAGCACACACAATGATAATGAATTCCTGCAAGAACATAATAAATAGACACAATATACTTGTAGAAAGATTAAAGGGGCAAGAAGAATGCAAGAAAAACACAGCAGGGGAAGATATATCCACAAACTGATATTTTATTGCTTCATGATATGCACAGTTCAATCTATTACAAGATAAGGGCCTGGATCACCATGCAAGGAGTCCACTACAAGGGCCTGCAACACACTGGCTTCACAAAGCAATTTTTGACAGAGCTTTGTTACCCAAAACTGGTTGGTTCAAAGAGTATCTGAGTACTATGACTTACACCATGTTAAAGGAATGAGACATATAGGTGTTTAATACTACATCATTACATACAAGACCTAATTGAAGAGTTAAAAATCATCGTAGATTCTCCCTTTTTCCCAGGAAGGTCAGTAAAATTTGATAGATTAGTTACAAAAAAATCCTACTAGGATATCAATTTTAGATCTCCTCAAAACCTCTACTACCCATAAAAACTTACTTTATAAAACACTGTAAAGTTTGGAAGTCTCTACATATGTATATACCATGCACCTCCAAGCCATGATTGCAAACCTTGAATCCAATGATCATATTACTTTTTGATTGCACTGCAATCTCATTTAATGACCTAGAGCACAATTTTCCCTTATATTTAGAAGTAGTTGTTACCCGTCACAAAATCAAGACAGTACTTATGGACGGTGGATTTGGTCTAAATATTTGTACTTTGAAACTGGTTAAGAAGCTAGGCAATTCATAGACAGATCTAGGGGCAAATACTATTACAATCATATCCTATGATAATGAGTAATGAGAATCATCGGGTCATATAGTGGTTCCAATGGAAGTAGGGTCGACTTGTCATTATATGACCTTCTATGTCCTTGACCTGCATCTTCCATACAACATGCTCCTGGGATGCCCATCGATCCCATGCCATGCAAGCCATTCCCTTGATTTTCCATCAATGTATTAAGTGTGTTATGAAGGCTAAATAGTCACCATTTAGGGTGACCAAGAACCATTCACGCATTGTAGAGCATTACACAGTTTTTCTCATGCAACTTATGAATGTCCTTTTGTGGATGTTGTTATCTCCCTAAAAATAGAATATATCAAAAAATGGGTGGATTAAGAATTCACTTACACCATCTCATTTTGATATCAACGTAGATTCACAATGTAGCCTATACGAGGATCTTACTTCCACTAACCTATCCCTGATTCAACTCTCCTTACCTTATCCAGATCTAACCCTTAAAACAAGTACCAAATAACCCTTATATATCCCAAACTTGTAGATTGGGACCAAAAATTTCACGTACCAATTAACTTTTTTGAGAATGATGAGACATTTGTAGAATTCTTAGGACTCATGGATTTCTATTTTGGTTGGGGATCACAAGAAAGGCTTTGTAATTCAATTAGACACATGTGCATACTTCATAGAAGAGGCAGAGATGTGTGGACAATTGAATAATAAGGTCATAAACAAGAGTAATAAAACTTTAGAGAAGCCTTGTGGGAAATATAAACGCAAGTCTCATAGTGAAAAAATCTTTGAAGAACTCGTAGATACGCAGAACGAAGAACCTATGGATGAAATGCTCTATCCATTCAAAGATGATGATGAGCCACTAAGGAGGTTAATATTACTATTTACGCTAATCCTACATGGATGGAGGATGCTTTTAATATTCTTGTTGAGGAAATAATCAATGTCAATATTGGCTGAGAGGAACAACCTAAAATGATAAAGTTTGGAGCTTCACTCTCAGCTCAGGAACATAAGGTTTTTGTAGAGCTATTAATAGAATAAACATATTTATTTACATGGACATACACAAATATGACTTGTTTGGACCTAGACTTAGTCGTGCACAACCTCGTTGTACACCCAAATGCCAAACCCATGAAGCATAAGTTGAGGAAGATGCACCCTAAAATTACAATCCTTGTCAAAGAAGAACTTGAGAAATTATTAGCTGTTGATTTCATTAAGCCCATCAAATCTTTAGATTGGATATCTAACATAGTCCTTGTGCATAAGAAACCTGTTGGCATAAGGATCTACACTGATTTCCATGACATCAATAAACCATGTCCCAAGAATGACTTCCCCTTGTGTAACATTTATATGATCATTTATTCCACTATTGGATATGAAATTTTTTCCTTAATGGATGGTTTTTCTTGTTATAACCATGATTCAGATTACAGAAAGATCAACATAAAAAAATTTTCATCACCCCTTGGGGAACATTTTCTTACAAAGTCATGCTGAAGAATGTCGGGCCACCTATCAACGCACAATGACTGCCATCTTCCATGACAAGATGAATGACATCATGGAGGATTACGTTGATGATACCATAGCTAAATCCAAAAGTAGAGGAGAGCACCCTGAAGTGCTGAGACATATTTTTCAGCATCTTTGGGATTACAAGGTGCACTTGAACCCCAAGAAGTGTGTATTTGGTGTTTTATAACGAAAGATCCTAGGTTTTATCATTTCACAAATAGGGATAGAAGAGGACCCTGCAAAGGTTACAACTATCACATAAATGCCTTCACCTCCAACTCTCAAACAACTGAGAAGTTTACAAAGAAATATTCAAGCAATCTGCCATTTTATTTCACAGCTTACAGATAAGTACCACCCATTTACGCATCTCCTAAAAACGGATGTTGCATTCAACTGGGGAAAAAACTATCAAAAGGCATTTACACTACTTAAATAATACCTTGTCAACCCACCTGTACTCATGATGCCTACCCTAGGTAAACCTCTCCTCTTATACATTTCCACTACCCATTTTTCTATTGGTGCATTTCTTTCCCAATATGACCTAGACCATAGAGAAAGGGAAGTTTTATTATCTCATTTGCACCTTGATTGCCTATGAGTTAAATTACCCATAGATTGAAACATCTTGACGGGCATTTGTATTCACCTTCCAGAAACTTCGCCACTATCTCCTTAACAATAAAACCAAACTAATATCTAAATTTGACCCTCTCAAGTACCTTTTATCAAAACCTGAGAGAATGGATAATTGGATCATTCTCTTGAGAGAATTTGATATTGAGTTTTTGAATTAGAAATCCTTAAAGGAAAAGTGTTGGCCGATAAATTTAAAGAAGCTCCTCTACTAGGAATGGAACTTTTGTGTTTGGATATGCCAAATCTATACATGATGTATATTGAAGAATCCACACTATGGAAGGTCCATTTTGATATATCGTTCACTTTCCACGAATCTGGAGCAGTGGTGGTTCTCATCACTCCCACAAGGAGGTTATTCCAAGAGCGTTCTATTTGGGATTCCCTTGCACTAATTATATTGCAGAGAGTATGAGGCACTCATTGTTCACCTCAAGTTAGCTATCACCTAGAATATTAGACAACTATGAGTCATTGGTGACTCCCAACTTATCATTAAACAAGTTAATGATGAGTATAATGTTAAAGATGAAAAGCTTATTTCATACAAGAAATTGGTTGAATCCTTGAAGGAATACTTTATGCAGATTATATTTGAACAAAATCTAAGTTCACATAATAGATCAACAGATGTTATAGATACAATTGGGTCTCTCTTCTACGCATTCAACCTCAGGAAAAGAAAAAACCCCTTCTTTGTAGAGCATCTCCAAGTACCCGCATATGATATGTGAGATTCATGTTTGGCATGTGAAATTGTTGGCCCATTCTCCCCTTGGTATGACCCTATATTCATATATACCTACAAGATGGAAAATTTACCCCACACATTACCCATTATGAGAAGAAATCCCTTATCCTCCGTATAGCCTATTACACCCTCCTATGAGGAACCCTTTATCGTCGTGGCTACGACGAGAATCTACTTCACTATTTGGATGTTATTGAATCAGTCCACGCTATGAAGGAAGTACATTGTAGTATGTTTGGAGCACATACTAGCAACACGGTCTTGGCTAAGAAGCTCTTAAGGGTAGGTTATTATTGGCGCACCATGGAAGCAAACTATTGTAATTTTTAAAGAAGTGTGAGTTATGCTAAAAGTATGGAAACTTGATACATGCATCAACACAGGATTTGTAGCATATCACAACACCTTGGTCATTCTCTAAATAGGGTTTGGATTTCATAGGGAATCTCTATCCTTCTTCCTCACATGATCGTATCCACATTATCACCTCTACCAATTACTTTACTAAATGGGTAGAGGTTGTGCTCTAGTCCTTCACAAATGTCAATAGTGTGCAAATTTCCAAATTCATCATGAATCATCTCATTTACCATTACGGGATCCATTTCGCCATTGTCACTAATAATGGTAAATCCTTCAAGAAAAGAATGGTTAAGACAATGTGTTAGTGCTTCCATATTCATCTCAAGTGGTCTACCCCCTATTACCCCTAATGTAATGGACAAGAAGAAGCTACCAATAAAACCTATGTACAGATCATGGAGAAAGTGGTAAGCAAGAGTAGCCATAATTAGGACTTATAAATACATCCCACCCTCTGGGCCTATCAAACCTCCATCCACACTCCTACTGGTGCAACCTCGCATTTTCTTCTCTATGGAACTGAAGCCATCATACCCTTGTAACTGGAGCTTCCCTACCTAATACTATCTCTCTAGGGACTATCTTGATAAAGATGAGGATTGTAGAGTTTCTCAGCTAACAGAGATGGAATTATTAGATTAAAAAGTGTATCAGTGCACTTAATCACCTAAAATTTGATCAGAATAGAGTATCAAGGGGATACAAAAAATAGATCATTCATCATGAATTTGATGTAGGTGATCTATTTCTAAGGTAAAATCAGAAGAACATTGTCAAGGATAGAGAAAAGAAAGGTAAGTTTGAAGCCAACAGGTTAGGACCTTTTCTGGTGGTTGCTAAGTAATGGATTCAGGAGCTTACAAAATGGCATACTCAGATGGTGAAGAGATTCTAGAAGTCTTTGAATGCCATGCACCTCAAGTAATCTATATGCTTAAACATGACAAAAATACTCATATAAGAACTAAAAATTGAGAAAATAAAGAAAAAAAATAGGTCTTCCACATGTGAAAACCACACAATTGTGGCGCATTGGGCGGGACTCTTGGGTGAAAACTGGTTTCTAGAGCTTAAGGGGGATTCTTCGGTCACATGTTTCTCTTGCATTAAGATGGGTAACTCTCACCTCTTTATAGGGTTATTTTCCCTTGTTAGGTCTAGGAACCTTACTGAATCTATCTTGCAAATCCATGATCTAGCTTATTTATATATCTGCATGAGGGTTTGTGCCTTCGAATATTCCCATCTAATGCTAGGGGCACCTTAACATTTCACTTTCTCATACATACATGCATGACATTATTCCTTTTGTATATTACCACATCATTTTGGGGGCATCCACGCTTATACATCCTTATACATTATTTCTAGACCAAGACATTATAAAACACAAAAACGTTCAGAAAAGGATGCAACACCTCAACATTCAAAAAATATCACTTTTAGGGATGAGGCTACACCAACGGTGTAACATTGTCTTTGGGAAGCCTTAGAAACCATGAGAACAGTAGCCTTGAAAAAATTATCCTTCAGGATAACCCAAAAACATTAGAAAATATATCAATGTTGTCCCACAAAACCAAAGTAGTGTTTGAAATTTCTTTTAGTTGTTTGTTTGTATAGTTTTGATCTGCTTATTATTTCGTTTCATTTGATGTTAGGGAATGGTTCATTTTATTACCTTAGATTGAATCTCGTTTGATTAGAGTGTGTGTTGCATTGATATCATTTTCCTGTGAAATATTGTTATGTTTTCATCATTTGTTGTGTGCATCTATTACAATTCATTTTACTCACTTTGAATTGTTAGCACTTGTATGAATTAATCTTAGTTGCATTTTTGTTGTGTATGATTGTTTTTTTGTTAAAAGTTTTTCTTGTGTATTTGTTACTGCACATCCATTTTGTTATCACATCTATCATCTACCATTCATCACATATAACATCATCTAATACATCATATATACAAAAATGATAAATTTTACATCATGCATGTATAAAAAGATAATCATCACATATTGTATCATCGATGGGGGAAAGAGGGGTTGTGCATAATAAAAAATAGATCCCCCCACACCAATATCATCTAGTATCATCCCAAATGCTAGCATAAAAATCAAAATAATACATAAAACATATGATATTATCTACTAATATATCATAAATACGAAACATGAAATCCAACAACTTTAATCTAAACATGACATATACATGGGAAAGGATAAAATCACACATCATGATATAATCATACATCTACAGAACATGAATCATCATCATGAATCATATCAAATCATGACAAAGTAATAAACCATCAAATGTCTATATAATACATGTGTAAATGTCTGTCTCAAAATCAGATATACATCATCGATACAATCTGCCATCTAAAGGGCATGGATCAAAACTAAGCCTTCATCAAGAGGCATCATCAAAATAATGGTACATCAATCTATACATCAATCAAAATCAGCCTTCATAAGAGGCATGTATCTATACATACATTTGTACAAAAGATAAAAGTCAACCACGTATCTCTCCCTCTATGGGGCTGCCTGGTGTATGTCTTGGGGGATGAAAAGGTGGTGGTTGGGATGGGATGGCCTCAAGAGTGCCACCCTATTGTCAAGCTAGCTATTACACTAATCTCACTGAACTGATCCTAGCCGTTGTGATCTTGAGCCTATCCTTCTCACATCTAACTGATCAAAAGAAGTCCTCGTTGCCCTGCGAGAACTACTCTGAATAAACGCCTTATAATACGAGGCCTTGTAGCTAGCTCTCATAATATCCTGAATCATCTTGTGTAACCAAAAGTAGTGGCTTCCTGAATGACAACATCTCTGTCTCTCCTATCAGTCATTCTCTATCCATAGGCAGTCTCACAGAAGTAGCCTCTCGATCTCTATCTATAGTGATACTCTAGAGTGGGCTCTTTCTTGGTCCCTCTAAATAATATAACCCTGCACTCCTGTGTTTGATCTCGTTGAGAAGTAATAGTCTACACCTAAGTCTGTGCCTCATGTAATAAATTCAATAGTTGAGCCCCCTATGTTTCCAACTAACTAATCTGGTGTTTTCATGATGCACCATTCCCACCCTGAGCAACCTTTGCACTCTAGCCTGATCTCTCTATCCTATCAGGGCTTATATCTGTGCCCTAGCCTAGTCCCTCTCACCTACCACCTGTAAGTTGGATGGATATCACTGCCTGTAGCTACTATTGTAATATAGCCAACTATCCATCATCACCACCACCACCTGGAGCACAAGGTTGCAAACCCTTCTGTGGAAATAAATAATGTAATTGGGATGTATATCCCATTGGAATACCTAATGAAGGAAACTATATGTTTGAAGCCCTAGGTGTTTGTCTCTTCTTGAGTGTGGGCCCCTATCTCTGTAGCTGATGTAGTGGAGGAACCTATCCCCCACATCCATCATGATGATGGTTGTCAAAAGGGTCATCATCATCATCATCGTAATCATCGTTCATAATCACCTCCATCATCATCACCATTGGGAGGTCCCACTGGTAGTGGTCTCACTCCTACATCATAGGCCACTTTGGGAATGGTCAAGCAACATGGAATCAATACATGACCTACCATGGTACATACTAAAGGGTGCAACATGGATCTCTAACTTGTTGCTGGGGTACCCACATAACTGGTACCACCTGTAGAAAGCTAGTCACTGTTCTGTCCTGGTCAATTTGTGGCCCCATATCAAAATACTCTCCGGCCCTACGAGCATACCACTTATCTGGACTAGGTACATCATGGGTGATTCCAAACTATCTCTGTCACCGATCTACCCTATATATCTTCTTCATAAAGTTGTAGCTTCCCAACATAAAATTCTCAAATATCGTTGTGTTGAGTTCTAGACCATCCTGAGGCCATTGGAAATTTTTGTAAGGTCTTCATACTATGGTGGCCTATTGTAAATCATCTAACTCATAGTGGTAATGATAGGCATCTCCCATGTGTGGCTGCATCTCATCCCCAATCAGAACCCATCACATAGAAGAAGGATCCTTAGGGGCTCAATATATAAAAACACTTATAGGGAGACCAATGGCAATGTGGTCCCATGCCCAAATCCATAGTAATATTGCCTGTCCTACAGTCTTCTGACAATCGTACGTAATCAGATTGAGGTCCTAATATAAGTGTGTCAGTATGCACTAGCCCCAATAGTAGGTATCCCCATCTACCAATCCATGTATCACTCGAATGAGGCCAAGTGGAAATGAAGCTCTGGTTTTTTCAGGGAGTAAAAATCCAATGATAAAAGCCATTAAGTAAACTACAACTAGATCAAGATTAGGATCCTCTATATACCGTGATAATCTGACTATCATCCCATGGTATCCTTGGATGACAAATAACTCAATGATACACTAATCAATGTCACGCTGATGACTCATATATTGGATCAGCTTGCCCTTGATGGGGACCCGCATGATGTGTCATACCTCCTCCAATGTAATCATGATCTCACCAGTGGATATCCGGAAGCACTGACTCTAACTATGCCATCACTCAGCTAGGGATGTAATGAGGCCATGGTCCAAAGTAATTTGTGACATGTCAGACACATACATTAATCGTGTGATATATAGCAAGATATCCAATATCTTCCTATCATCCTCATCAAATTGTTCCTCTATCACCACCATCCTCCTATACCTCTTGTAGGTATGAAGGATAGGTAATATATACTACAAAACAAAGGTACACATGTTAGGATAAAATTTATATCTACTTCTATCTAATTTTCTAAAAATATCTTCTTTCATTCATCTAACATACTAATTTTTCACTTTCTTCTACAAAAACTAGTCTACTTTCATCTATACTTAGCTATTTGTTACAACGATGAATTGTCATCTTTCCCTGGTATATGCACCTCTACTTTGACACATGCATGCCTATCTCAGTAGGTACATGCCAAACATGTGTGCGCCTTTACATCGGCACCTATTCCTCTAGTCTGACGTGTATGCCCCCCCTCTTTTCCATCTAACTGCCCTATCTATCTAGACGCATAGGCCCCAATTTTGGCGCATACTCATACCCTTTAACACACATGCGTGCACATCAATGTTTTTCCCCCCTTGGAAAATATGCCCTCACTTTAGTGCATACATGTACGGGTACCTTTTTTTGACATGTGCATGTATGTGTACCCATCTAACGATGCATGCACACAACCACATACGTCAAGAAAACACCTAATCTAGCCTAAAAATACCTAAAGATGACATTAAATGCACAATTGACAAATGAGGGATATGGAACTCACATAGGGTATGTCTGCTGGGTCCCACAAGTACTCTTGGATGTTATCTACCCATCTCTTCCTGTTCGATAGCCTCACCATCTCACTCTAGGGTATCTCTCTCTCACTCGGAGTGAAAATTCACAATAACTGGAACTGTGATTTATTTACCCCCCCGGGTTGGTATATTAGGCTGCAGTGATGCCATTGGGGAATTTTTTCTCTGTCGTGATCACTCTAATACTTCTTCTACTCACCAAAATGATTATTTTTATATTTAAATAATTTATTTTACTAATTCTCACATGCTAGAACACTAAGGTCTAGATAGTGGTCACTTCTTTTCCATGGAACAATTTATGAATATTCCTGGCATTTAATTTCTATCATTTTCTTCTATTTTTCCTCAATTTTAGCCATCGCGATGATTATTTTTATTAAATAATTATTTTTGGCTAGTTGTTAGGACTCACCAGGGTAGTTTATTATTGTATAGATCCCTTATCTTTTCCTTAGGGATTTTCTTGTTCTTTTAGGAGATCTTCTATCTCTTAAATTCTTATGACTGACCAAAAATTTAAATTTTTTGAAATCATTCAAAAACCCAAAAACATCGTAATTTATTTTTAAAATGAACTAAAATTGGTAATCAACTCCTTTACGGATGAAATCTGTGTCATTCGCATCACATTCATCCTAGATCGTGTTGACATTTCCACATTTATTGAAATAACAACTCGCGGATCATCTAAATCTCCAAAACCATTTGCAAAATCTATACTACTTACTTCATCGATACTATGGGGAAGGAATTGTCTAGTATTGTTCCACTGTGCACACTACTTTTTCATTGGACCTAAGTGTCCTCCATCCTTTCCCTCACATATATAAGATTTTCTTGGGGCATCCTTTTCAACCCTCGTCATTTATCAAAACATTTGGAAATACAACTCGATAAAAAATATTTTTGGAACCGTCTTAAGCATTGATGGTTTGAGTGTGTGTGATTGTACTTATATCCCTGTTACGTGAGTTTTTTTCCTTCTCGTATTGCATTGCATTTATGTATGTTGCATGGAGCTAGCCAATTTTTAGATAAGAACATTTGTTTGTATCTTGGATTTTCATGTCATTTTACGCTATCGTTGTATGCTTATATCTTAGTAAAGACTAATGATGAATGAGAAATTTTTTGTATAACAGTGCCTTGTGGATAACTCAAAATCCACTTTTTTGTTGTTCTCTTCTCTTTCACACACTTAATTTCTTCCGTCTTATTTTCAATCATCGATCGCATTCTTCCATAACCTAATCGACGCTTGAGGAGGTATCCTGCATCCTACTACTGTTTCTTGTACCCCTTCAAAAAAATTATTTGTTTTTACTTGTCTACTTTCTTCGAAGTAACGTCATGCATGTCACCTCAAAGAGGGGAAAATGTAGACACCTGTAATTTTGTCTACATGATATTTTCACTAAGATCATACTAACTACCCTAGTCTCATGTTCATTTACCACACTATGCTAGTAAATACCCCTTTCTAACCCCTTCTAAACCCCCTAAATCTCTTAATCCCTCTCTAACTAGCTTCTATAATCTTGTTTCCCCTTTAATTAACCTTGTTTACGTTAATTAACTCTCCTATTGAATTTCTAATGAGATGTTTAATTTCTAAACACATATCTCACCTTTTTAAAATAGCAACTTGGCTTTTCAAATCAGGTTCACACCTCCCAATGTGCTTTTTCTAAAAAGCACCTGTTGGATCCTTTTTAGTCCCACATTCTTGAAAAACCCCTTTCTATCCAAACCAAAAAATATAAATAGGAGGGTACCCCTCCTACCTTTTCCTAAGAGCTCTCTCTCTCATCTCATTTCTGATTTAGGTTATGCTTTAGTTTGTTTAGAGTCATTTCATTTCATATTTGAGTTACTTGTATGTGCTAAATGTTTCAAAGCTTGAAGTAAATAGGAGAATCCATTAATGATGATATCTCATTATTAAGCTTTTGAGACATCAAGAAACACATAAATGATATCTAGAGTATCAATAGGTTCATTTTATAGATAATTTTCATGGAGTATAGAACTGATATAGTCATGTTTAGAGGTTGATTGTTTGTTTCAAGCTTTATATATGAATGGAAATAGGTAGCTCTTGCTTACCTCTAATCTGATGGTCATTTGAGTTGCTTGTTTATATTTTTTTGGGGTTTCTTTCGATATTCATACCCCATGTTCATAGCTTTAAAAAAAAATTCATTATACACAATGACATAATGTATATGATAATAGTGGATTTATGTAATATGAGTGTGAAAATAAAATTGAGGAATGATCGATTGACTTGTAAAAGTATGATATATGAAGCGATGTTAGTATGATGAGAAAATTAGTGATGCCCCAAAAAGTATGATAGATGATGAGGTTCATGTTAGTATGATGAGAGACCCCCCTAAGTAAATTAGTGATGCCCGCAACTTATAGATGATGAGGTTCATTTAGATAATACCCCTAAGTAGTCAAGAATCAACCACCTAAAACAAGAGTGCATCATCCGGAAATGATTTCATAGAGTGCACTAGATGAATTGATGAAGCGCGTGAAGAGAGGTTCTTATTGTAAAATATCCCTCAATAGTAATGTAAGAATTGTACAAGCATGAGTGTGTCACTAGGGGATAAGGTGATATCAATCATATAGAAAATATGAAGTAAGAGCGAAGTGGTGGAAGCATGTGGAATGAAATAAACATGAGTGTATGAGCCAAACTGAATGTTATGTAGAGTGGTGATGGGAGGTACGAATGCCAAGGACTATGGAAGAAAATGTGAATTAGTAGCATGATGCAATGGATGAGATGGATGGGATGGTTGATACCAGTGATGGATGTATGTAATGGAAAGCACGTATAAGTGAAATATTGTGGTGATGGACAAATAACTTCCTTAGCACTAGACAAAGGAGATAACTCAACTGAAGTATTAGCTTACAGACGAGGGAGAGGTGATATGGACCGCTCACATGAGTGATTTCAAAAGGAAAATTTTCCCTTATCCTCTAATTGTTACAACTAATCATGAAGGGCAAACCAATCACTGTCCTTATGGACTTTGATACGATGATAATTACAGTAGGGCCATTCACATAGATACTATAAATGATGTTGTGGATGATGTTAGTTAGATGGTAATGAATTAAAAACTTATCAAGAAAATCATGAAGCACATCATGTGTTCGAGAATGATGAGATAAATGCAATGGATCACACATAATAGGTGTAGAATATTTAGGTATATCCTGCCATAGTGTAGGAGAAGAAGGATTCTTATGTGATGTGGTAGTTTGAACTAGCTTGTAAGGAGGAGATGGAGATCATTTAGGACAATCAACTGATGGAAATGGAGAAGTTTTAGATGATGTGGTAGTAGAAATAATAGGTATAGGATCTATTACATGTGTTGCAATGATGTCTTGTTCTAAATCAATGACTCTATAGCATAGAGGTGTGAATAATTCACATGTTTCATATTGAAATCTATGTTTTAATGTTGTAATCAAACCACAAAAGAAAATAAACTACTTCTCTAAGTCGACACGTTGAAAGACTAATTGGTGCATACAAACATTGAATCATAAGATGTAAACGATGACTGGTTCTTTTATTCCCTAATGTAAAGTAGGTAGATAGTCATAGGTAACTCTAGGGCCATTTTTGATGATAAAGCAGCAGAGAAAAGCTTCTTCCATCTCACAATAAGTTCCAATAGAGAAAAATGGAAGATAAGTATACCATTGTAGACCATCATCTATAAGACTATGTCAAAAGGCCTTACGTAATAATTGATCATTATAATATGAAGTTATATTCATACGTTAATGCTTGAGATACAATTAAGGGTCTTGAGTACCATTGAAACATGAAAAGGTGGTCATGAAAAAATCCTTAAGAAATTATGAGTTATGAATCTTCTTAGGAATAGGTTTTTTATGTAATGAATTGTTATTAATGGAAGTATAGAAGGCCTTGCTTTCTAATGTGAGTGAATGAACTTCACATTGTAAGTGACCCACATCATGCATGAGAGACAAGATGTCATGTGAAGGAATAATAAAGGAGGGAAATAATGTGTTACATAATTATAGCTTATCATTGTGAGTAGACATGGGGAAAATGAGAGGAGAGACAGGAAATTATGATGCTAAAGGCAACAGTAGGGTTACGAGGGGAAGAAGCTATAGGTGATGAAGGACATAGAGTATCCATAAAATTAGTAGGAAAAGTATAATAAACATCCTGAGGAGTTGAAGTGACACATGGAGATGTAATGAGAGGAGGAGATGAACTTATAGATGGAGATGAATCATGCATGGTGTTAAATACAACCTAAAGAGAATAAGACAACGTAGAAAAAGATTTACACTCAACATTATGTAAAGTAGTAAAATCATGACTATCAATTGTTTCATCAAAATCAGATAGAGACTCATATATGAAAATGTCATTAAGTGTCTCATCAATTTGATCATGAATATAATATGAAGGAATATATGAACTAGTATGCAATGGATCATGAGAATGAGTATAAAAAATTGTAGAAGCACGAGATGCAACTATAGTAGTGATTTGATTAGGAGGATAATTAGTATGCATATGTGTACTATCATTAAGACAAAACATGAAATGGATAAGAGAATCATCTATAATTTCTTTGGAAATGGAAGGAGGATCATGGCTCACTGTATAACATTGTGTACAATGAATTAATCTCATCACAGTAAAAAACAAGGCCAATAGTATATTTTCAAAGCTAGTAGGCACATGACGCTCATGGGCTCATAGTTGTTGAATATCATTTGACATAGTAACATTTTTTATAGAGATTCATGATGTCAACGATAGTGGCATCATCCCTAGATTGAATTGACACTAACATGAGGCATGATGAGATGAGAAGGAGAATAGATATCCTTAGCCATTACGGTTGTAGTGGATCATAAGGCCAAAATTTTCTAATCTACAGGTTCACCAAAATGACTCTATTAAATTTGTATTTTATTATGAATCTAAGGGTAAAGAATGGAATAAATGACATATAATAAAATATAGGTACTAAGTGATTTATTTTATATTTTAAATGAAATGAAATGAAACAGGAAAAATAATTACCTGAATGGGACTTAGCTCAGAGTTATATGGTATTGAATAGAGTGATGGAATGACATAAAAAAATGTCACAAAGAACCTCATAAAATTATAGTGAAGGTAGATCTAGCTAGGTTGGGGCACTTGGAGAAGGATGAAGGAACATAAGGCACCTTGGTCTGGAGAATAACTTGGAATCTTATCCCTATATGGTCAATAAGTCTTCACAGTACTTCACCTTTGGTCGCATCAAGGTCACGCTTGTTTTGTTGATGTCTCCGTAAACTTGTAATAAATAATCACTTGCAAAGACCCACACAAAGTATAAAATCCCTAAAAAATAACGATGCATATGAGCAATTCAACCTCTTCTTAGTAGCCACATCACTGGACTTATAACTAAGCATTGCCCTAGATCTTAGACCCAACGTACTTATGTGCACTTGTGTGTGCAAATATGTTCTTATGTTGCACTAGGGATAATGACATATAGATAATATGAAGTAACTAGATAAGATGCAAAATGGTGGATGAAATAGAATGAACTCCCTTTCTTATGTAGTGTGTGATGTAAAATAGGACCCAAATGCAGTCCCTTTATCTAAGTTGATAGTTATCCCTTGATATAAATAGTACAACTATAAGGTAGTGTGTATGTTGATTTTATATAGGGATATATTTCTCAAATTTCAACACTAATGACCGAACATACTAACTAGTACCTTAGTAGATGAAATAAAAAACTGAAAAAGAAGACCTATAATTCTAAAAACAAAACATAGTGTGACGGGGACTAGGGTGCCCCAGGTGCCCTAATCCCTCTCTAGGCGCACTAGTAAGAGACTATTGATAAAACCTGAGTGAGTAATGATAGATATAAATCCCTGAGACCTGACCACAACTGTGGGAGTCAGTGAAAAAAATAAAATAAAAACAACAGTAAAGACCAACATGACAGATGACTGGACTATGTAATGGGTCTTTAAGGAATAATTTTCTTACACAAGATAAACTTAAAGAACAACATAATTGGTGGTATGATAAAATTAGTAAATGCGTGATGTTATTACTACAAGTGGTGCAACTCCACTTTATTATTAATAAAAAAAATTAATAATTGTGGTTGGCCAAGAGGGTGGGGATCCATCAGGATCACTCCACTGTACCCACGAAAAAATCTTGCAATTAATTGTAAGGAAATAATTTGTTTAAAGATGGGGGAAGGGGATTCAAAAATTAGATAAGATAAATTAACTCTCCAAGTATAAAATCATATTCTTTCCAAATATAATTAGAATATTTGCATTTACAAATTATGGGAAAAAAAACTATGTTTAGAACATCAACGACTAGAAGAAACTATACACACAAAGTTGGAAAAATTCATGAGTCATGAAAAGAAGAAATCCCTTTCTTTATAAAAACCTTAATATGTTGTACAGTACTGGAAAATAGAGGAAAATAGGTAGGGAAAATGAATAATAGCTATCTATTTTACGTTTCTCAAAAAATCTCTCTTGAGTGCACACAATTGACAACCCTTAAGAATGAGGGTGCCATTAGAGTATATAGAACTAGAAATGAATCTTCGGCCACCCCCCCACATGACTTTTCATTTGTCCCCAAAAAAAGTGACTCTTGACATTATTAAGAATGAAATTAAGTTCCCTTTTATATTAATCAAGGGTAACTTATTATAATGTTTATTAAAGCTACATTTAAATGAATAACATCAATTCCATGATTGCTCATAACTAAGAATCAGAAAGGGATTATAGAAGAGGAGAAAAAATTAAGATAAAAGGGAAGAATGCTCCAAATCATGAGTAGGGATACCTCCTCCTTCAATTAATATCTTGTTAATGATGACCACAACCTTTGTATGATGCACGGACACCATGGACCACAAAATGAGTGTTTACAAACATTTTTCTGAGATTTCCCAATGTGAGATCAGGATGAATAGATAAAATTCCAGCGATTATCCTTCTTGAAACTCAATTCATAAACTCCTTGGTTCATTGAACTCTCCTTGACCGACTCAGTTTGACTCACCCAGATCCATGAGTGATGAAGATGGATCCACCCACCACACCCTATGATGATCTACCTTTCTTTAAAACACAATTAAACTCACGATTATGCTTCCAGGACCCCTTATGAATTTATAGTTCATCTATTTGAACCAATGAATTATCGCATCACCATGAAGAGAGTACATAAAGTAGAAATATGAATTAAAATGAAACCATCTCCACCTTTCTGCACTTGGAACTGAAACTTTTAATGTTTGGAATATGAGATCATAACCTACTATTTTAGGACATACCACTTGTTTTGCTCCAATTTCACCCAATGAATCTTCTAGAAAATTCCATTCTATTCTATTTCTAAGACATTTATTTTTTCATAGTTTTCCTTTTCAGGACCTGTTATTTTTGGAAAAATTTCATTTTCGATCTTGTCTCCATTTTATACCTTTTTTTATTTCCCTCGGTGATTAGGTAATAAATTCATGGGATTTAATATTTATACCATGTGGGGAAGCATAGAATATTCCATTTTATAGTATGTGGTTAAAATGGCCTCGTTTTGTGAGGGAACACCATTTTTGGATTCAATCTCTTCATCATGATATCATGCTTTGAATTTCACCATGTTTTGCTCACTAGAAAGTTTAGAAATTAAAAAAAAAACATTTTACCTCATAAAATATTTAGGCACAGAGCTACCATGGCAGCCATTAATGGATTCACCAAGGATTTTTCTTTTAGGTTTTCTTTCCCTCCTCCGATTGATGAAAAATTAACTTTCTTATGATGGGTGTTTTTTCTCTATATGCTCTATTCAAAATCTTATCTTTGCCCACTTTCTCGATCAACAAAAAAAATTGAGGGAACAAAATCTTGGGCACAAATTTTGATTTCATTACCATTAATGTTTTGAGGAAACTTTTAATTTTTCTTTGCAGCTTGAAGAAGGTTTTTGGAGAGGAAAATATTCTCTAGGTTTCATCGGATTTCAATCTCCATTTTGCAAGTTATGAGAAAATATTCATTTTTCACCACGATGATTTCTGGAAGCAGGCCGAACATGGTTTTACATCAAAAGCTACATTTCTTGTGTTGTGAAACTGAGGGAGAATTGAAAAAGAATGATATATATGCTATAAATATTTTTTAAGTAGCACAAATGGAGGAGAGGAAGAAATTGGACAATGAATTTTGGCATGAGTGTGCTTGTAAATAACAATGGAAGCACTTTAGAATCAACACTAAAATGAAAAACGTTACAAAATTTAAAAAATTTGGGAAGGACTGCACTTTATTGTCACAAATTACAAAAATATTTGGGATGGTTTGTGAAAAAAACTGCACCCCCTTCCCATTGGGCCACTTATCACCTTCTAATTTGGATTTGGGAAGGAGATGGAGGCTACAAATAAGCTGCTTAAGAACCTGTTAGGGTCATACGGGTGAACAAGGTCCAAAAAAGGAGAGGGGGAAACTTTTTGTGCACCAAATGTCCCAGATATTTGGGATGATTGGTACATAAAGGTTTTCCCCATCCTTACTGTTCCAAGTTGCACTACATGGATGGACAGAGCTGCGTGGGCTTGAATTTGGTGCACGTGGGTTCAAATTTTTAAAAGAAGCTTTAAAATGGTGACATGATGACAAAAAGGATTCAATGGTAGGTGGGTAATTTTTTTGCACCAAAATTCCCAAATATTTTTGGATGGTTGGTGCACAAATTGGTGCCATATTCTGATTGGCTCAAATTTCAAGGATAAAAATTGACTAACTCGTTAATCCATACCTTGGGGAGTAGCTTATCGAAGCCATAACTCGAGTTCCCATATTAGTTTATTAATGGTTCTTTATATGAATTTGAATGAAAATTTATTTTAGATAAAAATGGTTGCATTATTGTCCCTTGATTCTTACTAAAACCTCTTATATAAAATAGGCATGTTATTCTTTGAGCTTTAAGGTTGTGCATGCTGAAACTAGGTTGTGGGAAGAATTACTTGAGTCTTGTAAAAATTGTGAAACCAAAATCGTCTAGGTCCCTGAAATAAATTTCTGAATATATATATTTTTTGTATGAAAATCTTCATGTAGCTCCTAGAATTTCCTCTCAAATCTATGTAGTTCTTTTTACATTGTGCACTGCTTCACCCTCTAGGACCCATTTTTCCCGAAACTACTCCAAAACTTCTGAAGCTTCCCAAATCCTTCTAAAACCAATTGAAAAAACATTTTAATCTCTCTAATACGCCTTCCTAATTATTTTGAGTGTTTCATTCCTCCTCAATGGTATGTATCATCCTCAATTAAACCATTAAAATATCTCTTTCATAAGATTCATAAAAACCATGTCTTGAAGAAACTCATTTTGGAAGTGATTAAATAGACTGGATATCCATAAATCACCTACGGATGTTGAAATAAAAAAAAAGGGTACTACTCAGAAAAATGGTATAAGACTGACACATACGGGTTAGGGTGTTCTGGAGGATGGCTTGGGATTACATTTAAGCTACACATTTTTGGTAGGGTATGGTTTTCGTGCTTTTTTGTGTGAATTTTTCCCTAACAAAAACTCATGACAACAACCAAACTAAAAAATTCTTGTTTCTAGAAAGTTTCAGTTTGTGAAAAAAAAATGTTTTAAATATAATGACCAAATCACCATTTATGAAATCCTGAGAGTTTGTACTACATGTCCATGATATTTTTACATCATATTTGAGCCTTTAAAGCGTAAACTTTCCCTAATTCATGAGGATTGGTTTTTAGAAAATTTTGTAGTAGTTTTGAGTAGTATGAGAACAAAGTAGTTTTGGAGGAGCTACACGTTAAACTAAGAATTGGTTTCAATTTTTTCATGATACTGAGTCCAAGATATATGCAACGATGTATTATTTGAGCTATGATGAATAGTTTTTATATGTAAATTTTATATTTTTATCGGATTTAATTGTGGGTGATTTAAGACATTGTTTTGCATTCTTGCTTCTTGGAATGTTTTAGAGCGGAGATGATAGTTGCAAATAGTCACGAGTTTATTTTTGGTGTTGAAATTTTTTTCCTAAGTTATTTGGAGCCTCTTGATTCATGAAAAATATTTTTAATACCCTTGGAATTCCTTGTGCATTTGTTGCTTCTTAGAGAGCATGTTTTGAGCCTAGTTGAGTGTTTTGGTGCATGTTGGTGTTATTTTGACCATTTCTGATATACATGGGTGTTTTGAGATGTTTTAAATGATGCTTTTTATATTTTTTTTAGTTATGATGACCGACCTATATGGTAATGGTGGACTTAGGGGAATTTTGAGCTAATGGCATGTATATAAGCTTCTATATTTTGCCATTTATGACTAGTTGAGACTATGGGGATGTGAGTGATGTAGAGAACAACGAAAGAATAAATTATAGGGGTGAAGGAAATATAAAAATAAGAGATGATATCATCCAATAATTTTTTTGGATCAGATATGAAAGGTTAATTTACCTAATTATCCCATGAAGAAGATGGTTTGAGTTGGGTTAAGAGAGAAAGGAATTTGAAGAGGGTTTGGTGTGTTTAGAGCTGAATTTGTATCACTAATAGTTACAGGAGAAAACATTTCTTATGTGATCATTGATTTCATGTGGTTAAGTTCATTCTTGGTCATCCTTGGGGGGTTGTAGCATCCTTATAGGATTGGTATCCTACTGAACTAGGGGTTTGTTCTCCTTGTAGGGTTGGTGCCTCACTAAATAAATCTTATGTGATGTGTAATTTTCACATGATTCATTTATTATGAGTAATATTAGAAGATGTTTCAGGATGTTTTATTCACCTTAAGGGTTTCCCACTTATATATAGTGTCTTGTGTACTCTCTCTTATTCCATGCACTTATAATTGTTTGATACACAAAATATTGCATGGTTTAGGGATATTGAATGAATTGTTTAAATGATGAATGGAAAATGAAGTAAAATTTTTGTAGGAAAAATTCATGCCCCTCTTAGTTTATTTTCCTTCCAATAATTTTAATCAGAGTAGGTCTTTGTAAAGTAAGTTTCGCTACTTTAATGGGATGGTCTTAAGGCGCAGTTTGTTTAATCAAAATGAGAGAATATAGTTTTCCATATCAAGTTCCTATGTTTAGTGGGAAAAAATATGACATATGGAGATTCAAAATGAATACCTATTTATGTTCTCTTTGATATGAGATATATGTTTGATACTTTGACTTATTAGACCATATGGAACAAATTTCCAAGGATATCATATTTGGTGTTTTGGAAAAATGTGTAATAGATTGTGTTTTAGCTGGGGAGTTATCAGAAAAACATGAGTACCTGTATGAATATTGAAGTCCTTATAGTGGGAGTGAAAATATTACAAGCATCTAAAAATTAAATTACCAAGATAATGTTCCTGATTCAGATAAGGAGGAAACATTATTTTGCTCAAAGATGAATTTGACAAGGTCTTAGAAGAGATAAAGTTTCCAAGGAAAAAGAATATGGATACGATTCCATAAAACATGGACTAAAAATAAAATGTTTTTATTCTGGAAGATAAATTAACATAAAATGCTAATGAATTTGAATAAATATACAAACAACTTGAAGATCATGTTGAGATTATCATTGCCAGTATAGAATCCAAAGAGGAAGAATGGGCCAAATTGCAAACAAAGTTATAACATGCTATACCAAGTCAAATACCTACTAGAGTGAAGGTGGATAGGAGGAATAAATGGAACATCATAAGATAATTGAAGGAAATTAATTTGAAAAGTATGTTCAATGGTTTCTATTATTCTTGCAATATCTTTGGTCATAGAGCTAGGCACTGTAGAAGGTCAGTGAAGAATGCATTTCCTTGGAGAAATGGTGGGAATGATTACTCATATTGGTTAAGATATATTACATGTTTAAATTTCCATTAGAGGGGTCATATTTCCAAGTTCATTCATCAATAGTTTCCTACAAAAAGTTGGAGGAATGAAGTTAAGGATAAGGTTGTATGCTACAACTACAATTTTGTTGGCCATATTGTTAGATATTACCATCAAAGACCACCTAGGAAGAGAGAAGGAAATCCTAAAGGTAATAATCATGTTACTTGTTTCAAATGTAATTTTTTTGCCATATTACAAGGTATTTTAGAAGGAAGGTGAACATATAAAATAGAAAATAAGATATTCAGTCTAAATCCTAGAGAGATAGTTAAAAATATTTTCTTAAGGGATTTAAATGAAAAAAATCATAATAAGTATCTTTTAAACTATAATGCAAAATAAATACTTATATTATGAGAACGCAAATAGGATTTATTCCTCAAAAGTAAATTATTGTCAAAATTGGAAGCAATTATTTATGAAAAGAGTCATCCTTTTATAATGTTCTCAATATGAGCATATATAGAAAATTAGGAGAGAGGAGAGAAAAGGGAAGTGGAGATGTAACTGAAAAATACTCCATATGATGTTCTAATTTTCTCCTACTTAACTCCTTCGTCAGAAGATACCTTAACAAAACTCAAACATATCTTAAACACTTAGTATTCGAAATTGTATTTCTTGTTAAACTTATTGCCAACCCATTTTTAAGCATGTACAATTCATGCAAGTTTAATAATTTGAAATTATAGTTAAGTTAATAAGGTAAATAAATTGTACACGACATGCTTAATAGAGTGAAATTTTCTTAGTCAAGATTTGAATAATAATCAAGGTTTTTTGAAATAATAATCATCATATTATTACTAAAAATAATGATGCATCCCTTTAAAAATTAAAACTAATACGGCCCCCTTTTAAATTTTAATCATGCCAATGGTTAGCAAAGTTGAACCTAACTATTTTAAATTTGTTGTTGACAATGATTAGTGTCAACCATGATGACCAATATAGGGTAGAAATACTAAGGAAAAGAATAATTTCATTTTTCTATGTTGGGTGGGTATGCTGCCATGGAGATCTATTTATGGTTTTTTTTCCCTATTGTGGATGTGTTGTAAACGGGGCGTCGTGTGAGATCTTGCACTCTAGTTTGCTGCTATTTAAGCTCTGCTTGCGTAAGCTTGGAAATCCATTATTATTATTTTTTTTTGAGAGCTCTGGAATTTTTCCTATACATTTAGGCTCCATTTTAGAGCTAGCGACCTATTTTAGAGTACTGGAAGGGTGTTTTTCGTAGGTCTGGAAGCAAAATAGTGTGTTTAACTTCTTGTTCGAAAAATGCAAATGAGGATTTTGGTCGGGTCATATTTCTAGGATGTTTGGGTGAACTCCCCCTTCAACTAAACCCACTTTTCTAAATGTTTCATCTCATCAAAAAAATGGGTTCGCTTGAAACACCTCTTCAGGGAAACCCCCTTTGTCGGAAATGGGTTCGGGCGAACTCCAAACAGCAATATTTTACCTTCCACACTTTTTGGAGAGAGATTCGATGGAATTATTCTTAAGGGGGGTTTGGGCGAAGCCCTTTTGGGTGAACACAATTAGAAAAATAGTAAAATATATTAAACAAAAATTGAAAAAAATTAATTTTTACTAGTTTTTTGAAGTCTTCTTCGTACTTATGAAAAAAAATACAATTTCAATATAAATATGGAAATATATTGTTATACAAACATATGTACTCCCTTAATCTGAAAATCTCTTCACTAAAAAATTAATTATATATATATTATATATAGCTATATATATATATATATACTATATATATATACATATAGCTATATATATATATATAAAATAAAAATGCACAAAAATTTGTCAAAAAACTCAATATACGAATCTAGAACATATATTTAAAATTTTCATGCTTGAATAATTACTGTTTTCATTAAAAAATGACATCAACACATTGTTTCTCTACTATAAAATAAGGAACAACGTATCAATAAAATTAAGAAAATAGGCGAGATGCTTTTTCTTAAAAATAAAACAAATTTACATAAATTCTAAACTCTAAACAAAAAATTTCATTAGTTCTTCAAAATTTCCTTTATAATTTCCATGAAATTGAAAAGTTCATGTTTATAAAGGTAAAACAATTGCATAAAAAGTGGGACACACTTATATGCTTTCACCCTACAACTCCTTGTCTACTGTGTGAGTGTGACTGTCATTTTTTAAGCTAAATCTTTGCATTATTAAATTTGAGAGAGATCTACGTGTTGGTTTTTTTCCTTGTTGTAAATTCAAACTCAGGTTAGTTTTTGAAACTTTTTGAGACATATTTTTTTGCTAGTATGAGATCGAGTTGCTTAAAAATCAAACTTGGCATATATTAGAGATTTGAAACTCTGTTTATCTTGTTCTGAATTGTATGTTTTTTCTGAAGGTAAGGATCCATCCAAATTTCTAGTTTTTTGATGTTTGTAAACATCTAGGTTTTTTTATAAATACGAACCATATTTCACCATTTTATCCATTCATGCGGTGCTCTATATTTTTCTCTTCTTTGATTTTGGAAAACTCCTACATTTTTCTGTTGAAGTCTAGAATTCTTACCCATTGATGAAAATTTCTCTATTTTGCATGAGATCTATTGTTTTTTAATTTTATAAAATGTTATACTTATGCTCATTTGGGTGAAATGTTGTAGGATAACTCTTATTTTATGCAAACTAAATATTTTTTTTGGAGATTTGAGACTTTACAATATTTCCTCTAAAAATTTGGGTGCATACCTTTTCCCTCTTTTCTTGTGATATGAGGATGAAACAATGAAATCTCCCAAAATGTTGTTGCTTAAGAGCCTTCTTCAAGATATTATAAATCTCTATTAGATGTTGAAATTTGATTAAATAAAATAAAATTTAAGGAGCTCATATGATTGATGTTACTCTCTTCGTTTCATTGTAAAAATAAAATTATACTCTGATCTTCCATCAGGACTGAAAATTTTATCTTTTTACCAATGCTATTTAAACAAATTTAATGAATGTATCTTCTTTATTTCAATGATCATGAAGTAATAATATAATAGAAATGCATTATAAAACTTTACATAATGAATACTTAAGGGAAATACTGAGCTCTAGACTCATCTTTCTTTCCGTCTTCTAGAAGTGTCTTGGAGTGAAAAATGTGAGACTAGGAGATGTTGTAGCAAATGAGGGGATTCATTTCTAGGAGATGAGCGGATCCCCTTACTCTTTCTTTATGTTTTTTTTTCAAATACATTTTCTTTCTATCACTTCAAAGTTATATATCATGGATGGTACCTTGTACAAAATTTTACTTATGCATTACAAACAATAGTTCTCTACAATGAGTTATCGATTGTGTTGTTTCATTTCACATTGCTCTTTCTTACAACAATTTAGAATTGACATATGAAAAAATAATTGTTTAATATAGTTGCATGTAATCTAAGTTTAATTGAAAATAAATTATTTGCACATTGTTTAATCATCTGTAACTAAGAAAACTAGATTAAAATGTATCCTAAAAATGTAACTCGCTTCTTTCTCCTTTGTAACCTTTTGATCTGAAATGAAACTCAGAATTTGATGTTTCTTCCTTGCTTGCTTCTAAATATTTGTTCCTTATGTATGATTCCCTTACCATATTTATCTAGATCCTACACAAGTTATCAGAGGGTTAATGTATGATTCTTGTGAAAATGATAATACTTGGAATGACATCCTATATGGGAAATAAGAATTAAGGAACCAATAATAAGCTCTAAGCATGCCTATACATTTTTTTCCCTTTACCTGAGATAAAATACTAGGACCATAAAATAAATCAATCCCAACAAGAAATTTAATTTCAAATTGACATGGAGCATAGTAAGCCCCCTTAAGGCTTAGTTGTGAGAAATGTCAACATTTCTAACAATTTCTACAGGTTCATTTTTCTTGTTAGATGAAAATAACAGTGCCTCATAGACACCATTAGGCATAGGATTCATAGTAAAATAATATTATTATCCTTCTAAACCTAACCAACCCTATAAAATAATATAGGAACTATCCAGATACTATATAACAACACTTATTAAAAATAAAAAATAGCAGAAATGTGCATAAGCACTTTGAGGAAAATAAAACTATAAATAACCTATCCTAATCTAAAGAAAGAGAAAGGAAAGTTAAACAAAACCACATATTGGTTAGGAAGAATAACTTCCTTTTCTTAAAAAATTTAGAAATGAGATCAATATGTCCACTAGATCACATGGTAAAAGTTAAAAATGTGTTTGCACCTTTGAATATCAGTGAAAAAATGAATAAACACATCTATAATATCTACAATTGATTTTTGGAGATATTAGGGCTGATTTTCAAAAACCTAAAACTCTTTCTTATGCTCTGAACTAAGTATAACTAATGACGTCTCCTTCTTTGACTCTAGACTAGTCAAGTACTTGATTAGACATTGTTTTCTCATAGCTGATAAATTGATCTTTTTTATCTTCCTTGTTTATTGGATTTCCTCTTCATGATGGATGTTTGCAAGATGATTTGGGCTTGATTTTTTATGCTCTTATACAAACATTTCTAGTTCTAATTTTTTAATCCCATGCTATTTCTTCTTCAAAAAATAAATTTGAGATCTCTAACTCATTCTCCTTGAAATATTTAGGCCCTTCCTGGTTCATTACAGTGACTAATGATTCTATTAGTGTATCCCTGAAACCTTCCATATATTCAACAAGTTTTAAACATGCATAGTAGTATGGATAATTGAATTCAATTGTAGAATCTTAATTAATTGGAATCCCTTCTTCATATTTACTTTGGAAATAATCTTCATTTGGCTCTTATTTATGATCTTTACTTGTGGGAAACTCTTCTTGTATAGTTAGCACATTATTATCTTCTATATTAGAATCATATGAATCAACAACTGTTAGTGAATTATTTTCTTCACTAGAAGATTATATAGGGTCAATATTACCGATATGATCCTTAGAAAAATTCATATTCTCCATCAAAAAATTATATTTACTTTTTAGTTTAAGAGATTTTAGAAAACATTGTCTAACCTTTGCTTCGTGGTCGTATTTTTTTTTTTTTTTTTTTCTAACTTAAAATTGTTTCTTGCAATCCTATATTATAGGATATACCAGTTGTGGAATTTGTTTCAAGTCAATCCTTGAACTCTAATTTCTCAAATTTTGTGTTAAAATTTCTCACTTTTCTCTTCTGTTGGATTCTCTCCCATACTAATTGGTTGATTAGTTTTAGTCCAAAATGGGCTTAGGAATATGAGGGGTGGTTTAATATATTTTGGAGGAGAAAGAATGGAAGTAGAGGCTTTGAGAGAGTTAGGAAATTGAAAATTTGACTAAGGTTTGGGGCTGATACGGAATGGGCGTCATATACTAGTATGGGAGATATGTGGTATTTTCCCATTGACATGGTTCCTCATTATTATGTTCATTAGCCTCTAATGTATGTATAATTTGCATCTGCTTCTTGACATCTTCTAAGATCTTCTCCATATTTTGAAAACTTCTTTCATAATCATTTATAGGCATGTAATTTTTTTCATAATTTGCATATTCTCGTTCCTAGAAAACAAAATGATTATAAGGATAACCATATGGAATAGTAAGGTTTGGATCATGGGGATATTCATTGTGATAAGGCTTATAATACTAACTAGGAGGAGGATTTTTGGAAAAATAAGGTGGAGGAGGGTAATAATACTCTTAGGACAAGGAATTCCAACAAGGATTTGAAGTCATGATAACATGACCTCATAAAAATATGGAAAGATGGAGGAAATGGTCTGCTACTTGAGAAAATGGGTCTTTGGAAAAATGGAGTCACTAGATGCTGAAAATATGTGTCTAAAACACTTATTTGATATTTTCCTAAAATTCTTCACCAAAATTTAATAGTGTCCCACCGGGGAATGCTAGAAACTATTGTCAAGATTTGAGTGCACCCTCTTCGAGATCAATTGAAATTCCCCTCAAGAGATACAATGGAAATACCTTGGGGATGTGGGTATCCAAATGATGAGGTAAATATCAAGAGTGGTCTAGATTCATTAAAATAACACACATATTACTGATCCTAATATAAACTTGATGAAGTTAAGGGATTCAGAAAAAAAAAATCAAATAAGGTGATAGAACAATTTTTTTTTTGCAAGCTAACTGCTGGAAGAAGATGTAAACTTTAACAAATAAAACAAAAGGATTACATGAATCATTTAATAGGAATTTTATTGAACACACAGATGAAGGATATAATTTATAGCATTGATTTTTAAGGGGGTTGAACCTCCAATAGAAAACACCACTGAAAGAAATCCTAACACACTCAAAGAGGGAATCAAGTACATTGCAAGGGTTTAAGGAAAAATTAATAAAAAGACTTTGTTAATGGATTTTAAATGAAAAAATCACAATAATTATCTTTTAAAACTTGAATGTCCACTAAACATGTATAATACAAGAAGGAAAAAAGGATTTATTTTTAAAAATTCAATTGTTGTCAAAATTGGAAACAATTCTTTATAGAAGTCTTCGTCCTTTTACAATACTCTCAACATGAGCATATGTAAATATTGAGGAAAGACGATAGAAAATTTAAGTGGAGATGCAACTGAAAAAGAATCCACATGATTTTTGAGTTTTATTTTACCAAACTTCTTGGTAAAAATAGAACTCAACAAGACTCAAACTTGTCTTCAACACTTGGCATTCAAACTTTGTGTTCTTCTTAAACTGATTGCCAACTCATTTTTAAAAATGCACAATTCAGGAAAGTTTAATAATTTTAAAGTCTATTTAAGTTAACAAGGTAACTAAACTGTACATACCATGCCTCATGGGGTTGACTTTTCTTAGTCAAGGATTAAATAATAATCGAGGTTTTTTAATAACAATCATCAAATGATTATTAAAAATAATGATGCATCCCTTTGAAAATTAAAACTAACTCGATCCTCCTTTTAAATTTTAATCATGTTAATGGTTAGAAACGTTGTCACTAAAAATGGTCATTGGTTCATCAAAAATGGTAAGGGCTAACCATTCCAACCAAAATAGGGTAGAAACTCTAGAGAAAATATTCATTTCATTTTTCTATGTTGGGTGAGTACGCCACCATGGAGCTCTGTTTCTAATTTTTTTATCTCTTGAATATCTTCTAGTTGGGGTGTCATGTGAGCCCTTTGATTATGGTTTATTGTTCATTGAGCTCTACTTGTGGAAGCTTCCAAACCCATTATTCATTTTTCTCTTTGAGAGGTTTGAAAAAAATTTCTGTGTTTAAACTCCATTTGAGAGTTAACTGCAATGTTAAGAGTACTGGAAGGGTGTTTTTTGTAAATCATGCTCTGCTGTTTGAATGTGATCGTCATTGTTTCATCTCAAACTATACATTTTAAGATTTGAGAGGGCTCGATGTGTTGTGGTTTCCCTTGTTGTAAATTCAAACTGTGCTATTTTTACAAGCTTTTGAGGTGTAGTTTGGTACTAGTATAAGCTCAAGTTGTTGAAAAATCAAACTGGGCATACCTTGGAGCTTTGAAAATATATTTATCTTATTCCAAATTATATGTTTTGTTGAAGGTAAGCATCATTCACATTTCAAACTATTTGGTGTCTTGAAACATATGGTGGTTTTCAAAAGAAGACCTAGATTTCACAATGTTAGCCCTTGTTGGGTGATCTATATTTATCTCTTCTTCTTATTAGAAAAATCCAATGCATTTTCTATGGAAGGATTGCATTCTTTTCCAATGATGAAAATTTCCGTCTTTTGCATGAGATTTTTTTATTTTTGCTTATGTACAATATTATAATTATGCTCATTTGGGTGCAATTTTTCAGGAGAACTCATTTTTTATGCAAGCTTAGAATTTGTAGGAGGGTTGAGATTTTACAATCCTTTCTTTAAAATCTAGTTGTACACTTTGCCCTCTTTTCCTGTATATGAGGATGAAACAATGAAATATCCCAAACTTTTATTGTGAATACCCTTCTTAAATTTGTTGGAAAGATCTATGAGATGCTACAGTTTGATTAAAAAAAAAACTTTAAAGAGCTCATATGATGGTTGTAATTGTATTCCTTTCATTGTAAACAAATAATTACGATATGATCTTCTGTGAGGGCTAAAAAATTTATCTTTTTACCAATGGTATTCAAACACATTTAATGACTATATTTTATTTTTCCGAATGATAATGAATTAAAGATAGAATAGCAATGCATTTGAAGCATTACCTACTGAAGCTTTTTTGGAAATACGGAGCTCTAGCTCATCTTTTTTCCTCTTCTACAAGTGTCCTGGAGTGAAAAATTAGAGACTAGGAGATGTTGAAGCAAGTGAACAAATTATTTTCCAGGAAATGACGGATCCCCTTACTCTTTCTTTATGTCTTTATTTCAATTACATTTTCTTTATGTCACTTCAAATCTATATCCAACGGCTTGTGTGGGATCTTGTATACAAATTTACTTATGAATAAAAACAACTATTCTCTACAATAAGTTATTTGTTGTGTTGTTTCCCTTCAGCTTTCTCTTTATTGGCCAACATAATTGGCATATGAAAATTAATTGTTTAATAAATTTTCATGTAATCATAAGTGGAATTGAAAATAAAATATTTTTACCTTGCTTTTTCATCTAGAACTAAGAAAATTAGATTAAAATGCATCCTAAAACTCCAACATGTTTATTTTTCCTTTGTAACCTTTTTCTCTAAAATAAGACTTAGAATTTCAATTTTATTCATTTATTTGTTATGAATTTCCATTTCTTGTGTATGATGCCCTTATTTCATTGAATAATTATGTGATAACACACATAAGGTAATGGTCAAGGACGAATACCTGTTATATGTAGGTCAATGGTTGAATGCGTACGTTACTGAATTTATCCAAGATGATCGCAGAGAACTCCTTTTTGTATGAGAAGGAATATTTGTAGATAAAAAACAAAACCACCAAATGATATGAAATATAAAATGATAGTGGACTGCCTCATGATTGCTAGTTTCGAGAACTGTGATACTTCCTCGATGGTTGTCAATCCATTGTTTTTATAAAATTAATGAAAGTAAATACGAGAAATAAAGGTCATATTGCTAACACTTTGATTTAGGTATCTCAAAATGTTATCAAAAAACTAGATTAAGAAAAGTATTGAAATCTAACCTAATATAGCATCATGAAAGGTATGTTTCTGGTTGGAACATGTCACAGTGGGTGTTAGGTAAGATCACAGAGGTATCTGGTAAGGTCTTGGTGGAATTTAGGTGATGTTAAAGGTAGTTTGGTGAAGTTTAGCAGAAACTACAGTGACCTATAATGGTCTGGTGATCGATCCCAGTAGAGAGGAGAGACCAATGATGGTTAAGGTAAATGACGTTAGTAGGTGTAATTTGTTAGTAAAATATTAAACTGAGGTTTTAGGCTCTTTGTGATTGCACAAAGAGTTAGGGTAGTATGGTTTGGATCTTCATATGGCTTGGAAGACTCAGGGATACTAAGAAGGAGTTTTACAATGGTGAAAAGACTTGGGAGGGTTGAATAGTGGTTTGGTGGGAAGAAGGTGGTGTACAAGAAACAGAGGAAATGAACTAATAAAAGGAGGAAAGATCTATAAAAGAAATAAGCCAAATGACTTGGATCACAATACTTATTTGATGTCTTATAGATCTCAAGATTTGGGATGGTTGATGGTTGATCAGAGAAGCCGTGCTTGAATCCAGTGCCACAATACTACGGCCTATGTGATTTTGTGATTATTCCAACACTTTGTAAGGGAAACCAGTTGCTTGTCTTGTACTATAGTTGTGTTTCTTCATCATATGAATGCACGAGGGCTTGAAGATTCACGCGTAAATGTGATCAGGCTCCCATAACTGAATGGCCAACCTGTGTAAAGATTTTTGAAAGTATATATAAGCTAACCGATGGTAGTTAGGTGACCGACATCGGTTCAAGGATAATCAACGTCAGTTTGGGCTAGAAAGTATAGGTTTACCAAAAATAGGTATATATTTACTATTGTTGGCATGATTTTGATTATGTCCACTTAGGGAAGTGAAGTTCATGTGAGAGAAGGAAGTAAGGTCATAAAAGAAGTTTAATTAGGTTTAGGAAGAAGTCTTAGCTGGTTACGTCAAGTGGTGACTCGACACTAGGAGTGATGACTCAGTGCTGAGAGTAATGACTCAGTCATTATGAGTTATATACCACTGGAATGGGTCCAGGGTGAGGTGTAATGATGATGTGGAGGTGTGAGGATGTAATTAACCTAATTCAAATAATTAAATTAATTAATAATGTGAGGATGAATATTATTATGGGATGACGGGGTCATGATGTGTTTAAATATATTACGTGAATTGATTAAAGGTGACCAAAGGGAGTGTGACCCAAATTTGGTTATTACATTTACCCTTTTTATCACGTAGCTAGTATTTGTAAGTGATGCTGACAAAAATAGGGAGTCCGTGTCCCAGGTATAAGTGCAGGTTAGGTTGCCACATGTATGGGTGGAGGTGATCCCATTCAAACCACAAACCGATGAGGTTAGAAAAGTAGTTGGCGAGTGTTTTGATAAATAGGTGATTGATGGAATTGAGGGTTAATAGGTAATGATATGGTAATTTTTGGTCATGGGTAATGGTCATATTAGTTAAAGGGTAATAGAAATCGAACACACACACACACACACATATAGATTGTTATACAGTACTAGGTGGAAGAACTTGCAAACTCTACATTTTCAAAATTTTCATAGGTTTATACAAATGAGATTGGAGTGATTCAGGTATTCAAGGTATAGGATATGGTCATTAAGAGCAATGAGGTCTGGTGTAGAAACAGGTAATAGGTTTTGTTCCATGGCACCCAAAGGTATGGTCAGGATAAACATCATGTCATTAGGTAAGGCAAGGTCACTAGGATAAACATCACAGGTAACAACATCACAAGGTAAAGCAAGTACACAAAATCCAATGTCACAAAAGGTAGTTCAGGTCATGGTATGTAGGTCAGGGCACAGGTAAGGCCGAGGTATAGGTAAATAAAATGTCCCTAAACATAGTTAGGGAAATGTACAGGTAATGGAGGCTTGCGGGGTAAGGTGGAATAGGTTTTGGTAAGGTCAAAAGTTGTTGGGAGCAACATTGTTAGGAAAAAATGTGCATAGGGTAGGTCAAATGGTTATGTCACATGACTGATACCGGTTATAGATTAACCAACATCAGTTGGCTAGTGCATGACATGACTGACATCGGTCATATCGATTTGGTTTTAAAAAAGGAAAAATAGTTTGTTCACGGATTCATTTTAATCTTTCCACTTTTATAAAATGACAAAGGCAAAGTTAAGGAGTGGAAAATGAAAGTATGAGACATCTAGCTGAGTTGGTGAGCCACGTAGTAGGATATTGGCATTTGATTTGCGTGTCCAAGAGATTGAGTTGATTGATTTGATTTGTTGTGAGGTGAGGAATTCATTTTGGTATGGCAGAGGTGGGAGAGGGATCAGGTGGACCACTGGGAGCAACAACCAGATGGTGCCACCATGGAGACAACGCTGAGTAGAGGTAGGAGTCAATCTGAATCCTTCATTTGGTTGTAAATAGTATTGTTCAAATCGATTTTGTTAAAAATTTGAGTGGAATTTTAATTTGTGTAATTATGGGTAAAAAATGAAGGAAATGAGGGGGTGGGAAGGTCAAATGTAGGTTAAATAGGGTTGGGAATGAAAATAGGATAGGTTTGGGTGGGTTAGAGTAGGTTTTTTAGGTTTGTTTTGGCTAATTTTTTATAATGGAGATGGGGGTTTGGTTTTTAGCCGTAACAGAGACTGGAAACGATCAAGGGTTAGCCAACATCAGTTGGATTTGGCTAGTGTCAGTCAAGATATGGGTGACTGACATCAGTCAAAAGGACTGATGACACTTAAGGTGACCGAAGTCGGTCATGATTAAGAGTAAATATGTGAAAGAAGAGCTAGGTATGAAAGTAAAATTGTCGAGGAAGCGATAGGTGAAGATTTATCTAGTGGGAAGAGGGTAAAACAAAAAAATTTCAATGTGTGATAAGTATGTAGGTGAGATGACCTAAGATAGTTGGTAAGTATGATAAGGGACAATAGGATTGTAGGTGAATTAGGTAAAAGAGGTAGGTATGGTTGATGCAGTTTGGGTATTGTGTGGTGGGTAATAGGTGATTTGAGGTGGTCAAGTCTTGTAAAGGTCATGTTAGAAAATTTAGGGGAGAGATCAGATGAGGATGAGGGATAGAGTACCTCCCCTACTCATATAGATGTGACCTAGCGTGACCGCGGAGGAGTGGGGAGAACATGGCCGATGTTTGTCCTAGTGTGATTTACAAGCTATAGGAATATAGCCTAGGATCATAGTTTGGAGGTCACTCTCATCAATAGGTGGGGACTCCACAACCAGTACCTTTCATTTACTGATGGGTGAGATGACCGTCACCTTGTAATATGTTTATAGCATCTTGTGGATTTCTATTGTTGGGGATCTAGTATATTCAATTTCTTCTGAGGCATCGGTGGAGCCGATAGTCTTAGTATCTGGTGAAGGGATGGGCGAGTTGAGGTATCAAAACATGAGTCTCACGTATGGATATATGTATGTATCCTATTAACAAGAGACTATGTTATTTGTGTTGATGATGGTGGCGGTGGGATGTTTTACACTGCCAAATTTTGAGGGTGGGAGATATCCACTAGCGCTGATGGGGGTGCTATAAGATATGGTTGAAGAGCGGATACATTTTTCTTGGGTAACTACTTTCCTAGTTCAGATCTATAGGGAGATTTGGGCCTATGAGATATTGAGGAGATTTGGTATGTGTTGTACTTATTTATTACACTATTGGGCATATAATCACATCATGTGTGTGTGCCCAATTTGCTTACCACAACATAATTGGTTCGCGTGTTCCTTTCTTAGAGTTGGTTTTAGACGATGGGTACAAGTCGGTGGACATCCGAGGGTGGTGAGGGACAAATAAAATGTGTCATACTACAAGCAAGGATTAAAGGTTTTTTCAGAATTTGACATTGTGTGGAGGCCATATGTTGACTATCCATCATACAGAGGCATGGATGAGGAATTAAAGGAGCTTCAGCTACTGAGATGGATACAGGGGTGGTATGCGGGGAGCATGAGATGATTCTTATGGATAGGGGAAGATGAATTTTTTTGGTACAGTAGGATCTACCCCCACCTTTCCCATAGTACCATAGATATGATGTGGAGAGACCCATGTCTCCTTCAGGTTTGAGTGTTCCTACAGGGAAGGAGGAGTAGGTACGAGATACATAGATTGATGATGTAGGATTTCATGATGGATACAAGCAGTGGTGGGTGGCACGGTTATAGGAGGCACCGCCGCGGCCATGACAGTATGATTTCGCTACTGTCATAGTGCAGAGGGATACATTACAGGGTCAGGTGGCTGCCCGTATAGGAACATATTATAGGTTTATAGGGAATAGTGACAGGGTCAGGCATAGGTGGACCACCTTGTAGGTATATGTGGAATCCCTACAGACCCAGGTGATAGGTTTATAGGCTCCAACACATGGAAGAGATGGGGATGGAGGGAAGGTAGCCGCCCTACAGGAATATGTGATAGGTTTACATGGCTAGTTAACCATGGCACATGCATAGGTTGTGGCCCTAGAGGAACAGGGTAGCGGCATAGGTACCCCCACAGACGCATGGACAGGGGTCCCCATAGTACAGGAACCTTCACCAAGATAGAGTCCTGTGGCACAGGTAGAAGGGTAGGTATCAGGATAGGGGCTAAGGCTATTAATATAAGGGCATAGTTCATAGGTTACAGTGAGACCCATGGCACAACCTCATACTGTGTTGATGGTGAGTTTTAGGTATTCCATGAATGAGGCTCACTACTATCAATTATCACTTAATGAACTACCTATATAGATGTTCCCCTCATATGTCGAGTTCAGAGCCCAACAAACAGCAAGTCAGCAGACGAGATCCAAGACTCACAATTCTTGTAGCACAAGGGGGGCGTTGACCCTAGAAACATGGCCATGGTGAAGTTACGAGCACCTCAGATATTGGGCCTGACATAGGGCCTAGAGGAGGATACATGTGAGACTAGATATGAGGGCAATCAGGTGGAGGTGAGTTATCACTATATGGATAGGTGTACCATTATTTTTATTTTTGATATATATCCCAGCCTGCATGCTGAAGACATGAGACTGTACATGAGAGTTTTTATGACAATGATATTTATTTTATATCTATTTATATATGTAGTGATACACAAACATTCCCCATTATATAGTTGATGATGTTTACTGGATGATTGAATGAAGTTTTTTTTAATTTGCATTACTATTATGTATCATGGGAACTAGGTGAGTTAGGCATGACAGAGTGAGGTATAGTCATGGTGGAGTTTAGGTGATGTAGGTATGATGGATTTGAGGTCATATAGGCATGATGGAGTTGTGATCATAAGCATGATGGAGTTAGGTATAGGCATGGTTTTGCCACGTTTTTGTGTTTGATTTCATTTCCCAAGTTATTGTTATTATGGAAAATAATGGATGATGTATATGTATGTTGTGGTGTAAATTTCCAAATATTTGATATCATCAAAATGTGAAATGATGGATGTATTGACATGGGGATGTGATAAAATGGTATGTATGTATGTTTTTTATGATTATTTAATATCCCAGTTTTGTGTAAAAAGGAAACCAACTAAGGCAGAATGTGAACATAAAAGGGGGAAAATTAGTTATGGGAAAAGAGTGGACAAGCTAACCTCCAAGGGCCCCATGCCCTCAAAGTGTTACCTACATAGCCCTGACAAAAAGGGTCCTCAGGATGATGTAGTTCTCGCATAAACTAGGGAAGCATATGATGAGGTATAGGAATGGGTTTGTAGGTTTTTATGCATGATGGAATCTATGTCATTTAGGCATGCTTGAGTCTAGGTCAGTTAGGCATGGTTGATCTTAGGTCATTTAGGCATGGGTGATATTGAGGTCGATTAGGCATGGTTGAATCGAGGTTGAATAGATATATGTTATTTTGGTGAAATATTAATTCCCAAAATGTAGGTGACAAAGGTATTATCTTTTGTAGGAGGATAAATAAGTAAGAAAATAGGTGATTCGTAAGGGGATACAAAAATCCTCCTAATTGCTAAGAACCATGATGAGTCTATCATACCAAAGATTGGATTATGAATGGAAGAACCCAAAGGTGTTGCATGATTGACTGTTCTAAAGGTGAAGAAGGTCACATGATCACAAAATGTCACATTTGTAGCACATCCTTTGAGTAGGTAGAAGATTAGAGACAAAAATGTGGTGAGGTGAAAGAAGTTGGTCAGCGTAACCTTGTGTGAGACAACATACCTTTTTAACAAGGAACCTAAAATAAAAATAAACAAGTCCATGATGAAAAAGTGATCTTTTTTCTTTTTTATTTTGTTTTTATAGAGTGATAGATGTAATAATTCTATGTGGGATGAGTAAAGTATCTCCTTGAGGTCTTCTTGAAGATGATCGATGCAGGAAGACTAAAAAAAAATTAATTTTTCTTTTAAATGAATAATATTCTTTTTGTGATAGATTATGTATAATATGGCTGGTTTTGTATAGATTTCCTTCGAGGGAGTAGTCTATTTATAGAAGAAAGATAGAAATATTATATGTCATTTTTGAGGGAGTCATCTTTTTGTTAGAAGTTTGACTCAAGGATTTTGAATTTGAAAATCCCATATATTAATTTTGAATTGTTTTTTGGACTTTTAGGTCATGGACAAGACTATAGAGAAGTATAGGCTCCTTTTTGAAGACAAAACCATAGCACACAGGAATTACCTATGAAAGAGAGGTTTTAAGTGACGAATGGCCATGGGATTCCATCTTGAAAAGGATGAAAATTATCCATGAGAAGCATACCATGAGTAGAGTCATAGTACTCATATTAAAGATAAGGCTGAAAAGTGACGGGTAATCACATGATTCTTGTTTAGTTGTTGATCCTTAAAATAGGTAAGTGGAAGGTGAATGGTGCTTAAGGGACAAGTGTTTAATAGACATAAGATGATCTAGGACTTGATTCAACAATATAATGGTCAAAGATGCAAGGCATTGAGGGGCTCGGGTTTACCTTCAAGTGAAGTCAGATGATAAGCACTTGCACCATAGGTATGAGTAATGATATAGAGACCAAGAAAATTAGGAGAAAATTTTCCCCATTTTATTTTCTCTGCTTTCGTTACATGTTGATTTTCCTTCAGGACGAGGTGACCGACCTAGAATATTTTGGAAGAAGGAAAGGTTGGATGTAAAAATTTTGGTTTTAGTGAAACATTCAATAAAAGAAGGGGAAATGACAAGTCCCCCATAGGTATAGGGAAGAATGAGATAGTGATATTTTTGGTTTGGTAAAGATTGGGAATGGGTGAGTAAAGCTGGATAAGGTAGATGGGAAAGGTGGGAAAATTTGGGCAAGGTAGGGTAAGGTAAATGAAGAAGGTCTGGTTTTGAAGGGAGGTGTAATATAAGAAGAGGGAGTGTCGAGTCCCCCATAGGATAAGGAAGAATAAGGTGATGATAGATATCATTATACAAGATTGGGCAAGGTTGAGTGTGATGAGGCAAGTGGTGGGTAGATTAGGTAAGGTATATTGGTTGAGACAGATTGGGATAATTTGGGTAAGGTTAATTGGGCTAGGTTAGGCAAGGTTTAGGAAAGGTTGAGGCAAGGTGGTGGGTAGAGTAGGTAAGGTGTTTTGGTACCCAAATTGATTCTCCCTCAGAAGCTGAGCAACATCACAGGTTTGGCAGGAAGCTTAGAGGAAAGAAAAGCATGTAATGTGTCATTTTGTAGCCGGGGATGAAATGCATCTTGCTCTTTGTCACTCAGATGTGGAGAAATGGGTAGCACCCTCAAGAGGATTTGACCTATCCTCACTACTTTATGGTGTGCCTTTTAACCAGGGTGAGAGGACCCTTTTGTAGCCTGTTGTTTATGGAGGAGATGGAGATGTCCTTCCTTGTGAAGTTAATAAGAAGACCTTAAAGAAAATATGATCAATGCAACAAAACCTAACTCTCACGAGCCATCACTCTAGGTAATGGAGATATTTTCAAGAAAAGGTTTAGGCCACTAAAGACAATGAAAACCTGATTGTTTCTGCATGTATTAGTAGTAAACATTATGCATTTGTATAAATACATAACAAATAGGGGTAGTATGGGTATTATTAATATTTTTTTGAAAGAATTTTTGTGGGAGGTGAAGCACGATAAAGTTGATTATACCAAATCTTTGAGAAATTTTACAAAAATGGAAAGATCTAACAGTAGAATGCTTTCAGAGTAGCTAGGGTGTTCCTTTAACTAGAATATGTGCTTCAATGGAGGCCCAGATCAGCACTTTTCACACAAACTTCAAGGATCCAAAATGAAGGCTCAAATTGGAAAACTTAACTTAACATTATCAATCTCTGTTTCATCATGCCTAAGATACCCTCAAAGGCTAATAAACAATCTTATAGTCATGCTAGGAGTCATAATGATTTTAAATTTGTTTGTTTCACTATCAAATGAAATTTCTTCTGATAAATGAAATTGTAAATGCCACCAAACTATCACAAGGATAAGATCTTGTGTGATTCACACAGATTTCAATGTAAGAATGCAACGGGAAGAAAGAAAACTACTTGAATACATTTAGAAATGAAGAAAACACAAATTTTTCTCAAGAATAACATAGATTAACTCAAGTTTGGTTAAATTTATCAGCAGTGGAAAGTTTCTCGAGCAATCTTAGAGCTTTTCAATGGTTGTACACTCGTAACCACCTTGACATGATCAAATTTAGCACAAAGGAGATAAACATGCTTCTTTAGATAGTTTCTCAGAAAGACGGGCTCTATCAAACTTTTCTCTTAGGAAATTAGTTTTTGACTCCTAACACTCCTACCTTCAAAAAATCCCAACCCTTTTCATGGAAAAATCATGCCTATTTATAACATTTTACAACAGAGCCTTTTCCCCCCAAAATTAGAGACATTGAGTGTACCAGTGCTTGCCATGATCTCGATTGTGATTCCCAGAATCAGATCTGTAAAAAGTTGTCAGGTGCTCAGGGGGTAGATCTCTTCGAACATCTCCCACATTCAACTCCTTCCTCTAGTAGATCACTTTTCTCTTTACTCACCAACCACTTCCACCCCTAATTTGTCAAATATGGTTCTTTGCATGCCCAAGAAGAAGAAATGGAAGATCAGATCGAGCCCAAAGGTCTGGTCTCATCTTAATGGTAAAAGATGTCCCTGTATTTTTCTCACCAAAACCATAATATCAACAGGTATTTCACATTCCAAGGATATAAAAATCAGGCCGAATCTGATAGTCAGATTGCATATTAATGGTGAGAGACATTTACAAACCTTCCCAACCAAACTAGGATACCAAATTAATGTTCCTCTTCATTTGGCATGCATGATACTCCAAGAGCTGATAAAATATCATAAGAATACGCATCCCTAAGAGCTCTAGAGTGAAAATGGTAGAAAAATCAGATACAGATGCACAACTGCCATTGATTTCTATTTTGAATTTGGACATTCCATGTGGGAGATCCATTTTTGAATGGGCCTGTGGGTTCCTTTTTTCCTTTTACAATTTTTGGAAAAATGTAAAATTTTCACATTTTTCTCCGCACCTCTGCTCTTGAGAAATGAGCCTGACACATGTCCTAAGGTGGGTCCCAAAGGAACCGCAGCCAAATTTTCTATTTAACCTCTTTTTTGAAAAAGGGAAAAATTTTCCAAATTTTCCCCGCAACTCCGCCCTTCCATTTCTAGTCTCTGATGTGGGTCCCAGTAGAAACCACGCTTCCATTTTTACTTTTAACTCCCTTCTCCTCAAAAAGGAAAAATTTAAAAATTTCCTTGGAAGTCCACACCTCCGTCGTTGACTAAGGAAAACTTTTGACTATTCTTTGTCGGGTGTGTGGGCCATTTTGATGTTTTAATCCTTTTGGTAGTAAGAGGAAAAAAATCCAAGTTGCCTCCGATGGTCTGCTTCCCCAACCTTTTGAATTTTCAAACTGCCATGCATCACAATTGCACATCTTGAGATGGTCCCCAAAAGTTGAGATCTTAATGAGAAAAGCTGGCTCACCACGTGTCCTGGCCTTCAAAAAAATTTTTTGAAAGTTTAAAGCCTTGAGATGGAATGTGCCATGTGTTAGGATCGGAGACAATCTCATTTGGCCATTGAAAATTCCAAGCAAAATGCAAAGTGAGAGGAGGCCTCCAAGTGTCCTCCTGGCGCTTCTTTAAAATGAAATTCAAGGGCTATTCCTCAAACATGTGCGGGGCTCTCCACATGTCCTAGGCCTCTCAAAACCTTTTGAAAAAAAAACTAAGTATGGAAGCCCTGGCAGAAACCTCCATGTGTCTTCATGGCGCAATTTCAACATGGTTCCCAAAGCAGAGATCCCTTAATGAGCATGGGCTCACCACGTGTCCCTGTTTCACCAAACTATACTAGCTACATAAAAATTTGTCTATGTTCGGTAAAAGAAGTGGAAACCTCCACGTGTCCTCCTGACGCAGCTCCAAGGCCAAACCAAAAAGAAAATCTTCAAATGAGCATCATTCCTCCACATGGACCAGTTTTGGGTCAAGGTGATCCATAGAATTTTAGAGTGCCCCACTGATCCAACATCCAACCAAAAGAGCCACATTTCCTGTTGATGCAAGGATGTAAATTTGACCGGAAGAAACACCCGTCAAATCGTAAAATGTAGAAAAATGACCATTTGAGCCCGAAGATGAAATTTTCTCCAAGGAAAGAGAATTTAGAAATGTTATAAGGCTCAAATACATTCCTCCAAGCTACATCCATTCATTTTTCTTCAAGCATTTAGGGAAAAAATGATAAGGACAACAAATCCTGACTGTGAGAAAATGGAAAGAATGGAGAGCCCAAGTTTTTAGATGAACAGAGAATGAGGAACCCTAATTACAGACCCTTCCAGATAAATAGAGAAACAAGAAAACAACTATGGATCCATACGTGATCCTCGGCCTAGGAAAGATTGGTTATGGAACAAAAGGAAGGCAAAAACATCACAGGAAGATAGGGCAGAGATAGATTTTAATGGTAAAATGGGGGTGAGACTATTTTGAGCACCAACATCGGCTCTGACTCAGGGATGGGCACTCCCTATGAGTGCCATAAGAAAAAAGGTAGACCAAGTGCCAAAATATCCATTGGGAAAAGGAGTCAGCTTACAGAGCACAAAACTAGAACTATCCCCCAAAAAGAACCAATAAACCAGCAAAAACAAGCCACCAGGGGCTAGAACGAACAAAAAACATGAAAGAAGAAAAATAAACCAACAAACTATACACTGTATAGATGATGTTCACCTTGATTCTGGGGAATCAATCCAAGAAATGTTTCAAATGCCTACCATTAACAAGAAATTTGAGCAATTCCCCATCTAAGTCCTTCAGGAAGAATGTATGTTCACCAATTCTAATATCAATGGAGTAAGGGCCCATCCATAAAGCATCAAATTTTCCATGCTTTCCCTTATCTTCATGCCTTCTATCCCATAACAACATGAGATCTCCAACATTGAAAGCTCTTGGGGTGACCTTCTTGTCAAAAAACTTCTTCATCTTCTCTCTGAACTTTACATGCCTTTGGTGGGATGCCCTCCTTTCTTCATCAAGTTCAACAATATAGTTAATGCAGGCATCATATGGACTTACTTCTTGATCTTCCAGTTGTTACATGAACTGATATGAGGATAATTGCATATGCAGGGGCAGCAGGGCCTGAGTTCCATACACCAACTCAAATGGACTCTTTCAAGTGGCTCTTTTAACAGTAATTTGGTCTGTCCCAGATAGCAAAATTCAACTGCTCACCCCATTTTCTCTTGTTCAGCTCCAAGGTTCTTCTGATAATCTTCAGCAAATTTTTTATTACTGGACTCAGCTTGTCCATTTCCTTGGGGATTGTAATTAGAAGCATATGTCAAATTGATCCCATATTCTTTGCACATTTCCACCAAGGGTTTAGCTCTGAAGCTCATGGCATTGTCAGCAACAATTTTGACTGGCACCCCAAACCTGCAGATGATATGGTTCAGCATGAAGTCCATGACAATTTGGTGTGTTTCCCTTTTGGTGGGGATTTCCTCCACCCACTTGGTGAAGTAATATGTGGCTACAAGAATCCACTTATGGCCAGCACTTGAAGGGTATGAAATCTCACCAATGAAATCCATTCCCCATTGCTTGAATGGAGCTTCAATTGATACAGGATGAAAAGGAAGGGAGCCTGAAGCTTTCAGTCTTCTAGAGAAGCACTGGAAACTCTCACATCTTCTAACCAAAAGAGTTGCATCCTTGAAGAGAGTTGGCCACCAATAACCAGCCCTCAGGATCTTGTGTGTTGTGACCCTTCCAGTAAAATGTCCCCCCCACAAACTCCTCCATGGAGATCAGTAATTATCTTGGGGGCTTCATCTTCAGTAATGCACCTTAAGAGGACTCCCTCAGGGTTCTTCCAAGATAACCCATAATCAGTAATGACATATTTCTGGGAATCCAACTTAAGGGCCCTTTTCTGGTTCTTACTCAAATACTCAGGGAAGTATAAATGTCTGAGATAAAAAATCACATCCTTGTACCACTCAGAACTCATTAGTTTCTCAAATACATCTACCCTTCCTTCTCCTACCTCATTCACCTCAACAGTTTGCAAGTTTCTCTCAGCCATAAGCTTAGCCAAGCCCAAACCTCTCACCAACTTCATGGTTTGGATATCCATGTCATATTCTTGCAACTTGTTCACCCATATGCATCTTTTTCTTGAGACTTCCATCTCTGATAATATGTCTTTCACCATGGTGTGGGGAACATAAGAAACAATCTTAGAACTCAAAATTTAAGGCCTGAAAACCTTTGTTTCTTTTACCAAGGCAAATGCTTGTTTCTCCATAATAGTGTATTTCAGCTCAGCCCCCTACAATGCCTTACTGAAAAAGGAAATTGGCCTCTCAGTCCCTTCATCATCTTTCTGCAACAGGACACATGCAATAGTGTTCTCTAAAGCAAAAGAGAATAGTTGAAAGGGCTTCTTATAATCTGGAGCTGCTAGAATAGGTGCATGCTTTAGTGCCTCTTTAATCCCATTGAAATCTTGAATGGCATCCTCCTCCCACTTGATGACCTGGTCCTTCTTTAACATGGAAGTAATTGGAATGGTCAACTCAGCAAAGTTTGATATAAATATTCTGATGAAGTTTATCTACCCAAAGAAGGACTGAATTCCTTTCTTGGTTCTTGGGATTGGAACCTTGTTGATGGCCTCTACCCTTTCTGGATCAATCATCACCCCCTCTTGTGACACAATGTGACCAAGCAACTTTTCCTTCTGCACTCCAAAATGGCACTTCTTTGGATTGAGTGAAATGCCATATTCTCATAATCTTATCAGCATCTTTTCCAAGTGTAGCAAGTGATCACTTCTCTTTCTGGAGAACACAGTTACATCATCCTGGTAAACAAGCAATAAAATCATTGATGTAACCAACAAAAGCAACATCCATTTCTCTTTGAAAGTTTGCTCCAGCATTCATCAGACCAAAGGGCATCCTGAACATATACATATGTTCCCCAAGGGGTGGTAAAGGTTGTTTTAATTATTTTGATTCCTTCACCACAACTTGGTTATAACCAGAGAAACCATCCAGGGTAGAAAGTAGCTCAGAACTAGTCACCAGCTGTAACATGTTTTCCATGTTTGGTAAAGGATAATTATCCTTCATTGATGCTCTGTTCAGATTTCTAAAATCCACACACAGCCTGATGTCACCATTCTTCTTTCTGACTGGTACTAGGTTTGCAACCCAAGAAGAATACCTTGTGGGCTGAATAATCCCTCCATCCCTCAGTTTCTTCAGTTCCTCTTGCATATTAAGAGATAGGAGTGGATTGATTGGCCTCTGTTTCTACCTGAATGGTTTTGCATTGGATTCCAAGGGAATCTCATGTTGAAACAGATCCTCTCTGTATGCCTTCATCTCAGAATAAGTCCAAGCCATGCAATCTTGATACCTTTTCAGCAATTGGATGTAGGACTACTTCTCCTCCTTGCTGAGATTGTTGCCTAACCAAATATTCCTTGGTTTCTCCTTTGTGCCAAGGTCATGCTCCTCAATATCCCTTGAGGCTGCCATGCATCTGTTAATAATGCGATCAACATTATCAAAATTGGACTCAAGAGCAACCAGCCCTCTGGGAATGGTATTAGTCTTTAGTTGGATGATGCCTTTGCCAAACAAGGTTTCTTTACCCTCTGACTATGCACACCATTGGCTCCTAATCAATATTTTGATCAGAAAACTCTCCTTTATTCTATAGAAATTTTCTGACCTGAGCATCATCATCAAAAACCTTCCAATGCTTAATATTGTCAGGTACATATGGCCTTGTTAACACCTCAACATCATATTCACAATATGGGGACACTGCACAATTATCAAACCGATATCCTAACACTACAAGTTTGTCTACCAAATCATTGAACTTCCTATCATGATGCACAATGTTGAATGAAACAAACATCTCAATGAAATCCCAAACTGCATGCTTGTATTGTTTCATTCACTGATTTTTTGTGGCATATAGTTTTTTGACTTGCTTTACAATTAATTTTGAATCTCCCTTGACAATGATGTCTTTAACACCATATTTCCAAGCAATCCTCAGACCTAAAAAGAGTGCCTCATACTCAACAATGTTATTAGTGCACTCAAAGTTGAGTTTAAAGGAAAAGAAAAACTCTTCCTAGCCTGGAGAGATCAGAACAACACCAACACCATTTCCAAACTTGGAGCAAGTCCATCAAAGTCCACGGAGAGCCTGCATATTCAAGACACTTTCATTCTTCAATCTTGTGCTCTTTTCCATCAGCAAATCCTACAAAGTTATCAACATCAACACTTGTGTACAAAACTTCATAAGATGCATTGTTGGGATCTTCAATAAGGTGTAACATATTCTTTTCCCCATACAACTTGACAAGGTTTCCCTCAATTGGGATGGTGACATAGGACATATCAATTTGAACACTCCCACCAACACTTGCAGCCCATTTTCTAGATAACAACATACCCCACTTGGTTGGGAAATCAACAATAACTACATCAAACTTCAAATTCCTTCCTGGATAGGTAGCAAGTTGTACCACCAGACCCTTCACACATCCACCACTGGCACCTCTCTAGAATCCATGGAAGTGACACTTCCCATATGCAACTGTTACTTTGAATATTCAGTTCATTCATAACTTCCAGAGGCATAACATTGCATGATGCCCCCGAATCAAACATACAGTTGTGCAATAATCTATTCTTAATGATCAGAGTGGTGAAGAATGGATCCACATTCAGCTGATAATCTACCAAGGATGTTCCCAAAATAAACCTCAGGTGGTTCATCTAGCTCTTTTGATGCTGGTGGTGCTTCTAGTTCTTCAATGAACTGGTTGAGTCTCCACAATGTTTATGTTTCTACCTAGGGCAGTCTTCTCCTCTTTCAGCCCCAAATACTCAAGATGCCATTTTCTTGTGCTCAAGAATCCTAAGCAACTCAACAATGGGAACTGAGATCTTGATCTGACTCAAGACTTGGGCAATATCATAAGGGACAAAATTTGGCAAGGTTTTGTTGGAAGGAAGGTTGACAGACTCATTAGATGGCACATGAGATTTTGACAGCTTGGGCATGAGGCGGGGTATGAGTATTTTTTGGGACAGTAAGTCCCTTGGTAGATGCATCTTTCTTAGGAGCCTCTTTAGGAACATTTGAAAGCAATGGAGTTTTTGTCTTGGCCTGAGGCCCTGTCCCTTTGACAACCCTACTTCTTTTGTTGTGTTCCTTTTCTTGAGCCACAACAACATTCATCAACAACTACCTATCCTCCTCAAATGGGATGCCTCCATCATACTTATTTATCATTAAATCCCTCAAATATTCAAATTCATTATTGGGAAATTCAAAATCTTGTACAGTATATACTTATAAAGTATGAGAGGGAGGAAGAATAGGTACCCGGTGGATGCAATCCAAAAAATCACCAGTAGTTCTAGCACTTATTACCTTAGTTGAAGTTGCCCCTTGTTGTGAGCTTGTGGAGCAACCCATCATGAAAACATCATCATCATTGTCATCATCTGCTTCTTCTTATTCTTCCTACCGATCTTCCTCACATGGAGCATGGGGCATGAAACATCTGTCACACCAATCAATGACATTTGTCTCCTCCACAACAACAACTCTGGCAGCCAAAGGATCAAGGTACCATTCTATTTTCCCTAGCCTGGGACTACCTATTTCCAAATCCAACTGGTCCCTTGCCTCTATCATCAGATATTTGGTGATTTGTAAACCTGTCTTGGCCCTGTTGCTTGTGTTGAAAACTCTACCTAATCCCTTTTTCTGCTTGGGCTAATTTGTATGATATTTCTTTGACAGCCCCTGCTAAAGTTTTCACAACTTCTTCCAAATAAGCAGCCTTACTTGTTTGAGAATTTTCTGGGTTAATTATTTTTACACCCTCTCTTTTTGGAGGCTTTCCAATTGTCCTTGATGTTGTTCTCTATTTGCAGAGCCATAGTGAAGGCATTGCCTCAAATTAGTAGGGTTTTTGTCCCTCAAGTAGTAAGCAACTTTTTTATCAAATGCATCTGAATATTTGATCAAACATGATTCATCACATGGCCTTAAGCTAACAGGAAATCTCCTCAAGGTATTGTTAAACCTTGTGTTGAAATCATGTACTGACTCATTAGGATTCTTCTTGATGTTTTAAAATTCTGATAGAAGAAACCTAGGTCATTTCTATCACCATACTATAATCTAAATGCATTATTCATCTCTATCCAAGAATCAATGGAATTATCTGGCAAAACTTTATACCAATCCCTTGCATCCTCTTCCAAAGTATGGATAAACAATTTGATATATACATCTTCATGTTCAATCTCAAAGTCTTCCATCATATTGATAAAAATATTTATATGTTGATCACCAGTTATAGCTTTGTTTCCTTGGAACTTGGGTAATCTATTTCTTACATCCTTGGGAACTACATTTGGGTAACTAGCCATCCCTGTAAAATTTATAGGACCAAAGGTGGTTACAACAAATGGAGGTCTAGGTGGGGGTAGGGCCATGTTGTTTTGAGGAGGTGGCCCTGGAGGAGAGACAAATTGATAAGGGGTAGAGGAACTTTAAAACACATGAGTATAACTTTCAAAATGGATATCCCCTAAAGGCCTTGTTTCTCGGAAATCCCTATCAACTTCTGAAAAGAAAGGGGCAGATTGAGGAGTAAAATTTTCAAAATCAAATGAAAGCCCCTCTCCAGTTGGAGAATTCAATTCCAAAAAGAGGATACCTAATTCAGAAGCACTTGAATGGCAGTATTCAATAATAGGCCAATCACTTTCATCAATGGAGATCCCTTTTCTTGTCTTCTGATCTCCAACAACTCCCCAAGGATTTTCTTCCTTCTAACTTTGCTTTTCCTAGCTCTGGAAATAGTGTCCTAGTAGGATCCCTAGCAAAGAAAGACCTTCTTCCTTCCAGCTTTTCAAAGGTTAGTAACAAATCTCAGTTGACAGAGGTTAAGACACTGGTATTCATTAAGAATCAGATCAACAGGGAGTCGCCACTAAGGATTTCCACCTTAGTTGTGTAAATGCACTAAAATATGATCTGTCAAATGTATGTCAACACTAGAAACTGGAAATGGAAAGATTCTGAACTTATCTTTACCTAGATTTATCAATGAAAGCTAGTGCACTAGGTGTGGAAACTAAAATAATTACACACAACACTTGGAGCATTTAAGAAGTGTTTTACCAGGGTCTGAATATGAACTATAACCACTATGTCCCCAGTAGTGGAAAATCCAGTAACGTGTTCATACCCAAATTGATTCTCCCTCAGAAGCTGAGAAACATCACAGGTTTGGAAGGAAGCTTAGAGGCAAGCAAAGCATGTAATGTGTCATTTTTTAGCCAGGGTTGAAATGCAGCTTGCTCTTTGTCACTCAGATGTGGAGAAATGGGTAGCACCCGCAAGAGGATTTGACCTATCCTCACTACTTTATGGTTATGTCTTTCAACCAGGGTGAAAGGACCCTTTTATAGCCTGTTGTTTATATAGGAGATGGAGATGTCCTTCCTTGTGAAGTATTAAGAAGAACTTGGAGAAAATATGATCAATGCAACAAAACCTAACTCTCACGAGTTGTCACTCTAGATAATGGAGATATTTTGTAGGCAAGGTTCAGGAAACTAAATATAATGAAAACCTAATTATTTTTGCATGTTTTGGTAGTAAAAATTATTCATTTGTATACATACATGACAAACATGGGTAGTATGGGTATGATTAATTGTTTTTTGAATGCATTTCGGTGGGAGGTGAAGCAGGATAAAGTTGATTATACCAAATCTTTGAGAAATTTTACAAAAATGAAAACCTCGAATAGCAGAATGATTTGAGAGTAGCTAGGGTATTCTTTTAACTAGAATATGTGCTCCAATGGAGGCCCAGATAAAAAAATTTCACACAAACTTCAAGGATCCAAAATGAAGGCTCAAATTGGAAAACATAATTGAACATTATCAATCTTTGTTTCATCACACATAATATTCCCTCAAAGGCTAACAAACAATCTTATAGTCATGCTAGGAGTCACAGTGATTTTAAATTTATTTATTTAACTATCAAATGAAATATCTTTTGATAAATGAAATTGAAAATGCCACCAAACTATCACAAGGATAAGATCTTGTGTGATTCACACATATTTCAATGTAAGAATGCAACGAGAAAAAGAAAAACTACTTGCATACACTCAGAAATGAAGCAAACACAAATTTTGCTCAAGAATAACATATATTAACTTTAGTTTAGGTAAATTTATCAGTAGGGGAAAGATTCTTGAACAATATTAGAGCTTTCAATGGTTGTACACTCGCAACCACCTTGACATGATCAAAATTTAACACAAAGGAGATAAACATGGCTTCTTCAGATAGTTTCTCAAAAAGATAGGATCTATCAAACTTTTCTCTTAGGAAATCAATTTCTGAATCCTAACACTTCTACCTTCACAAACTCCCAACCCTTTTCACGGATAAAATCATGCCTATTTATATCATTTTACAACAGAGCCTTTTCCCCCAAAAAACCAGAGACATTGAATGTACCAGTGCTCACCATGATCTTGATTGTGATTCCTAGAATAAGATCTGTAAAAAAATTTCAAGTGCTCAAGTGGCAGATCTCTTCGAAAATCTCCTTCATTCAACTCCTTCCTCTGGTAGATCACTTTTTCCTTTACTCGCCAATGACTTCCACCCCTATTTTGTCCAAATTGATTCTTTGTGTGCCTGAGAAGAAGAAATGGAAGATCAAATCTGATCCCAAAGGCCAAGTCTCATCTTAATGGTAAAAGACGTCCCTGGATTTTTCTCACCAAACCCAAATATCAACAGGTCTTTCTCATTCTAAGGAAAGAAAATTCGGCCAAATCCAACAGTCAGATTGCATATTAATGGTGAGATACATTTACAGACCTTCCCCACCAAACCAGGATATGAGATTCATGTTCCTCTTCATTTGGCGTGTAGGAGACTCCAAGAAATGATTAAAAAATCATAATAATATGCATCCCAAGGAGCTATGGAATAAAAAAGGTGGAAAAATCAGATACAAAGGCACAGCTAGTTGTCTTGATTTCTATTTTGAATTTGGACTGTCCATGTGAGAGATCCAATTTAGAGTGGGCCTGTGGGTTCCTTTTTTCCTTTTACAAATTTTGGAAAAATGTAAAATTTTCACATTTTGCTCCACACCTCCACCCTTGAGAAATGAGCGTATTACGTGTCCTAAGGTGGGTCCCAAAGGAACCATGGACAAATTCTACTATTTCAACTCTTTTTTGGAAAAGGGAAAATTTTCCAAATTTTCCCCATAGCTCCTCCCTTCCACTTCTAGTCTTTGATGTGGGTCCCAGCGGAACCATGCTTCCTTTTGTACTTTTAACTCACAAAAGGAAAATTTTCCAAATTTCCCCCGGAATTCCCCACCTCCGCCATTGACTAAGGAATTTTTTTTACTATTCTATGTTGGGTTTGTGGGCCATTTCGATGTTTTAATCCTTTTGGTGACAAGAGGCAAAAAATCCAAGTTGCCTCCGATGGTCCACTTCCCCACCTTTTGAATTTTCAAACTGCCATGTGTCACAATGGCACATCTTGAGATGGTCCCCAAAAGTTGAGATCTTGAATGAGTGTGAGCTCACCACGTGTCCTAGCCCAAGAAATTTTTTTTAAAGGCTTAAAGCTCAGTGGAAGGCACCATGTGTCAGGGTCTGAGGAAATCTCCTTTGGTCATTTAAAAGTCCAAGCAAAATGCAAAGTGAGTGGAGGCCTCCAAGTGTCCTCCTGATGCTTGTTTAAAATAAAATTCAAGGGCCAATCCTCAAACATGTCACGGTCCCTCCACATGTCCCAGGCCTCTCGAAACCTTTTGAAAAAAGACTTATTATGGGAAACCCTAGTGGAAGCCTCCACGTGTCTTCATGGAGCAATTTCAACATAGAGACCCAAAATAGAGATCCTGAATGAGCGTGGGCTCACAATGTTTCCTTGTTGCGCCAAACTGTACCATCTACATAAAAACTTGTCTAAGTCGTGGAAAAGTAGTGGAAACCTCCACGTGTCTTTTCGGCGTAACTCCAAAGTCAAACCAAAAAGAAAATCTTCAAATGAGCAGTGTTCCTCCATGTGGACCAATTTTGGGTCAAGGTGATCAATAGAATTTTTAGAGTGCTCCGTTGAGCCACATCTAACCAAAGGAGGCCACATTTCCAGTTGATGCTAAGATTTAAATTTGACTAGTAAAACACCCGACAAACCGTAAAATGTGGAAAAATGACCATTTGAGCCCAAACATGAAATTTTCTCCAAGGACAGAGAATTTAGAAATGTTCCAAGGCTCAAATAAATTCCTCTGAGCTACATCCATTCACTTTTCTTCAAGTATTTAGGGAAAAAACGACAAGGAAACAAATCCCAACTATGAAAAATGGAAAGAACAGGAGAGCCCAAGTTTTTAGATGAATAAACAATGGGGGACCCTAATTATAGACCCTTTCCAGATTAATAGAGAAACAAGAAAACAACTATGCATACATATGTGACCCTCGGCCCAGGAAAGATTGGTTATGGCAACAAAAGGAAGGTAGAGACTCCTCAGGCACAACACGAGGGGATAACATGTGGCAGAGGCCATAAATTGATAGATTTTAATGGCAAAATGGGGCGAGACTATTTTGAGAACCAACAAGGTGGATGATTAAGGTCTAGTTTGAAATAGATTTGTAAAATATAAAAAGAGGGAATATCGAGTCCCCATAAGGTAAAGTAGGATATGGTGATGATAGGTAACGTTGTATAATATTGGGAAAATTTTAGTCAAATGTGGAAGAATCCTTGGTCGGGACAATGAAAATGTTGGGGAGATTGATGAAGTTGTTGAAACATGGAGTAGTGTGTGACTCCATCAGAAACAAGATAGGCTAGCCCACGGAATGTTACCTTGGCGGCAGGTGGAGGTTGGATAGCGGGTAAAGGTGAAATGGAGGGGTACCAATTTTCTCTTTTCCTTTGTCTTTTGAGGCGCAAGTGTTAATGTTAACCATATTAATATGTGGTAAATGAGAAAGTGAGTTGTGATAGGTGTAGTGACAGGATGGGAAAAAGTATTATGATGGAATATACTATTTTTGTGAAAAAATTACAGCGCATTGGCATTTTGGTGGAGGTTTGGATAGCTCTCTTATTTGGACCATATTTATCTCAAATGTTTGAGGAAGATAAAAGGGTTATGGAGGGGTAGATGATGTTCACTAAATAGGTAAGGGATGAGGATGTATGGTGATAGGTGGAGGTGGAATAAGGCCCTCATCTAAAAGATCATCAACGTCAAATTTTTCTTCTAGAGGACAGAGTTGGAGAAAAATAGTCTTAAGAGCACACGATGGTAGACGCAAATTTGTGTATCGTTAAACCATTCTGGTATAGGTTTGAGTGGTTCGTAATGTCTAAGTGGTGGAAATGTGATGACAAAGGTTTCCAAAAGGTTAGGTAAAATTTTGGTGTAAGACCCTCATAATGGATCACAATGCAAAGTAAGTGTGGGTGATTTCGGTGGGAGAGGCACCACGAGAGGTGGAATTGGAGGTTGAGTCTATTTGAGAACCTATTTGATAGGTATTATGGTTTTATGTTTGGATTTCACCTTCTTTCATAAATATGTAGTAGATGAACTAGTGGTTAAAGGTGGCATAGGTTTAAATACCTCTTTAGAGGGTAGTGGGTTTTGTGACTTTGATTGATCCTTCTTGAGTAAAGGTGCAGAAGAAGTGTGTGATGTATAAGGAAAGGAAGATGGCAGAAGGGGATGGATTAGCCAAGGTGATAATGGAGGTGTGGTGAACGCTGTGGTGTGAGGTAATTTAGAAGGTACTGGTTGAAGAGAAGGAAATATCATAGGTAATGATGAGGATACTGGAAGTGTCGTAGGTATAGGTGGTATAAAGGATGTAGGTGATGGCAAAGGTGTAAGTTGTGTAGGTAATTTGGGTGTAACAAAGGATTATGATGAGGAGGTAGGTTAATGTGCTATTGGTTTACCTTAGTTAGGAGGCTTTCTAGCTAAGGTTGATGGGTGAGGTCTTAGGATAGATGGAAGGAGTGAAGGTGATAGAGGGGTAGCTGGCAAAATCAGTGTATGCAGGCCTAATAGGTTGGGTATTCCACTTAGCTGGGGGAATATTCTTTGCACTGGCTTGTGAGAACGTGGATAAATCAATTTTTACATAAGGATGTACTAGGCTTGATGTCAATATGACTCCTAATGTTGTAATGGATCTGAACATGGAGGAGGGTTTAGGTGTGGGTAAGGCTTTAGGTATTGGAAAAAATTCATTTGATGGTAAAGGTTTAGGCATGGGCGAGGGTGATGAAGAAGAGGTCACTACAAATGACATGTTTATGGTTGGTTTGGTTATGTGAAAGACCTTTAGATAGATTATGGACGTATCAGTACACAACATTTGCAGCTATGTTGAGAAAGGTAGCTGAAGGCGTCTCCGAAGAATGGAATTGTTGACATAATCCAAGTGGTTAGCCAAACATGAAAACAACATTATTGTAGGGGGGATGGTATTGATTTGGTAGTAATCACTGTAAATGACATCTGTGAGACTGGGAAATGGTTGGCTTCAGAATCTATGGGTAAAAGAGCTGAGAGAAAACCATAAGATCCTTCAAATCCAATGGAGAATTATCACCAATAGGACTTGGGGCATTACTAATGGATACCCTATTGGTAGTGGAGATGACAAGTATGATGAGGTAGGTTCATATTTCATAAAAAAGGGAGGTAAGCATGAATCTTCCGCGGGTAGAAGAGTAGATACTGTGGGTTATTCATTAGGATGACAGGTACGTGGGGAAACTGCATCGATAGATATGGCGGATTCCTCTGTGGGTGAAGGGAGAGATAAGGGAGATACCTCTATAGGTAAAGAAGTAGATGAAATAGGTTATTCCATGGATAAAGGGGCTCATGAAAGAATCTCCTTGATAGATGGAGTAGGAGGAAATTGAGGAGGAGTTGATATGATGTAGAAAACAATATGAACCTCACAAACGTTATTGTCATTGTTAGATGGTTTGCTGGTTTGGTTAGATGATGCAGTGTGATTTGGGAATAAATTCTTTAAGATATTAAGGTTCTTATTAGCCGGTGTATTAGTGTTATCTAAGATGATATATCCACTCTCTAACATTTCTTGGACAATATTTTTTAAAGTTATGCAATTACTGTCACTATGACCTTTAACGTAATGATAGTTATAGTAACCATTTTATTTGTACCATGCAAGCATACGAAGAGAGGAGTCAAAAATGGTATGTGGTTTGATGGGTGAAACAGTGATTACTCTGGCTTTTAGAATTTTTTCTAAAACCGAAGAGTAGGGTTCTCCAATGGGAGTGTATTTTTTGTTATTCCCACTTGAATTAAAAATCCTAAATAGGAGAAATATTGGAAGAATGATTTGATTTCTTGGATGGGTGAGATGGGCTAGCTTTCAAAACTACTGCATGGGCATATCCTTTTTCTTTGGAATAATTATTTTTTGGTTTGGAAGAATAATAGGTATCATTTTATTTAAATGCAATGTTATTGTTACGTAATTGTATCTTCTTCTCTTCAATGGCATGAATTTCAAGTTTTTGACCCATGGTGAATGCCTCGTTGAATGTGTGGAAATTTTGAACTTACATAGTTGGTGAAATGTGCCTATCACAAGCCCTGGTGATTAACTCTATTAAATATTTTTGAGGTAATTGGGATGTGAGATGGTTGATTAGGTTCTGCCAATGAGCAATAAAATATGTGATAGATTCATCTTCGTATTGTCGTGTTGAGTACAAGTCAATCATGGTGAATTTTTTGATGATTTTTACAACAAATGGTTTAGGAAAGCTTGAGCTACTTGGTTGATTGAGAAAATGGAGTGCATAGGTAAAGCATTATAGCAATACAATGCATGTCCTGTCAAGGACATTGGGAATTTCTGCAAGATTAAAGCATCATCATGAGTGATCAGATAACACCCATGTTTAAAATACTACAAGTGTTGTTGCGGGTCTTATTTGCTATTAAATCGGTTGAATTTAGGAATTTCCCAATGCGTAGGGTTTGGAAGAATCAGAATGAATGGATGAATGGGATCATTTCAAATCTCGTTGTATGTTAGAGAGTTTTTTGAGTCTGTGACTGATGCTTCTAATGTTTGCATCTTGTCCATCATCATTTTGATAAGATTGTTAGCATGTTGTGATGATTGGGAACCCCTTGCAACATAAGGGGGTAGATGATGAAGGTATGACATGGGCAACATCCCAGTATGTGGTGGTGTTGAGGATGAAAATTGTGAGGGAGGAATAAATGTAGGTGGAAAGTGTGTTGAATAAGAAAAAGATGAAACATGGGGCTGTTGGTGATAAGTGTATGTAGGTGGAATGGATGTAATGACTCTCGTAGTAATTGGAGGAAGATACTGCAGGATGGAGAGGACAATTTTTTACAAGGGAGTATGGGCTGGCAACACCATGGGTGGCTAAGATGCAATAGGTATATGAGAGGTGGTGCAGGTGCAGATAATCCTACACTCAAGATGGTTGATGAAGGAATGGTTGACATCATAGGAGAAACTAACGTCAAAGGCACGACATATGCCATAGGTGTAATAGATATTGATGATGTTAGGTCGATATTGGGATATGATAGGTGGTAAGGTGGAAGAGGGTAAGGTCCGAGCTAGTAGTAGCTGATGCATAAGTGGGTGCAAGTGTAGGAGGAATGGACACAAGCATGTCATACACAAGCTTCCTTGATGAATCCCGAGTAGATGAATGGGCTAAATAATACTGTAAAGTAGTGGGGTTTTGATCAAGGAGACTTGCTAACTACTCGTCACTGATACTGATGATAATAGGCTGATTGGGATCCATAGGTGATAGAATGGAAGGAGGCTATTGGCTAGGGGGGAATGGCTGAAGGCTACCATTGAATAAAAGGTTGTTGGCTTGGCTATGAGTCAAAACCATGTGACTTATAGTAGACCTAGTAATCTGATATCTGGAGATGACATAGAAGCACAAAAGGAATAGAGAAAATAGTTTCTGGAAGGTGAAAATTGAATGTTGTTTTAATTAAAAAATTAAAATAGAGAGACCGATGACGGTTGGGTAACTAGTGCCGGTGACATAGGGTAACCAATGTCAATTAGAGGACCGATACTTGTTACTATGGAAAATAAAAATATTTTTAAATGTGGCAATAAATGATGAAAATGAAGCAGATCTGGAGTTTGACAGTGACTTAAAAGACATTGAGATATGGTGAGGTAACTAAGGAAACCCCAAAAAGAATATAAATGCAATGAATTCTACTTTGGTTAAAATGACAAAAATAGCAGGAAAATGAAAATGGTCAGTAAACTAATGACGGTTAGACGAGTAAAATGACTACGGTTTTTGGACCGACGCTGCTCACTGTGAAATTTGTGAAAATATGGAACACAATGAATTTGGTGACTTAAATCAAATAAAAGACCAACCCAAAAACCTAAGTGTGGAAATTATTGACCCTAACACGCTAAAAAAGAGTTGGAATAAACCAACTATGATTATGGAGTGTGAAGGGAAAGAATAATGGAGAATAGAACCTCACACCTCAAAACACAAATAAAGTAAAAACTAGCAAACACCAAATCCTGTGTGGTGGATTTTATGTTCTAGATTATGCCATTTAGGACTGACTTGTGAATAGAATAGAGTGTCTGGTTTGATAAAGGTGCTCTATGAAAATCCAACAAGGATAGTTTCAGGTAATTTTTGGCGAGGGAAATCCCTTTCTCTCAGCTAATAACTGGACAGACAAACCATTTTGGATCCCACTATCAATCCTTTGATCATGTGATCATTGAAAACTTCTTCCAATTAGGATGTTGTTTAATAAAACGATTAAATTATTTTTAGTGGTTCGGTATAGAGAAGAAAGTGTGCACTAAAGTTCAATTTTTCAACCATCAGATGGGCATGAATTTCAGCATATAGGTTGCCCATTATTTTTAAATGAGCTACAAATTCAACTCTCAGAAATTATATGCAAAGATTTTAGACCCAAATCCACAATGACATTCGATAAAAACAATGATGAATAGGAAATATTTTGTCTTTCACTAATGTAATACAATAATAAAAAGAATGGTTCTTTTTAGTCCAAAATACAAGTGTCAATGAGACAAGTAGAAGAGAAAGAATGTTCCAAAGGATAAAATTTAATGTTAACTAATTTCAAAAGGAAATAGACATGCAATATTTTACCTAGGAAAGAACAATGTGAAAGAACCCAAATGGGTCCCACCGGGCATGCCAAAATGTTTCACCGAATAATTATGTGATAAAATAGATAAGGTAACAGTCAAGGAGGAATACTTGTTATATGTAGGTCGAAGGTTGAATGTGCGCGTTACTGAATTTATCCAATCTTATCATGGAGAGATCCTTTTTATCTGGGAAGGACTACCTGTAGATACAAAGCAAGACAACCAAATGATATTAAATAGAAAATTAGAGTGGACTGCCTAGCGATTGTTAGTTTCAGGAAGTGTGCTACTTCCTAGATGGCTTTCAATCCACTATTTTTATCAAATTAATTGAAGTAAATATGAGAAATAAAGGTCCTATTACCAACACTTTGATTTAGGTATCTCAAAACGTTATCAACAATATAGATTAAGAAAAGTATTTAAATCTAAACTAATCTAGCATTAGGTAAGGTATGTTTCTTGTTGCGACATGTCATAGGGATGTTAGGTAAGATCACAAAGGTATATCGTAAGGTCTGGGTGGGAATTTAAGTGATGTTAGAGGAATTTTGGTGAAGTTTACAAGAAAACATAGTGACTGATATTGGTCTAGTCACCGATGTCGGTAGAGAGGGGAGATTGATGATAGTTAAGGTGACCGACATCAGTTGGGGAGATTTGATAGTAAACTATTAAATAAAGGTTTTAGGGCTCTCCGTGATTGCACAGAGAGTGAGGGTAGTATGGTTTCGGTTGTAATATGGTTGGGAAGACTCATGGATACTAAGAAGGAGGTTTTAGAATGGTGAAAAGGCTTGGGACTGTTTAATATTGGGTTGGTGGGAAGAAGGTGGTGTATAGGCAACAGAGGAAATGAACTACTAAAAGAAGCAAAGATATACAAATGAAATAAGAAAAATGACTAGGATCACAATACTTACTTTATGTCTTTCTGGTCTCAGAAGATAGGATGGTTAATGTTTGATTGGAGAAGTGGTGCTTGATTCCAGTGCCATGGAAATATAGATTATGTGCTTCCGTGAGTATTCCAATGCTCTAGAAGGGAAACCAACTGCTTGTCTTGCAATGTAGTTATGTGTGTTCATTGTCTGGATACAGGAGGGATTGAAGATTCATATTTGAATGCAATTAGGAACCAATAACTAAATGACCAACCCTATAAATAGTTTTGAGATTGTATAAAGGTAACCAATGGCAGTTAGGTGATCGGCATCAATTGAGCACTGGCATCAGTTAGTGAAGGAAGGTATAGGTTTACAAAAAATAGGCAGATCTTTACTATTTTTGGCGTGATTTTGATTCAGCTTAGGGAAGTGGAGATCACGTGAGAGAAGGAAGGTAGGTCATAGAAGAATTCTAATTAGGTTTATTAATAATTCATATTTAGTTAGGTCAAGTGGTGACTCAGCAATAGGAGTGATGACTCGGTGCTGAGAGTGATGAATTGGTCATTGTGAGTTAAATGTCCCTAGAATGGGTCTTGGGTTAGGTGTAATGATGAGGTGGAGGTGTGAGGATGAAATTAACTTAATTAAATTAATTAATAATATGAGGATCAATATTAGTATGGGATGAAGGGGTCAAGATGTGTTTAAATATATTACGTTAATTGATTGAAGGTGACAAAAGGGAGTGTGACTCAAATTTGGTGTCTATAGCCCTTACCATCTCCATCTAAATCCTACACCAGTTCTTAGAGGAATGATGCATAATTTTGGTAAAGATGATAAGACTTGGAATGGCACCCTATATGGGAAATAAGAATTAATGAACCTACAATAAGCTTTGGGCATGCTTACACTTTATTTCCCTTTACCCGCATTAAAATATTAGACCAATTAAAGAAACCATTCCAACAAGAAATAAAAAAATTAGTTGACATGGAGCGCAATAAGCCCCATGAAGGATAATATGTGATAAATGTTAACAGGAAGGTTTTTAACACTTGTATGAGTAAAGGAGTATATAGGGTTCAAAGTCTCAGTATCAGTTGAAAGAATAATCCAATTTGGTGAAGATCTATGATTGAGTCATCGAATACTTAAAAGTTGGTTTCTAATAATTAACAAATTAATAAACATGTATTGTGGTCCTCAAGAGGTAATTAAAAGGTATGTTTTTGTCTTGCATCATTCTATATCATCCTTAAAATGGTTAGTTTGAGAACATGGGTTCAAGTGGCTCTTTATTAGAAGTTGTAATTATGTGTCTCATTTGTACATGAAAGAATTAAAGTGCGATATTGTATAATTTATCAGTATTCTTTCACCATGAAAAACTCAGTTGATAGGTTTTAATAAGGTAAGACCATGAAAATATTTGTATTTTATCAAGAAAAGGTTGAAAATAGTGATGTAGATAGTGTGAAGTGTATGATGGACTCTAGTGAGTTTGTAGTCTTAAATAATGTTACAAGGATAATGATCATATCATGAAGTAAGAGTAAATTGTATTGAGCTCCAAGATGGGTGTAAAGGTAGATTTTATCATCAAGTTTCTCGATTTGAAGAAATTAGGAAGGTGCAGTCATTGCTGATAAGTTGGGAGATAAAGGCCTTGAATATTATCATGATGAGTAGTTGATGGTTTATCAAGACATTCTTAGACTTGCAAAGATGAAATAATACTAGAGTAGATTTTTGTCTTCGCCATTATTTTATCTGATGGAGGTTGTTGAATTAAAATAAGGTGGTATGGTTTAAGAGTTATATATGGTGGTATGAATCTTATATTGATTTCTCATAGGTATGTAATGTTTATTGTGTCATGTGTGTAAAGTATAAGTATGAAAAATCAAAAACTAGGTTTTTAACATTCAAAAGGTGAGGTGTCCTAGCTTGAGAAGGAAGTTTTACTATCATTCACACAAGTGTGTGATGAGTGGCATTTTTTTCTCTTCATGATAGTTAGAAAGGTGTGTTAGCTTGCATTTACAATTTTGTTGAGGTAATTCAATCGTTAGGAATTTATGAATCAATGCTAATAATAGAACTAGTCTAAAACACTAGTGGAATAGTACGAAGGCCACTGTCTGAGAAAAGTAGTGCCCACATTTTCTAGATTCAGTTTATTTGCTGAATCTATACTCATATTTGATTATTGGACATGGATTATGGCACCTTTTCGATATTATGTTATGATATTTGATCATTTGAGGACATGTATGATGATTTGGGCACGTAGCACCAATTTAGTTTTCACTAGTATGATAGTTCATTTCAGTAGATGTTTTCAATACTAACATGTTATGATGTTTTTGATCTTATTGGATATATGATGGACATATGGTTGTGTCTCACATTTTAATATCATGAATTATCTGGTTATTTGATGTTATAATATTATATCATGGATGGATGTTGTTATATGTTACTTGGATGGCTAACACATGTTGAATTAATATGAAATTGTGTATGTTTCTCATTTAAAATTCCTTACTAATATTGTATTAATATATTTATCATGAGTATATTTTGATTGATTTACTGAGTAATTAATTTATACATTTTATTAGACAGATGTGTTTAATATTTGTAATGAGTGTACAGATTATAGGGCATGAGTAAACATGGGTTTTAGGGCGGCTACTTGAGTGTGCACAAGCGGCCGACTGGGCCGAGTCTTAGCAATGTTAATTGTGTGAATCCTTACTTGGTTGCATGTTATATACCCCTAGAGTTTAATGTTGTAATTTTGTAAATTTATTATTGTTTAAATTGTTTTGTGTTGTACAAGCTAGTTTCGGGAACCTAATGGTCCCCACTTGTATTAATGTGTATTTGATTAGTTTAATTTTGATTTATGATCTCGGGGTAACATCATCACCCTTGGGGTGAGCCCCACAACCTCAGCTATTGTTCCCAAAATGCAAAACCCAAAATTTGGCTACTTATGACATTTTTGGAGACCTCTTTTAGCTATGGGGGTTCTCTTATCATGAAAATGAGCCCCTTGGACCCTACCTATAGGAAGGACAAAATTTATTTTATGGTAAAATGGGAATTTTCTCTCCCATTTGACCTCTCTGAAGTCACCATTCTTGTAAGAATGGTTGTGTGTTGTGGCCTTTTTAAAAGTTTCATGGGTTTGACTTATATTCATTTTCTCTAATTTGGGAGATTACTTTTTAAATGAAATTTATCTCTTCTTTGTTTGATTTTTTGAATTTTGATTTGGATGGAGGAGAGGAATGACACATGTCACCCCTAATTTGTGAGTAATTTTTCCTTGTGTTTCTGTAAAATACTTCCTCATGTAGGAGGAAGAGGAATTTTTGGCTTGTATTTTGCTAGGAAGTGATTTTGGAGTTAGAGATTTGAAGCTCTTGCTTGGAAGTGGATTGGATAGCTTAAGGACTTGGAAATTTATTTGAGGTAGGATCCTTGATCCTTATTTTGTCTTATTGTATGTAGATTTTATATGACATTTGTTGTTGTGTGTGATTGTGTTTTCTATGAAGTGCATGATATGCTTGTTTTGTTTCATTATATTGTTTTTTATCCATCCATCATATGGCATGATGGATTTTGGAGTTGTGTGGGGGAAGAGGGAAAGAAATTATCTCTTAAAACTCATGTCTTGATGGAAAACCACTGTTGGTTTCTCATGTTATTATCCCCTCATATGGTTTGATGTGGAGAAGGTGGTTCATATGGTTTAAAACCCCTTCTCCACCCTTGGAAAGGAAACCCAAAGAGGTTGTAAAATCATCCAAAGGAGGAATTTGGGTGGTTGGGAGGAGAAATAAGGAGGGGTGTATGTTATAGAGGAATAAGGAGGAATTTTGGAGATCTTTTGTATGTGTCTTTCCTATGGTTAGATCACACCTTTTGGCTCGTTTGTATTTCTCATCCACTCTTCCCAATTTGGAGGTTGAACTTGGTTTTTTCTACCTCCTTTTTTTGGTTTACTTCTTGTGTTTTGGGTGTTTTTTTAATGTTTGATTTGTGTTATTGTTCTTGTTTCTACCCCTTCCCTACTTGTGCACATTTGAGCAATGTTTTTCCTCTCTCCCGTGGGCTTGGAGGGAGGCTAACATGTCCTCCAAACTTTGGAAAGGCATGTAATGACGTGTATAGGTTGGGAGGAAAACCAAGCCTATCTCCTTGTGTTTTGAAAATATTTTGAAGTTAAAAAGCATGAATATTCTTAGCTTGAATATTGATGGAGAAACTTGGAGACATTATTATGTTTCTTTTCACTTTTAGAGAATTTTTTGGCTTCTTGGTGTACACTTGGTTATTGTAAAATCATTTTGTAAATTTATTCTTGTAAGTCTTTCATATTGGGATGTATATTTTTAAGTTTTTCCCTACCTTGTTATGGGTTGAAGGGTAACACTAGAAGAATGGGTTTGATTCTCTTCATAAGGAGGAATATTGTTGTGTTGAAACCTTGTTACTCTCTTATTGTAGGAAACTCATATAATTATTTTCGACATGTCATTATAAATATTATTTCAATGAAAGTTGTAAATGTGTCTTCTTATCCCCAAAAAGGGTAGTGTAAGAGTTAAAAAGTTAGAGTATGAAACTTGCACTTTTACTTTAGTATTCCAAAGAAAATGAGTTGAAATTTATTGTAAATTCAAGGATGAATGTTGTAATAAATATTGATGTTTCACATCAATATGAATTTTGCATTCCTTTTTCTTGAAAATATTGTAAAAAAACATTAGCTTGGAAGTTAGGATAAACTATCTCCAAATTTAAAGAAAGCGTGTTTTACTTTGCATGTTGGATGAAGATTTGATGAATTAAATGAATGATTGTCTTTTATTATTTTATTATTGTTATCTTTTTCTTGTTGTTAAGATAAGAGGAAAGGAATGCATCTTCATTTGTCTCATTTTGGGTTATTAAGATTAAAGTGTAGTTAAGTTTTCCCCCCCTTTTTAAGGGTATTGTTAAATTTGAATTTTGGGAAAGAAAAGGATTGTTTGGTTGTTGAAATATGTAAATTCTATAAACCTGAGATATGTAAAGACAATTTTAAAATTTTAGTTTTTAAAATAACCACATATCCAAAATAAATATTTATTGAGATATATTCATAATTGTATAGCCATATATATATATATATATATATATATATATATATATATATATATATATAGTGGGAAATGCATTTATCACTTTCATTCAATTTTATGAGATTTACATCTCCATTTGGGTTTTAAATGTGAACATATTTAATTAAGATATTTCGCCCTTGTATGTAAATGTATGCCTATTTGAATATATATAGATATCTTTTTTTAAAGAAAAATAAAACTTGTTAGAGATATTTTTACTAGATAACTTACCACAACACTCTTTGCTTTTATTCATATATATATATATATATATATATATATATATATATATATATATATATATAATGTATTATAGAAACCATAAAAAAAAGGATACGTTTCGGACTGACTTCTTTTATGAAGTTTTTTACGGTTTTCCTTTATATTTTTGAATATTTAGATGGGAGGGCGCAAGTCACGGCCTTGCTGCAACCTAAACCCTCCACACTTCCCTATCACCTACAAAATGGGACACTTAATCCTCCCAAAACCATCGCCCCTTCCTCCACATACCCATGCCTCTCGTGGATTCTCCCTTGCAGTCTTCCCCTCATTCGTCCACCCCCGCCCCATTTCACCCTTATCATGGCCAAGTGACCCACCCTCATCTACATACCCCGCTCATATTTTACCTGCATGTCTATCATTTTTAAATAGAACCCCTGATCATTTTATCTGACTTATATGTATATATATATATATATATATATATATATGAATCTGATCTCTTTAAAAAAAAGGGTTGCTCCATTACTCACAACCATAAGTTCTTCGTGTAATATTTCAAAAAAAAGAGATTGTAAATCTAGATTTCTAAAAAAATGAGGGTAGATTTATCATAGAGGAGGAAATTTCCTCCATGAAAATGCTACAAAAAAACAAGGGAAGAAAAAAATAAACCAATTGTCTTCATATCCTCAATGGATCTCCTCCTTTAACCTGCAAAATGAGAGACAAAATGGTCATGGAAAAAAATAAAAGAGAAACAAAAATATGAGGGATTAGGGCTTTTAGTGAATCCCTAAAATCTATGGCCAAAATTAAAACAATATAGGGGCTCCTATTAATTCCTACAACATGACAAGGGTGGGGTAAGTATTTAATTTAACTAGTGCGGTGAATAAACCTAGATGGGTGGGTAACTTAGGGAAGTATTAAAATAAAGTGCTACAAGTAGGATTAAGGGAAAAATGACATAAGGTGGTTCCCTTCACTACTTAGGAGATAATTTTAAATAAATTTACTATGTATTCATTATGGACCAAATACATATTACAACCTAATTAGAGTTTCCTTAATTATTAGGAAGAATAGGATAAATTGATGTAAATACTTTAAAAAAAAAATTAGACCGAAATTTTAGTTGGGTTTAGTTTTTTTTTTCAATGCCAGAAGTTTGGGGCATTACATTTGGTATCAGAGCACAAGTTCACACACTGGATGCTCTTGGTAAACACATTAAATTAATTAATATTGGCTAAAGTAGTAAACAATAATTAATTAAAACATAAACCATTTCCGCAACACTATACAATTTAATAACCCACCATTGCATTTCATACACATGATGGAAATTGTGATAACTCAATCCATCAGAGACTTAGGATGTAGATCACCTATGCCCGAGCTGTGTTCCCCCGAGCTTGGACCAAAAACTTTGGATACACTTCAGCACATGATAATTTTTGTGCACTACTTCCTTCCACCACCATAGGAGCCGAGAGAGGAGGATGTTCATCCATGAGACGATGAGATGACAGATGAGGGAACACACTCAAAGTCGATGGAGGATGATATTTTGAGATGGGATATGTCCTGTAATCCTTTTATTCACCATGATATGGTGGCTTCACTTCGTCAGAGCTGCTCTAATAGCATCAAAGGACCATTACATAGGATGTGACACCATTCGCTAGATGTGGAGGTGATAGGATAACAACACCATCATCATGATGCAGGAAACATGATTAGAGACCTTCTTCGCTTAGAGTCACCTAATTATTAAGAAACTAGAGATGGTTTTTGGGCCAAGTCATCACTTCTCAGCCTTGACAGTCACTTTGACTTACACTCATACGAGAGAAATGTCAAAGCTAGATTCACTATAGACATCCTCCTTGAGACAACAAACATTTGGTGGAGGAATGAGTAGGGAAAGATCTGTTTGACTCGAGATACTGATACTTGGGAGATATTTGAGGAGAGATTTTCAAATCTCATTATATGTTTGAGTATTTCATTTAGAAAAGGATTGATGAGTTCCATGACTTACGATAGGTATCTAACACGGTAGCGTAGTATGAGAGTAGGTTTCTGGATCTGTTATAGTACATGGACTATCTGCAGGATGAGGAATTACAGGTTAACAAGTTTATCTAGGATTTGAATGCAAATATAGCCAGGAAAGTTAGGATGCTATGTCCTACCACACTTGAGAAGGATGTAGAGAAGGCCTACCTAACAGTGGAGAATAGGATCAGGGCCCAAGAGTACATAGACATGAACCATGGCAAGTATCAGGAGAAGATGATGAATTTTCAAATTTAGAGGTCATAGGGTATAGCACCACCTCCTAGGGGAGCATTCATGCCTCCTTAGTTAGTATCGAGGCCTCCAAAACATCATTGTCACTAGTATCAGAGAGCTAGGTAGACTCATAGCATGCAGGCAGAGAGGAGGAAGTGGAAGAGGTTTTAGTGGAGGAAAAGATAGGAGACAAGGTACCTAACAGGTACAACCATCTCAAACTCAATAGTCTGCTATGGTTAGGGCTAGTAGGATTAGTGCATCATAGTAAATGAGGGACTATTTCTCAGAGATTTGCAGTAGGATGTTTCATTTTTGGGTCCCCTGATCACTATATGCGTATGTGTCCACACAAACATGCCACCATTGATGGAAAGAGAGCTCCTATATCCGAGCAGAAACTGGGAGTCATAGGACATGCCCATTATTTATATGTAGTGGTAGATAACTGCATGGTTGAGCATCAGGAAACAATTATTAAGATGACATATATTATCATGAGTATTTCTGTCTTAGTTCTCTTTGATTCAGGTGCTTCAAATTCATTTATATCTCCTTTTTTAGTGGACCAGTGTTGGCTAGTGGTGGCTAGGAAGCCAGATAGTTAGCAGGTTAAGTAAGCCTTTGGGGCTGAATTTGTAGTGGACTCTTACATGGAGATTTATATACTTAATTTGGGAGTATTCTCCACTTCACTAGACCTCTGAGTGTTACCTTTAGGATCCTATGAGGTTGTTTTGGGTATGGATTGGCTTGAGGATCATCGAGCCAAGGTAGATTGCAAGAGAAAAGTCATTAAGTGCCAGGATGATTTGGGAGTTCAGTTGTTTAGGGATGCATAGGCCTATCTCCTTGTGTATGATCTCAGCTAAGAAAATAAAGTAGAGAATGCGCAAGGGTTGTTAGTTATTTTTTATTACGATCAGTGATCGGTCGGAGGGAACTCTAGAGCATTCACCCTTAGATGAGCATGCAATTTTGAGGGAGTACACAGATGTGTCTCTAGGTAAGCTTCCATGTTTACCACCCCATAGAGAGGTGGATTTCACCATAGACATAGTTCTAGGAACAACACCAGTTTCTAGGGAACCCTATCAGATGACGACTCCAAAGCTTTATGAGCTCAATATTAAGTTAGAGGAGATGTTGGAGAAGGGTATTTTTTCCCTTGTGTAACTCCTTGGGAAGTGCCTGTCATATTTGTGAAGAAGGAAGGTTCTCTTAGGAGTTGTGTAGATTTCATAGAGCTCAACAAAGTCACAATAAAGAATCGTTACCTGCTCCCTAGGATTGATGACTTGTTTGATCAGATTCGGGGAGTGAGAGTGTTCCCCAACATTGATCTCAAGTCATGTTATCATTAATTACGTATATCAAATGCAAATATCCATAAGACAACTTTTCACACATGTTATGGTCATTATGAGTTCACAGTTGTACCATTTGGATTGACCAATGCCCCAACTATCTTTAAGAGCCTCATGAATGGGCTATTAAGGACCTTTTTGGATAGATTTTTTTTCATGTTCCTAGATGATATATTGGATTATTCAATGTACTAGGAGGAACATGAGGAGCATTTGAGACAGGTTCTCCAGGTGTTGAGCGATCATCGTATCTTTGGGAAATTAGACAAGTGAATCTTCCTAAAGATAGAGATCTGGTACTTGGGCCATATTATCACTGGGGATGGAATTGTTATCCAAATTTTCCACTTGGGAAAAATTACACAAACATGAATAGCATGCAAAGAAGCTTGAGGGATTATTAGTCAAGAGAGCTTGCATTTCTAGAGGACTGGACCCATTACAGAGAAGCTCAAGAGCTTGAGCTAATTTAGAGAATCAAGAAGTTCCAAAAGTCTGAAATTTGGACTTAAGAGGTGGAGCTTTTCAAAGGTAGGCCAAAGGTGGATTTTGGGGACTCAGTGGAAAAATTCTGAAACCCTGAAAGTCTGAAATTCATACTTTTGGGTTTCAGATTTTCAAAGATCTCAGTGAGCCCTGGTAGGTGAATAGTGCCAAAAGGTCCGAAACCAAAAGGTCCGAAAATCCTAAATTCAGACTTTCGGGTTTCAGGGTTTTAGAGATAGGAAATGACCAGTTGGAAGTTAGAGAAAAAATCCTAAAATCTTGAAAGTCTGAAGTCAGAAAGGGTTTAGATTTTTTGTGGTCAAAATTGGTTTTGGGGCCAACACGGCGAGAGTTTTTGGACTTTCAGAGGTCTCGATTTTGTACTTTCTGAGGTCCTGGTTTCGGAGTTACAGACTTTGGAGTTTCAAAACTCTCAAGCTGATTTAAAGGATGAACAATAACCTAAACTCTTAAATAAAAAATTTCTGAATTCTCAAATTTTGAAAGTCTGAAATTTCAAATTTCGGAGGTTGCGAGGCATTTCAGAGTCTTAAAAGGAGTCATCAAATCACAATTTTTGTAGAATGACACCTCAATCTTCAGATGGCCATAATTTTTGACTAGGAGCTTGTATTTGCACAAGAAAGGACTTTTTGGAAATCTCACAGGGTCCTGTACACAACTAAAAATGGTTTTCTTAATTTAAGTGGGATTAAGTTCTTCAAATTGTACAAATATAGTCCTCCATTTTAGAGGAATGTTCCAAGTTTCTCACCTACCACAATAATGAGGTATGGGCTCATTTCTTCTCCAAAAGGGAAAAGTACATGGAGGCATGGGTTTTGTAGTGGCACCCATCATTTTTTACAGGATAATTCAATGAATTTTTTCATAGTTAAATCAAGATTTCAGATTCTTCTCTCCCCCTTCTATCATTCTTCCTATATATTTCAAGGAGCGACCTCATTTTAAAAGGTTGGACACCTTGTATATGCCCCTCCCATATTCTTCTAGTCTGTAATATATTTTGTGGAGATTCAAAACCTCCCTACTAGACATTGTAATGAAAAATTTGTGCCTTTGTCCCTAATGTGATGTATTGTATCAAATTTGAGGGCAATAAAATCATATTTGTGGATATTTCAAACCCTCTTATGTGTTCTATTGCATCTTTTTTATCTTTCATTACATATAACGTTATTGTGTATTGTTGTGTTTTCATTAAAATTTTCTAGTTGTGTTGTGTTTATCATACAGGTTGTTCAACATCCTTCTGGTGCATCACCTTTGTTAGTTTAGGTTTAATTTCTTGTCATCTTCTTAACCCTATCTCCTTTGCAAGATAGACTAGATTTTAGAGTAGATCCTCTAAAATTTGGATGTGTGCATCAGAATAGAGGAATAAGAATCAACCTTAATCCGGAGAGCTTTCCCGATTATAAAGTACAACGCTTTGGGAAAAGCTCCATGTTATTCAATCACACTGACAGTTTCAACCTATCGAGTTGTAGACATTCAGGGTTGATGTGATTATGCATCAATAGGAACCTAAGTAGATCCCTCAAAGATACGAGCTATGATTGATTAGCTAGCACCCATGTCAGTGACAGAGGTGAGGAGCTTTATGGGATTAGTAGGTTATTATCATAAATTTGTTCATAATTTTTCCAGGATAGCTCATCCCATTACTTCTCTTCAGCGGAAAGGGAAGAAGTTTGACTCATCAACAAAGGGTGAGCACGCATTTCAGTTGCTTAAGGAGCGACTGACCACAACCCCTATTCTAGCACTCCCATATCCGATGGGAGAGTTTTTGGTTTGCATAGATTCTTCATTACATGGTCTTCAAGAATTTCTTATACAAGAGCATTAGGTTCAGGCTTTCGAGTTAAATAAGCTCAAGGATTACGAGCTTAAATACACTACCCACAATTTAGATCTTGCAGTAGTCGTTCATGTGTTTGTGTGTTGGTGACATTTTATTTTGGGAAGACCTTTCACCTTGAGGACCGACCATCATAGTCTCCAACACATCTTCTTACAGCCGAACCTCGATGCTTGTCAGTTGTGTTAGATGGAGTTCCTATGTGAGTACAACATGGAGGTCCAATATATCAATGGAAAGGGAAACTTATTTGTAGATACTTTGAGTATATGGTGACATGTGCATTCATCCATGAGACTGCATTCAGATCTCCAAGGTAGGATTCTTCAGCATCTTCTAGGGGACAATTTTTATGAGGGTGCTCAGCAGATACATTTGGGTCTCATGGTACTTTAGATGGTAGATATTAAGGGTGTGTTTTAGAGGTAAATGGATTATTTAGGTTTGAGAGGCACATTTATGTGCCTAAGGTATGTGACCTTTGCATCGTCATTCTCTCAGAGGTGTACCCAGCCCCATATGCAGCACATCTAAGTGTGAAGAAGATGCATGCAGACGTCAGGGAGTTATATTTTTGGTCAAGCTTACGTTGGCATATTGTAGATTTTCCTTCTTGTTGCCTTGAGTGTCAAAGAGTCAAGGCCAAGAATTCATATCTTGTAGCACTGTTGTATCCCCATGATATTCGCTAGTGGAAATGGGATGTTATCTCCATGGATTTCATAGTTGATCTTCCTATGTCTTCTTACCACCATGACGCCTTTATGTTCAATATAGATAAGTTGACCAAGGTTGTGCATTTTTCACCAACCAAGGTCACTTACAATGCTTTTTCCATCACCAAAGTTTTAATGGAGGATATTTTCAGACTTCATGGGATTCCTAAGACCATCATCGATGACAGGGACACAATTTAGACATAAATTTTTTGGACTTCCTATCATACTACTTTGGGTACGCAGATTAATTTTAGTTTGGCTTATCACCCAGAGACAGATGGACAAAATAAGAGGGTTAACCAGGTTCTTGAGGATATACTTCGAATCTATATTATGGACTAGAAGAAGAAGAGGGAAGACTATTTACATTTATTCGATTTTGCATACAACAACAACTATAATCATTAGATTGGTATGGATCCCTATAAGGATTTGTATGGCCGAACTTACAGGACACCGTTGTGTTGGGATAGGATAGATGATAGGATTGTTCTTGGACTGGATTACCTTTAAGATTTGGAGCACAAGGTTGTGTTGATTAGGCATCGTCTTGACTAGGAAAGAGCATGTCAGAAAGCATATGAATATACTAAGAGGACCCATCGTCACTTTTCTATGGGTGACGGACTCTTCTTGAGAGTTCGGCTAAACAAGAGCCCAATCCATTATGGAAAGGGATCTAAACTTTGCACTCACGCTATGTGGGGCCATTTGAGATTTTGGAGGTCATTGGTCTAGTTTCTTATCGATTATCCTTTCCATCGCACCTAAGTCGGGCCCACAATGTCTTTCATGTGTTTTTATTGCGTAGATATGTGTCATATATTTCTCATGTTTTGGATTGGTTGGCTTTATAGGTGGAACACAACGGGTAGTGTAGACTGAAGCCTGTACATACACTCGAGCACCATAGGTTGGCCTTTTGGGGTCGATACTTGGACCAAGTTAGGGTGTAGTGGGACATATATGATGAGACAACAGCTACATGGGAGGATGCTACACCTTTGATGGCTCGATATCCCTATCACTTCAAGTGACTCCCAAGAGGAAGTCTAATTTTAGGAGAGGGGAATGTGGTTCCCACATTTTCTAGCCTCAGTTTATTTTTTGATTCTATAATCATATTTGATGATTGGACAGGGATTATGGCACCTTTTTCATATTATGTTATGATATTTGGTCATTTGAGGACATGTACAATGATTTGGGTGCGTAGCACTATTTTATTCTTGACTAGTATGATAGTTCATTTTAGTAGATGTTTTGAATACTAACATGCTATGATGTTGTTGATCTTATTGGATATATGATGGACATATGGTTGACTCACACATTTTGATATCGTGAATTATTTGGTTGTTTGATGTTATCATATTATAGCATGGATTGATGTCGTTATATCTTAATAGGATGACTAACACATGTTGAATTAATATGAAATTGTGTATGTTTTTCATTAACAATTCCTCATTGATATTGTTTTAGCATAATTAGCATTATTATATTTTGATTGATTTACTGAGTAGTTAATTTATACATTTTATTGGACAAATGTGTATAGTGTTTGTAATGAGTGTGTAGATTACTTACTGGTCACAAAAGAACATGGGTTTCAAGGTGGCTACTTGAGTGTGCACAAGAAGCTGACTTGGCCAAGTCTTATCCATGTTAATTGTGTGAAGCCTTACTTGGTTCTATGTTATATTTGTGCACCATGAGTGACCCAAAAAGTGTAATGTTGTAATTTTTTGAATTTATTATTGTTTAAATTGTTTTTTTATAGGAGCTAGTTTGGGGGACCGAATGGTACCCACTTGTATTAAGGTGTATTTGATTAGTTTAAGTTTTATTTATGAGATTTGGGTTACATAATCACCCTGGGGTAAGCCCCACAACCTCAGTTATTGTGCCTAAAATTGCAAACCCGAAATTGGGCTATTTATGGCATTTTTTGAGACCTCTTTTGGCTTTGGGGGTTCTTTTCTCACAAAAATGAGCCCCTTACACCCATCCTATAGGTAGGGGGGCTTCATTTCATGGTCAAATGGGAGTTTCCATTCCCATTTGAACTCTCTCAACTAACCATTCTTGTAAGAATTGTTGGGTTTTGTGTCCTTTTTAAAAGTTGCATGGGTTTGACTTATATTCATTTTGGGTAATTTGGGGGATTAGTTTTAAAACAAAATTTATTTTTTCTATCTTTCATTTTCAGAATGTTTGTTTGGAGGGAAGAGAGGGGTGACACATGTCACCTTGTCATTTGCGAGGAATTTTTTCTTTGTTTCCTTTAAATACTTCATTATGTAGGAGGAAGAGGACTTTTTGGCTTGTCTTTTTCTTGGCAGTGATTTTGGAGTTTTGAGACTTGGAGATCTTGCTTGGAAGCTGATTGGATGGGTTGGAGACTTGGAAATTTCTTTAAGGTAGGATCCTTGATCCTTATTTGGTGTTATTGTATGTAAATTTTAGATGAAATTTTTTGTTTTGTGTGATTGTGTTTTGTATATAGTGCATGTTATGGTTGTTTTATTTCCTTAAATCATTTTTTATCCATCCATCATATGGCATGATGTATTTTTGAGTTGTGTGAGGGAATATGGAGGGATGGACAATCCATGTTGGGTTCTCATGTTATTATCCCCTCATATGAGTCGAGGTGGGGAAGGTGTTTCATATACATTTTGAAACCCCTTCCCACTCCTTAGAAAGGAAACCCAAAGAGGTTTGAAAATCCTCTAAAGGAGGAATTTTGGTGCTTGGGAGGAGAAATAAGGATGGGTGTTTGCTATGGAGGAATAAGGAGGATTTTTGGAGATATTTTGTATGTGTGTTTCCTATGGTTGGATCACACATTTTGGCTCATTTGGATTTCTCATCCACTCTTCCCCATATGGAGGTTGAACTTGGTGTTTTCTCCTCCTTGTTTAGGTTTTCTTCTTGTGTTTTGGGTTTGTGGTTAATGTTTGATTTGTGTTGTTGTTCTTGTCTCTACCCCTTCCCTAATTGTGCACATTTGAGGAATGTTTTCTGTCTCTCCCATGGGCTTGGAAAGAAGCTAGAATGTCCTCCAAACTTTGGAAAGGCATGTAATGATACCTATAGGTTTGGAGGAAAACTGGGCCTATATCCTTGTGTTTTGAATATGTTTTGAAGTAAAAAGCAAAAAGATTTTTAGCTTGAAGATTAATGGATAAACTTGGAGACATTATTATATTTCTTTTCAGTTTTGGAGAAATTTTTGGCTTCTTGTTGTACAAGTGGTTATTGTAAACTCATTTTTTTTATTTCTCCTTATAAGTCTCCCATATTAGGAGGTGTTTGTAACTTACTCTCAAAAGGGATGTATCTTTATAATTTTTTCCCTACATTGTTATGGGTTAAAGGGTTGTACTTGAAGAATATTGTTTTGTTGAAACCTTGTTACTCTCTTATTGTAGGAAACTCATAAAATTAATTTTTACATGTAATTGTAATTCTTATTTGAATGAAATTTTTAAAATTTTCTTCCTCTCCCCAAAAAGTGTAGTGTAAGAGTTAAAAAAATAAAGTATGAAGCTTGCACTTTTACTTTGTATTACAAATAAAATGGGTTGATATTTATTGCAACTTAAAGGATGGTTGTTGTAATAAATCTTGATGTTTCACATCAAAATGAACTTTTCATTCCTTGTTCTTGCAAAGATTGAAAAAAAAAATAGCTTGAAATTTAGGATAAACTATTTCGAAATTTAAGGAGAGTTTTTTTTTATTTGCATGTTGGATGAAGATTTGATGGATTAAATGAATGATTGTTTTCTCTTATTTTTTATTGTAATCTTTGTTTTGTTGTTAAGATAAGAGGAAAGGAAGGATTATTCATTTGTTTCATTTTGGGTTATTAAGATTACATTGTAGTTAAGTTTTCTTCCCCTTTTGAAGGGTATTGTTAAATCTGAATTTTGGGAAAGAAGAGGATTGTTTGGGTGTTTATATATGTGAATTTTATAAACATGAGATAAGTAGAGACAATTTTAAAATTGTAGTTTTTAGAAAAATCACATATCCAAAACAAATATGTATTATATATATGATATATATATATATATATATATATATATATATATATATATATATATATAGTGGGAAATGCATTTATCACTTTCATTCAATTTTCTGAGAGTTACATCTCCACCTGGTATTTAAATGTGAAAAAAATTAGTTAATATATTTCCCCCATGTATGTAAACATATGTCTATTTGAATAGATATAGATATCATTTTAAAAAAATAATTGAAAACTTACTGGAGCTATTTTACCAACAAACTTACCACAACACTCTTTGTTTATTTTTACATATATCTATATGTGTGGGTGGGTTTGTGTGTGTGTGTGTGGGTGTGTGTGTGTGTGTGTGTGTGTGTATTACAGAAACCATAAAATAAAGGTTTTATTTTAGATTGACTTCTGGTAAGAATTTGTTTACATTTTTAATTTATTTTTTTAATTTTCATATGGGAGGGGGCAGGTGATGGCCTGACCATGGCTTGTACCCTCCCCACTACCCTTCTTCCCACAGAGTGGGAATCCTGCTCCTCCCTTAACCACCTCCCCTACCTTCACGTACCCATGCCCCATGTGGCTTCCCCTCATATGTCAACCCCCATCCTACTTCTCTCTTACCGTGGCCAAGAGGTCAAATCTCTTCTACAAACCCTCCTTCATATTTTACCTACATGACCACCATTTTTAATCTGAACCACTACTCTTTTGAAAAAATAATTGATAGATTCATTACACAGAACCAAAAGTTCTTCTGGTAATATTTAAAAAAGAGAGACTGTAAACCTAGATTTTTAAAACAAAATGAGGGTAGATTTATTATAGAGGAGGAAATTTCCTCCATAAAAACCCTACAAAAAAAACAATTGTTTTCATATCCTCCATGGCTCTTCTCATTCAACCTAAAAAATGAGAGACAAAATGGTCATGGAAAAAAACTAAAAGAGAAACCAAAATATGAGGGGTTACTACTTTTAGAGAATCAGTAAAATCTATGGCCTAGATTAAAACAATCTAAGGGATCCTATTAATTCCTACAACATGACATGGGTGGGGTGAGTATTTAATTTAACTAGTGGGGTGAATAAACCTAGATGGGGGGTAACTTAGGGAAGTATTGAAATACATTGCTACAACTAGGATTAAGTCGAAAATGACTTAAGGTGTTTCCCTTAACTACTTAGGAGATAATTTTAAATAAAGTTCATATGTATTCATTATGGACTAAATAAATATTACACCCTAATGATAGTTTTCTTAATTATTAGAATGAATCAGATAAATTAATTTAAATACTTAAACAATAATCATTTAGACTGAAACTGTAGTTGGATTTAGTGTGTTTTTTAAATTCCAGGAAGTTTGGGGAATTACAAGAAAATTGAGAAGTTTTTATCTATGGACATGTGGAATAGTGAGTCCAAAGGTATGAATAGAATATAAAGAGAGTTATCATCTCACTAATATCCATAAAAGGCTTGACACCATGAAAAAACCCTCAAAAACGTTGGAGATAAAAATATAAATATGAGTCTCCCAAGCTTGTATCAGAGAATTGATCTTGAAAGTGATTATATATCTCATGAGGCATAGAATAAATATGTTAAGTTTGAAGTTATCCATGGTAAGATAAGGGGAATTTATGATATAATGGTGTCATGTTTCAAATTTAAAACTACAGTATTGATAGATAGCATAATAGTGAGGAAGTTGATCATTATTAAGGATTATGTCTTGAAAATATTTGTCTAATTTTGTGAACACATTACATAAGTTTAAAAAAATTTGTTAGCATTTGAGAAAAAATACATGGTATAGAACCTATTTTCCAAAGTGCACATCAATTTACAGGTATAAATAAGAATGTCCATTGGTCTATGTGCTATAAATGTGTGCTCCAAGATAGGGTTGGATGTCTTAAGGACTGAAATAGAGAAATCTATGATCAAAGTTGATTGACACAAGAAGGTGTTGACAAGTGTTATGGGTACATGCATGTGTATAACACCTATGTGTGATTCCATTTTTATAAGAACATAAAATTTATTCCATATTGTTTTATGAACAAGAAAATTGGAAGTTGCATTATAGGGATCATGCTCATGACTTGTGTGTTTTAGTTATGAGTTCAAGAGCTAAAGTTTGTGATTTTGGAACATATTAAGGATAACCTAATCCCAACAAAAGTATATAAGAATATTAATGATATAAAACACTGTATAACATAGTTTTATTGTGAAGGAATTACAAGCAATAAACAACATCGTCTAACAAATGTGCTTTTATGAAAAGAAATCAGTTAAGACTAAAATATTGTTTCAGGACTATGTAATTTGTGTTGACCCATCTCCATGAATGATGATAAAGGTAAATGACCTTGTATTTTCTTAAACAATGAGATTACGATGATGTGATGATAGGGGGAGCATCAAAATAATATTTCATATGCTACATTTGATTTTATAGTAAGATAAAAGATTGTAAAAATGGTCTGAAGATGTGCTTTAGGGCTCTTAGTCCTAAATGTTGATGTACTAGAGATTGGAGGCAAAGTTGTGTTCCTGACATGATATAAACCTAGGACGTGATGTTTAGCTTGATTGAATTTTAAAGATGATGTATTTTTTCAGGGGGATTTGCTATTTCAGGTCCATGAATCTTATTTTTTCTGATGAAGACAAGAAAACATAGTACATTCCAAAGGAGAGTCATGTGATCAAGTAAGTTGATTGCATTGTTTTATTATGCCTTGAGTGGTCATTTTTCATGTTTTATTTTCATATATAATTTTTCATATATCTAAAAGGGGGAGAGGCATCCAAAACATGAAAAATAGGTCTTGTAGGTTTTTTTGCATTCTTGATTTCCATCATTGTTTCTGAAGGTGGTTGTCATCAATAAAAAAGGGGGAGATTGTTGTCCTTTATGTCTATAGAATTGTCATTTATTTCAAAGTTCATTGATGGAAAATGGTGTCATGGTGTCATTGGTGTCTTCATGTGGTGTTTATAAAGGTCAAACATGAAGGTTGATTGGTAGTGTCTAGTTTTGGTGAAGTTCTACAGGGCTTTGGAGCATGGTCTAGTAGGCATCATCATAGTATGAGCTCTCCAAGGACTTTATGAATTGTTCATGAGGTATATCAAGGTTATTATGATGTGTGAGAGGTGTTAATGATTCTTTAAGATGTCATCATGGTCATTTCATGAAGAGTTGTGGTTGAGTTAGGTCATTCTAGGCCCATTCACAGTCATAGTGCATTGTGCATGGTGGAGTAACATGAGAAATGGTGTAAGAAATTCTTGGTGAGGCAAGTGGTATTTTTTTTGACATGGCATAGCATGTGTATGAGGTATATCAGGTCATATAGCAGATGTTTAGTGGATGTATGAAGTTCTTTTGAAGCATGTTCTTGAGAACAAAGTAGGAAGAATCAGGAAATTTTCAGTGGTGCAAATAATTCAGATGTATTTGAGCATGGATGAGACTTGGGTAAGTTATAGGAGGTTATCATGATGTTGTGGATTAAATTTAAGATCTAGGTAATGAATATTTTCAAAGATATTGAGTTTTTTCCGAAACTAGGTTTTCAAAGCTATGTTTTTGAGCTAAATTTTGACTTTCTAATGCTCATTGTGGATTGCATGCTTTGCATGGGGACATGAGATAATTGGCATGGATAATTAGGTCATATATGATTATTTTTCAAACTATAATGTGGTAGTTTAATTGTCACGTTTTTATTAACGATTGTTAAGAAGGTAAACATGTTTGAAACCCGCCTAAAACTCTAGTTAAGTAGCGAATTTATTTTTTGGAAAATGTGATGATTTTATGTTGTAGAGGACTACTCTATCTATCTCCAGGTATAACTATATATTTTGAAAGTATGTGGGACCCACTCAAAAAAAATTATTTCAGGAAAGTTTTAGTTTATGTAAATGGTGTCCATTAAACCTAATTGACTAAATAACCACTTATGGAAGCCTAAGAGTTGTACTACATGTTGATTTAATATAAAGGTTGTGTCTCTATGGTTTTTGTCAAGTGGGGAGAGTGAGGAGGAGGCCACCTTGAACTTTAATGCCATAAACAAGTTGAGCAACATGAAGAAGACATGAACATTTGTGGGGAATTTCCATGTAGGATGGTAAGCAATGATTCAAAACAAATATTTTACCAACATTTCTCTGCACTCTCCCACGCTCCTACCTCTACTCTTCCATGCTCTTATACCACTGTAGGAAAAGGAGAAATGTGGAAATGTTGAATAATATATTACAATGTAAATAGCGTATAAATATAAGGAGAGAAATCGGTTAGGAGGAAACATCCTACATGTAACAGGTCGATTACATATAATCATACCAAACAATGGAATATAATTATTTTAAATCTCTCACTCGCGTTATAATGAGAGCACATTATGTCTTGGAATTACCAAGCCATAATATACTCGTGTTATGGGTTGATCACGTTATTACACGAAAAGACCATAATGCAAAAAAGTTAAATTCAAAATTCCTATCAAATGTTCTTTTGGACACTTTTTGGTCCCTTGTTATCATCCACATGCCCTCAATTTTGACGTTTGTTATCCTTTGGGGGTAACTTTTCATTGAGATTTTGGACTATCTAGGTGTCACTTCAACAAGTCTATGATTATAATTGGTCATTTTCTAGCACTCCATGTGGGCTTTGGTGAATGTTTATTTCCTTTAGACATAAATTCATTGCATTGTTTCGATTGAGAGAAGATGCTACTAAATTTTCAAAAAAAAAAATAGAGGATAGATTTCTCTTATGTGAGATCTTCGTGAGGATAATTTGAAATATTTCGAGAAAACATTTATCGTGCAAAGGTCTTGCTAAAGAAAGATATTAATGGAGGTTTTTAATCTAATCTTGGTAATTGTTTAGTAAAAAGGAATATCTCAATGCAGTGATTATTAATTGATATAGGTCTATGTGGTAAATCTTTGTGGATTGTTGGTTGTTGGAAGGAATCAATGTAATGATACGTGATGTGGGTTACCAACTAGATAGTAGTATGATGATTTGGATTACTCACTACAATGAATGTTTTGGATAAATTTAACTCAAATATTTCTTGATCCTTAATGGAAACATTTGAGTTTTTTTTCATTTTCACCTTAGTAATCAGTATATTATATAGAAATTGATCCAAAACTACATACTCATTTTTCTTGAATGTTATTCTATACCACTTCTAAACTAGTTTCCCAACCCCCCATGACATTATTTTTTAATTCTAGAACTTGTTAAAACATATTCAATGATTTTACTCTCCCCATAATAAGTTAAAATGTGTATATTATTCTTTCCCATTACTAACACTTTGTGTTAGAATGAACTAACTAATTGAAGCTTGAAAACATTTCAATATTCCCAAGAAGATGGTTATTACAACTTGAATATAAATAACACAAATCATTTTGAATTTCTTTCTCAAAATTGCAAGCTAGAAACATTGAACTTTTAAATGTGGTTTTCCTTAAAAAACTTTGTACTTTACCTATTATTCAAATCATATTCTCTTATTTGACATTCATGAGCATAATTACCATTATTGTCCACTATAATGACATTGCACTTGTGATTTTTCATGTCTTTCATCATGTGACTAGTTTTGTCTCAAATTCTGATAAATGGGACACTTCTATTTGTATTTATAGGATTTCTTCTTCCAACATTTGGAATTCTACCTCTACATATTGAATGTGGTTTTCCTCTTCTTCTATGATGACTATCTGAATCTCGAGTTTTGAATGCATGCTCTAAGGAACTAGATGGGCGATTGATCTTGTGTTCATAAATAACAAGATTTGTATGGAGCTCAATATATACAGTCAACTGAGATGAGATTTAATTTCTTTTATAACCAAAACTATTTATCAAATAAGGAAAGGAGGTTCCTTACTATTTTTTCAACTACTCTTATATCTTCTATAGTCTCACCATGAGACCTGATTTTGATTATAAAGACTTGCAATTTTTTCTATGGTATGAATCAATAGATTTAGACATTTTTATCTAGTTTGTTATTAAAACCCCCTTCATAATCATTTAAAGGATAGTAGTATTTACTTTATTCATGCCTTGATACAGTGTTATTTCTAGAATATCCCAAGCTTGCTTCAACTTAGATCCTGCTATAATCCCTTGAGAAAATGTTATGATGGGACTACTTGAAAAATATAGAAATCTGCATTTGAATCCTTCTTTCTATTCTCATTTAGAAAAGTCTTATATGCATGTCACAATGTATTATAGCATGCTACATCTGCTAGTTCTAGGTATCCATTTTAAGCAAGATCTAATATTTCTTTGAAGCACAATAAAACATTCAGGCTTATAGACTAATATTTATATTTTGTTGTTATTATACTATTGTATTTGATGGGTTGTAAGATTCTTACTCTATGCTCGATGCAATCAATGGAGGTAAAACTACTTTTCTAATACCAAATGAGGGCTATATAGGGTGGATGAGATGTACATAAAACAAAACTTAGAAAGTTACACTTGCATACAAATTGAAGAAATGTGAGAGTTTGTGCTCTTTAGAAAAAATAAAAAATTTGGCATATCTTTGTTGGGTCCATACCAGTCTTACAAAATGACTAAAAATTGCAGCTATATATATCATTCCATAGAGAATGAAGGCAACTTGCAATCACATCTAACAACTATAAATCACACTGAAACTATTAATAAAAAAAGTTGCACACAAAATCTGGAAAAGGAATGTGGCATACTTCCTTGGGGATTTTCCCTAATTCGATGTCAACAATCACTTGCAAGTGTTTATAAGAGAACAAGCACAAGATGTGGGATTACAATCTCCAACACACCTATTATTTTGTTAACATTCTTTCATTATATTTTGGAGTTTTAGTTATAATTCAATTTTGATGTGTTGTGACATGTGAGCTCTTCAATAAATTTGAAATTTATTTTAATTCTTGTTATTATAAAATATTTTTAAATTATTACTATCACTCATGACATATATTTTTATAAAATCTCTTTGAATTTTTCTTCACATGGATAACATCATAACTTTCCCTACCTTAATGTCATTGTACCTCACACCTTTCAGCATAAATATTAACAAATATATATTTAATGGTAGCATATATATTATATGCTATTACAATCAACCTTAATATGACATTGGAAAAAAACCGGCGAGACTATCCTCACCAAAGAATGCACCACATAAAAAGGCCCCTTTGTTAAAGTGGTGCGTTCTTCGGCGAGAATAGCCTCCGCCGAGAAAAACCATGGACGAAACTACTAGAACCCAAAAAAACAAAAAAAACAGGCGGATCAAGTTTAACCTATTAAGAAAATATCATCAGCGGCATTTAATAGCAGCTACGAGAGGATATTTCATGCACTTGAGAATCATTGTAATGTCGGGAGTCAGATCTGGAGGGATCCCTTCATTCGCACTGGACCACTGAAATTTGATGATCAGATTGGCAAGAGTAATCGGAATATGGACGCTGGCAACATCCATTCCTGCACATATTCGCCTTCCTGCTCCAAACGGCAGATATGCCATCCTCATTTTATCTGAATCAACTTCGCCCAGAAATCTACTTGGCTTGAAATCCCCGGGATCATTCCAAAGCCGAGGATCGGTAGAAATGGAGTCTAGATTTATAAGCACTCCAGCTTTAGCAGGTATAGTTATGCCCATCACCTTACATTCCTCCACGGTTTCATGAAGAACAGCGAGAGGAGCAATCGCTTCTTTTCTCAGGGTTTCCTTCACCACAGCTGCCAAAAATGGCAGTTTCTCCAAGTCGACTACGCATTCAGTGTTATCCCCAGAGACCGCTTCTCTTGTTTCTTCATGGACTTTCCGTTGGACGTCTGGATGGCGAATCATATAAGCCAGAGCCCATTCTACAGCTGTGGACATGCTGTCCACTGAAAGAACAAAAATCTCGAATAAATTGAAAACTATTTCTTCCTCGCTCAACTTTTTCTTACCTTCCCCACCTTCTCGATCGCCTATAGACAGCAAACAATTCAAAAAACAATTGGGCACGTTCTGCTCAAAATATCCTTTAAAAATGCAGCCAAACTGAACAAGAGGCAATATCAGATGAAAAACGCGAGCCTTCCATCTCTTGAATGATGCAGCCTGAGAAGGAACAAAATAGCGAAATAAAGGTAATGACTCCAAAAGCACATTAATGTTTTCGTTTAACATAATACCCTCGGCTATTAATTCCTCTAGCTCGTTCACGAAATTCTCGTCCTGAAAATCAGGGCCGAAGCATAATACTACCATGAACTTGATTGACATGATTTTGACCAAGTGCAGAGGCCTCACAACGCCGTTATTTTCTTTCATCTCCGCCTCCAATTTGTCGACCAGATCTTTCATATATCTCTGCTGCGAAGATCTGCAGCTTCGAATGTGAGACGGGCTGAAAACTTTGTTCTGAAGAATTTTTCTGAGCTCACTCCAGAGCTCATTGTAAGGAGAACTAATGGTGGTTCTAAAGCCGGCGGTGGGTGAATTGGTTGACGTAGCGCTTAGGACGACCGGCAAAATTGGAGGCTTGGTTAACCAGCGCCTCCCAAATTGGAGCTTGGCCGGTGAGAACTACGACCGGAGATGGTCCCCATCCACACGGTCATGACTGGCCCATATGACCTCGCCATGATCTGTTAACGCCGCGAGGAGAGTACCGCCCTTATTGAGCTGATGCATGTTGCCCAACAATGGCAGTGTGGGTGGAGATGGGGGCCATTTCTTCTTCCTACTCTTGCTCGACTTTGGCACTGCTGAGATAAATGTAGGTTGGCTATAAAAGCTGCGAGAAAGATTGAAATTAAGGCCAAAATGGTTTTTGCCTCAATATAAGAAAAGAGAGAGAGCACGTTTTCCATGGATGCAGAATTCGGAATTGAGTTGTGAGATGTTATTATCTTTTCCTTCTTATAACAGTTTGATTAAGGATATCTCTTGGCAATGGTGGATATTGGATGTATGAGAGTATGCCACGGCAGTTAAAAGATCGTAACACCTTGACCAAAATTAAATTTTATTTTGGTGAGATTTTTTTGGCTGTTTTTAAAATGCTTCTGATATGGAAAGCGAAAGAGCGGACGAATCGAAAGGGAGACGAGCGGCGGAATTACTGACGGATAGTGTTTAACACCTAAAGTTCACAAATCGAAAATCATAAACAGCCGTGTCTCGGCATGTGGCAAGACCACATGGAGACTTCAGGCCTGGAATTTTATGTTCTCTAGATTCTTTTGAATAAAAAATCAAACCGCAAATGTAAACAGATAAATATTTATTGAAACCTGTAATTTTGAAAGTTTAGATTATTTACGAAATAGTCAAATATATTTGGTAGAAATAACTAGCAATTGCACACTAGTTGCAATCAACGTGGGTGAGGTTAGATTGTAAATTTATTATGGAGGGAATTGAGTGTGACAATATATTTGATCTTTATTTATGCATTTATGTTGTTTCACCAAATTAATTAATTCCAAACACTATTCACCAAAAAAACATTGCTTTAACAAATAAATATGCAAGACAACTCACACTATTTCACCAAATATATTATTTGTGAATACTATTGCAACCTATACATATCTAAAATCTGCCAACCTATAAACATTAGATCCGCCGGAATTTGACACTTTCCAGCCGGAGCATCTTCAAAGGATAGCAATTGCACATGAGTTGCAATCAATGCTGGGGAGGTTAGATTGTAAATTTATTATGGAGGGAATTGAGTGTGACAATATATTTGATATTTATTTATGCATTTATGTTGTTTCACCAAATTAAATAATTCCAAACACTATTCACCAAAAAACATTGCTTTAACAAATAAATATGCAAGACAACTCACACTATTTCACCAAATATATTAATTGTGAATACTATTGTAACTATAAATATTTAAAATCCGGCAAACAACAAATATCTAAAATCTGGCAACCTGTAAACATTGGATCTGCTGGAATTTGACACTTTCTAGCCGAATCATTTTCAAACGAGAACGCCTACCGGTAAAATATATTAGAAATTAAATTTATTTTTATTCATTTTGAAAATATTATACATGATTGATAATGAATATTTTGTTTAAATTATAAATAACGGAATACAATATTCAACAAATATCTTTATTATTTTTTAAGGCAAAGTAATAAATATTTTAGATTGAAATTTTAATTTACTTGGCTTAATAACTCCAAGTTTAAATTTAAAAATTAAAATAATATTTTATAAATTTATTGAACAAACACCATCTCTTTAATTTTCTCAAAAAATAATAATAGATATTGTGAATATGTTTCATTTCATTTTTTCCATGGACTTTTTTAGTGGCGAATATTTATAATTTGGTGAATATTCCATTTTAGAAAAATTTGGAAAGGCGAATTTTTCGGAGGAGGTCAGTATTTTGTTCGCCTAAAATTTAGAGTATATTTTTTTAAGGGATTGGCTTCGCGAACCCCTTGAAAACATCTCCTATATAAACCTAGGTGATTCGCCGAGTAGTATACTACTAACTTATTACTAGTTTACTGAGGTACCAACATATCAAGTATCATGAACTTGCAGGGCAGAGTTGTTGACACACGACAGGAGGTTGTTGATGCATGACATGAGGTTGTTGACACACAACATGAGGTTGTTGACGTGCAACAATCATGTATTGTTGAATCACAACAAGAGGCTACAAATGCACAATACGAGATTTGCATTTTGTAGTCCTGCAACAGTGAATTTGTAGTAATGCCCCACTCCATTGAACTTGGTGGACAAGGACTCTGAGCCCTATTTCGTGGAACAAGGTGTCACATTTTTTCTAATTCAAATAAGTAGTTGTCGCATTACAGGTGTAATAATAATAATAATAATAATAATAATAATAATAATAAAATTTTAAAATTGTGTGAAATGTGGCTAGAGATTTTTATGTGGCGTGTGGGTTAAGTAAGTGCATTGATGAGGGTAGTTGGTGATTTTGTAAGAGGGTGGCTGAGTGTGTCAGTTAGGAAGCATGGGTTCCCTCACACACATTCAATCCAACCACCAAAATGGTAGTCAACACGTCTTCCAACTTGTCAGTTAACTTGTTCCAAAAATCTCCAGTTCTGTGCTTGTTAAGGCCTCGTAGGGGCTTTGAAAATGTTTACAGATACATCCAAAAGGTTCCTACCTGATACGTTTACCTCTAAATAAATTTTCCATGGATTTATGGAATGCATTGGGTGCATACTATATACAAAATGGTGTTCTAGAGGCTACGAGAAGGCTAGAAAAATAACTGGTATAGGGATTTTTCCCTATGCCGGTATTGAGAAACAGTTAGACTCTACAGAGTAATATTTCGTGCAGAGGAGATAGGTCATTGCGTTTGAACTAGATTAGAGTATTTGAAAAAATTGTATTTTTTTCCCTCTAATTTCTACATTGCTGGTTGTTCGGAAAGACACAACAATTTGTCTTGCAATAATATTGGAGGAAAATTTGGTTGTAGTGTGGCAGCCAACACATTCATGGAGGATTTAGAAAATGGTATGGATGTCAATATAAGCATATAAGGTAGAGGAATGTTTTCAGATGTTTTAGGTGTAAATTCCTTGGCAGATGTGTATGCAAAATCTTGAACCTTGCACAAGGCAGATGAACTATTTGAGAGAATGTCTTAAAAAAAGGGGGGTGTGGGTTCCGTACACAGCGTGGACAACAAGATATGCACAAAATGGGTTTGTTGAATAGACACTGGTAACTTTCAATAACGAAATTGTCAATTTTAATCCAAACCTCCACATCGTGCACCATCTCCTTGCCAATTGGTTACATGGATAATATTGTTGTTCACCTTTAGGAAAAAATACAGAGTAGTTGTGGATTCTATTATGAAAGGGGGAGAGATTTCATGTGAATTATTTGACAAAATGCTTACAAATCAAAAACTAGAAGAAGTAATTGTAGTTCCACTTTCCAACTTATTGCTTTGATTGGTTTTAGAAACACTAAGGATTATTCTCTTCATGCTCACAATTTGATGTTTTTTAGGGAAGGAGTTGCATTGAATCACCCAGAACAATATTCATGGTTTTCCTTTTTGAGTTAAGACTTGGAAAGATGGTAGCGGTGTAGAAATGAAATGAGAGCAGGATCCTCTTGGTCTTGACTTCAATACCTTGATCCACTTCTTTGGCAAGATGAGCTAGCCCTTGTAAAGCTCGACAACCATTCCAGACCCTGGAAGCTTGTGTGTGTTGTACTATTTAGAGCCACTTTGGCCAATTCGTTTTTCCCTCAAGCATGGTCTCCCTTACCTTTTCTTTCATAATTTTCATAATTTGGGTTCTTCATTTACAATATTTTAGAAACGTTAAACCACTAGATAATCTTACAAATGGATATGTAATGAAATTTAAATAGTGTAAGGAAATAAATCTCTACCTTGTAATTTTTGAAACTGATTTACAATTTAAACATTAATTGTGTGCACTACCATAACCTTATACGACAATACTAGAGCATCCAAATTAAGTGCTGGTATCTACTGGTATTGGGGAGAGATAGATGATGTCATCAAATAAAACAACCTTTTTTATCTACCTTACAAAGTTAGAAAATAAAATTTTGGGAGATTTGAAAAATAAGACTCTAAGCCCCGTAAAGGTTATGTTAAGCATCATATGTAATCCTTTTTATGTAGAGAGTGGCGTCAATCAATACCTCAACGTTATTTGATTGTTTGCGCTCTCTTTGCAGCTCTTCTAGGAGCCCTGGTGCTTTGTTTTATATTTTTAGGAAGCTTCCAAAACAAAAAAGTTGGCTTTTGATTTTAAACCATCATTTGAACCCTGAGCAACAAAATGTCTTTCCGCCTTCGCAAATCTCTAGTATATTTACTAGATAATTTCTTACAACCTCCAATTTGGGGAAAAACACTCTTTTAAATAGTTTGGAAAGGGAATTTTGTAGGCCTCCGGTCGCAGTCTGACTAGGTCAAACTGGACCAATTACGATCGGTGGCTCTGGAAAACCTGTCACCGATTGAAACCCGTTTGCTAGTTCTTAGTTCCGTCGACTCCGAAAAATTATCCATATATAGGGGAAATTGTTAGAAATTTCTCATTGCACGTTGGTCCATCGAATGTTAGTTTTGGAGCTAGTTTTGTGAGCCCTCAAGTTAACTTTTGATCATTTCCAACCATGGCAATTACGATCGATGACCTTAGAAAACTAGCCGCCAATCATAAACTGTTCGCTAGTTCTGAATTCTACCAGTTCTTGTGAATTCTTGGTGTATAAGAGGACACATAGAAACTTACCGTGGTATGTTTTATTCTTGGAAGAAAACATTTGATATTAGTTTCTTATCCTCAGAGTCTTTATTGAACATTTTTGCAACTAGGAGGAAAACATAAAAATAAACTTGTAGGACCCCTATCAGGTTGCCAAACCACCGTGGATACTTTTAAGCACTTGTAAATAATTGTTTCAAACTCTATAGTGTGACTTGTTGTGGGAAATGGAACTGTTATCAAAATCACAGCACCCTTCTATGGTTTATACAAGCGCATGTACTTGAACTCACGGTGTGATTGGATAACATGGGTACTATCTCCAAGTTGTGGGACTTGCTACTTGAGATAGACCTCCAGAGAAAGTATGGTTCTTGCTCCTAAACTACCTGCCATTAATCTACTCTAATGCAGGGGAAACTAACTATTCTAATCTAAATTTCCAAGGGACTAGGGAGAGAGAATGCATAAAATGAAATCCTACACTAAAGTGGTGATACACCAGAAAAGGAGGGTGTGAGAGTAGTCTTCAAATGTGTGAAATACAGAAGGTTACAAAGTGCACACTAGAAGGGGTGATGACAGTTCTTCACAATCTAATCCCCAAAATGCATTCACAAAAATATTTCAAACATACACAATGATAATGGATCCTTGCAAGAACATAATAATAGACACAATATTCTTATAACTCAAGATTAGAGGGGCAAGGAGAATATTCAAGAAAACACAGTAGGGGAAGATACATCCACAAACTTGTATTTTATTGCTTCATGATATGCACAGTTCAATCTATTACAATAAAAGGGCCTGGATCACCATGCAAGGAGTCCACAACAAGGGCCTGTTCAACACATTATCTTCACAAAGCAATTTTGGTAGAGCTTTGCTACAAAAACTACCTCTCTTTTACAATGAGCCCAACACTCCAATTTATAGAAAAATGAGAAGAGAGAGAGAAGGGAAAATGGAAATCCCAAAATATGTCCTTCAACCACTTGTAAGAGGCATTAAATGGATTAAAATGATTATATATTACTTGCAAAAGGCTCCCCATACTGTCCCAGGTGCTGCAACAGAGAAAGAATGATGACCATGCCTCTTAATTGCACTCCCAACCACCAAATAAAACATTGTTATGAACCCAGCCACGTTTTCTGAAAAATCCCCACCAATATCTCATCAAATCTAGAATTTCTTGATTTTTTTGCATCGGGCTTGGAGCCATGATTCCAACAGTACCAATTTTTTGTGATTTCGTTGAGAAATGCAAAAGTTATGGCCTTCTGAGTGCGGGCAGCTATTTTGGGTCTGACAAGGCGTTTTATGTCATTTGACGGGAATGAGCAATAATTGACTAGAGACTCTCGAATATGTTTATCTTTGATTTAAATATAATCTACCCTTGTTTTTTTAAAATACGTAGAGGACTGTCGTGCTCATTCTAGAAAGTCATTTTAATTTTGTGAAAATCAGAGCTCGGAGTCAAAAGTTATGGCCGTTTGAAGTTCACAGGTCAAATGTTGACTTTTCTTCTTTGCCTTCAGCCGCTTCGGATTTTCGCGTTCCGCATGTACCTTTTTCCCAACTGTCCTGGATGAAAATATTTTGCTTCGGCTGATTCGGGCTTCCTTGTTCCTGTTTGCGGCTTTTTCGTCTTTTCGCGTCCCTCGCGTACTTTTGTCCACGGATGTCCCGGACTGCCTGGGACAAATACCTCCGAACCGCCCGAAATGGACTGTCTGTCGGCAAATCGAGCCGATTCACGTCCCGTGCGTACTTTTTTCCCCATTGCTGTCCCAAAATGTGCTGAAACAAAAAACTTGACGATTTTCCCTGCTTCTCGGCCGTTTCGACTTTTCGCGTCCCGACGTCCCAACTGTCTCGCGGACTGCCTGGGACAAAAATGTCTGACTTAGCCAATTTTCTTTGTTTTTTCGGCCCCAAGGTTGGTACGATGAACCTCAGTATGACCCGAAATGGTACGATCCGAACCCTTCAGACCCGAAATGCTTCAAAACAGTCCTGCAACCTTATTTTTCCATTTTTTCCATTTTTTTTAACTCGTTGGGATTTCTTCTTGGATGGGAGAGTTAGAAAAAAGCCGAGGGGACCCCAAAAACACGATTTTAGGCCTTGAATCAATCTACTTGCTCTGGGACAAAATAATTTGATGCAGTGTTATCAAAATTACCTTGAGGGGTGAATTTTGGATAACAGGAACTTTTGACAAAATGGTATTTCTCTCTACTTCCCTATCTCTTTCTCTCTCCTTGGTTAAAAAAAGGAAGTGAAGTTAAATGAAATAAATATGTCTCTAACCCCCTCCTTTCAAATGCAAATTCATTATTATTATGTACAATGGAAACTAGTTAAACTATTAACATATAACTAGATCTACGTAGTTGATGCCATGATAACTAATTTATTTGATTTCATGCTCACATGGTTGTTGCAATATGGAAGTGATTATGGTGAATAGGCGTGGTGTAATTCTTTGTTTATTATTGTAATTTATATATGTTATTGAAAAATGTGTATATGTGTAATGTATTGCCATGTTACAGAAATTTATATTTGAAATTTGGTAATATGTATGAGATGCTAGTTTAGGAAAGCCTTGGGAAATGTGCATTTAATCATAGGTACCATTTTGATTTAGATTTGCATATGGAAAAAGTTGGGTATGTTAAATGAATTTGAATGTAATATATTTTAGTGCATTTCTAGTGTGCAATAGTGGATTAATTAATTGGTGTGTTATGTTATTCACCTTCAAAATGCAATAAATAAATCTAAGCGAATTTGTCAACCCTAGTACAAAATTTGTGTATAAATAACCCTCTTGTGTTATTATTTTTGTAAACAAAAATGAAACCTTATAATGAACTTAAACATGTATGCTTGATGTCACCTTCTATCTTAACTAAATAATATCCCTAGTTGAGTTACCGCCATAGCTTGTATGTTTAACGACATCGTCGTGAAACCATCAATTAATAAATACTCGATCAAACATAATCCATAGTAAGTGGTCCCCTTCTAGGATTGGCTATCATGTGTGTAGTAAGGAAAATGTGTTCTCTTCAAGTCCGACTTACGTGTTAGGTGACAGAGATCACCCACTACCCTTGAAAGTAACCTTTAGCAGTTGCGATTATTAGATGAAGTTAATATTTAAAACTTGTTGTACCCTCCCTCTCATTCTAGCCACATTAGTTTGCAAAACACTATCGTCCTAAAAGATAATTAATCCTCACAACTAAAATTTTGGGTACTTCACCTTAATCTAATCTATAATAGGGCGTAGAGCCCTAAGTGAAAATTTAAATTTAACTAAATCTCAGTTGATTAGGAGGTTAACTTGTGGGTAGAAAAATGGTAAGTAACTCTTTACAAATGAAATTTATTTGAAATTTGTTTGAATTTAGAGAACCTAGGAAACCAGAACCATGGTCTCATAATTCCTTGTTATTCCCCCTTTTGACATGAATAATAAAACAAAATTTCACATGTAGAATCATGAAATGCATAAACATGGGATCTTACCTTGAATACAGACCACTTGTGGTTCCTGTGTAGATTATAATGATTCCAATCATGTACTTTTTCAAGATGTTAGGAAAGTACTTTCGTAACTCTTTTGTTATAAAACAATGCTAATAATGAGACCATTATCTGATATACGAGTAAATCATATAAGAGTAAAACATAGATTTGAGGTTAGGAATAATGCCACTCTTAGAGTCCTTATAACTCAATTGAACATTTTCATGTGTTACAAAGAATATGAATTTCCCTTGGTGAGATAAAACTTCAAGAAAAACAGAAGATATATATATTATCTATATATATATATATATATATAATATATAATATATATATATATGATCTAAATACAGTTTATTTTTTTTGGAAATGTTGAATCGAGAAATAAATATACCGTGATCGTAGAATGTTTATGGAAAAAAGGTATCTTGATTCTAACCCCCCCTTAAATCCTAATATTGCTTTCTTGACATCAAGTCAGATTCACTTGAATTGCAAGGGTAAAATTTTAAACATTGAATAAATGTTTGAGAAGCATATTTTAACATAAGAACAACAGAATTAAGTTCTTTGTATGCAATTTGAAATATGCCAAATAATTATGTAAGTTATGGAAATTTTCGTAAAGGATAAAGATCCAACTTGAAATGGTCGAACTATAAATTAAATGTGGAATGAACTTAAGAATTTGTAGGTGGAAAAAGGAGAAAATTGTCCTTACACAATAATGTTCTTGGACTCTTAATCATAACTAAGATGCAATTAAGGAAATGATGTGTTTTGTGTTTTTCAATCTTTGATTTTTATTTTCTTTGAGCCCTTGTGGCATTGTGTAGTGAACGATGTAAGTCAAAAAACAATTATCCTGGTATTTTTACTATTGTTTTTGTATGTGTAAAATGTGGGCATTACATTTGCTATCGTGCAAAAGCAAAGTTGTTGTCATACGGCAGAAAGTTTAATTTCATATGACAATAACCTTATTATTGGATCAAACAACACCCTTGCTGATGCATGGAAGCAAGGTTGTTGTTGAGAGAAAGTGACCTTATTGTCACCCTACAACAAGGTTGTTGTCGTATGATAGTAAACTTGCTTCTGCACGATAGTATCCTTGATATTACATGTCTTACAAATCAAGCGATAATTTTGCCCACAAAATCCAAAAGAATCATTTGTTTCGTGAAAGTGGTTCTTGGGATATTCGCTAGGGATTTTTCCAACTTCAATTTCCCATAGGTCTCTTAAAATGAACCCTGATTTTTTCTTTTGTGATGTGTAGATTTCAATTCAATTTTTTAGTGTTGTTGGCTGGTAATTATAATTTTCAAACAAAATTTAAGGAATCTATCTATAAAAATCAAAGAATAAGTTTGATATAGTCATCAATACACATACATGTTAATTATTTTTGATAACATAGAAACATTGCATCTTACAATTTATTTATTTTTTTTAAATAAAACAAGATTTAAAAAAAATAGAAGTTTTGATCAATACAAGCTGAAAATTTTCAAGGACACAGGAATAAACATTGTAAACCAGCAATAACTTCACATAGATAACCTTGAAATGTAAACTAATAATAATTTCATCATGCTAAAGTTCTTTTAAAATGATGTATAAAATCTTTGATTTTTTGACCATCTAGGATATCACTAATAACGTAAATTGAAATGTAGATATATAGCCAAAGTGTCATGAATTTTTCGTTTGAAAAGTAGGGGTGACTTTCGAATTCCATGCATGCATGGAGTGGGTCTAGCACGAAGAAACTTAAAATTTAAGATGACAAGGAAGTTCTACATCCTATTCACTAGTTATGGGTCAAAAGTAATTAGAGATCCATTCTTACGTGTAATAATGCATTGGTGGAGGGAAAAAAATAGTTGATGTCATGAATTGAGGGGATACGAGGCCACTACCTTTAAAACCTTGGTCACAAATTGTTTGATTTTGAATTTGGAATGGACCACTCGCTTTGTAGGGTTTTTCCACCTCTCCCATCACAAACAAATAGAAATCAAATTTTTTCTTAAATTCTAACTCAAATATTTATACATCACGTCAACACTATTTAAAACAAATACAAATGCATGTAATTGTAATTCCTAGAATGTGTCTTTCTTTTTTAATTGCACAAGCAATACACCAATATCATAGAGTTACTTTGTTTATGTATCTTTATTTAAGCTTTGTTGATTTACATGGAATTAGAAAAATACATTTATTTTTAAGTTTACTTTGTTTATTTATCTTTATTTAAGCTTTGTTGACTTAGTCTAGTTGCACACCTCCTAGGCTTAGATTACGATAAGTAACACTCACTTTCCTATTTTATAGGAATAGCTTGGCCACTTGTCTCATGTATATGTATTCATGTTGAGGTTGTTACACACATGTCTATCATATAGTGAAAAACAAGTTAAACTATAAATGTTCCTTTTGTTATATATAGACGACTTCAAGAACAGATTTCATATCATGCAATGAAATAAAACTATTTGTAAATGAGAAGTTGATTGACATCAAATTCTTCACAACCTAGGCAGTCATGAGATAAATCTCCCTCATTTACCGGTGAGGCTCCCATGTAAGATTTGTTGATAAAATATGCATGGTAACTCGAAATTGAGCGCCGTTTTTTCCAAAAGTGTATATTTTTTTAGTATCTATTTAGGGGTTTTACTGTAACCATGCAGCTCATGAACCATAGCTATATAGTTTTGCAGAAAGTAAGCAACTGTTAAAGAAAGGAAATATCTAAAGAAGAAGGAAATAATAAAAATATACTTCGTTGGAAGATGGTCAGCTAGGGAAGAAATAGGGAAGATGTGCAACCCAATAAATAGATTACAGAGTTAATTGCATGTAAATAGATGGAACCAATAGATATTAACACACATAATTATAAGCAAAGGCAAATTTTAGATCTAGATCTAAAATAGGTTCCTGTCACTTCAAGGTTTGTGGTAACTAAAATAATAAAAAATTATAAGTAGATCTAAGACAAAAGCTAGAAAAAAAATGCACTGTGACACAAAGTTCTCTGGAAATCTACTCTGTATTTCTTTGCTTCAAATAGTTATCAAGGGTTGTTAAAGAAAGGAAATATCTAAAGAAGAAGGAAATAATAAAAATCTTTGCTTCAAATAGTTATCAAGGGTTTCAGCACAAAGTTTGGAACTCATGAATACTGCGTACAAATTCCGATCATTAACCTGAAGGTTCTTCCTCTACTTATAGAATGTAGAAGGGAAAATACAAATAGGAAACTCAAATGAACTAGAACATAAACAAGAAGTAAAGTTAACATCTGGCAATCATCCTCCTCTAATTTCTATTCAAGTGACATGCATTCAAATCTATACTCAAACTTATACACATCTGTCACTTAACTAATAGAATCGTTCCACATAACTCAAAGTAATGGTTTCAAAACCAATAACTTTAAAGTTTTACAATTATATCTGTGAATGTAAAAATAGAAGCAAAAAGAGTAGAAGAAGAAAGACACGCCAACTGTAACATCTACATATTCTTTTTGTTTTGATACTGAATATACTTTTCAAACACGTAATTCAAAATTTCCCATCTCTCTTAGCCACAACTTCCTTTTCTGTCCTAAATTGTAGGAAGCCTTCATTCAATACCCTGATACAAACTTCCACATCCTCCAAGCAAGAGCCCGAACTTCTGAATATATGACTATAGCGCCACCAGCTTACTAATGGAATTCATCATGAAAGTCCTAACAACTCCATCAATTCTTCCTTTCACCATTAAAAGAGATCCTTCCAGGGAATTAGGCACTTTTCTAGGAATGGTCCTTTTGTATTAAGTAACATTCCTTACCACTTCCTCATTAGTGAAAGTAATGAAATTTTCTAGTAAAGATGACGCCATACTCTCAAGTGTCTGCATCCTTTTCAGCATAATTCTATAGATCTCCAAATAGAAATATACTGAAAACTCAAGATGCTTCCCTTTCTCAACTGATCCATTGGGCACAATTTGTTTCGCAATCAACACCTTTCTCGGTAGGTTAGTTATTTCGGCCAAAGTACTTAGGTTACTCTCAGCAACTATGTTCATATCTATCATGCTTATTACCACTTTCTTTAGCTGATTTCATGCATATTTCATAACCATTAGAAGAGTTGGAACCTCTCTGAGCTGTACATAATCTTGGCAAATGATTAGACTCTTCCATTCGTTGATATCTTTAATCTAGTTACTTACATCTTCCACTTTCTACATCAGATGATCACTCTCCTACTTTTGTGCTGAAATTGGCTAAGTGGAAGATTTTGGCAACCTTGGAAATGATCTCACACAACTGAGATACCTACTTCTGAAGTTTAATTTTTCTCTGCCTTTTCTTTGTCAAGCCTAAAGAATAAAGCATCTATCAACATCTGCATGTCCTGCTTCAATCCTTCTGTGGTGGCTTGACCTATGGGTACTTTGGTCACTGTTATATCTTTTGCCGTGAGCTCATCCTTCCTCTTCCCTTATACAAGAAACTGACATCTCAGAAAAATTCTACCCCCAATTCCTCAATGATCAACCTTGAAGTTACCTTAGCAACTTTCAATTTTCTTCCTTTTTCACCTAGATTCAGGAGCAGCTACAAGTCATGTTATTCCAAGTTGATCTCTTCTCTAGCCTCTGGAACTAACTATGAAGCCAACCATTATGAGAAATTACTTCTCAAAGAATGAGAAGTTACTAAGTGTACCACTATATCGCACTCTAATTCATCTCCATCTAAAACTACTAGAATTTTGTGGCTGCCGTCCTCTGAATTGTCCAAAGACAAAGCTCTTTCAAATTCTACAATCTGCAGCTTTAACATTTCTTTAGGAAGAGGTGCCAAATGAATTTGCTAAGGAGAAAAGACGAATGTTGCCATAATTAACGAAGGAATGGTAGTATATTGTTGAGGTGTGGTAGTGGGTGAAGTAGTACTCACTGTTGGAGAAGTCAGAACTAACACCATAGTAGTAGAAGTGATCTTCTCCCTTGAATGAGACTTTCTTTGCACTTTACTATTTTCAGGCCTCCTGCTGCTTTCTCCTATGTGCTTCCTTTTGAGGGAATCTTCTGTGATGAATTTTCCCATAGTTTGATTCATCAATCCTTCATCAAGGCAATATCCTTTTATCAGCAACCAATTTGAAGTATTGACCAAAATAGTAACAGAGCTTTCCTCAATTCATATGGTAACCACCTATGCTATCTTGAAGTACAGCTCTATCTCCTCCCATCTGATGGTATGCATCGAGTAACACAGGCCCATCATCTTTAATATCCCCACGTATCCATGCTAATCAAAATTCAAACACTTTCCATGCCGATAATATGATGAAAATTTTCTTTCTAACCTCATACTTGCTTCTGCATTTCATCCAAAAATCTTCTAATGAAGGCACATGCACGTACTCTAGGGAGATTGTCTTCCTTACCAGTCTAAATGGATTGAGGTTCAGTTGTGCTAGGAAGAACTTATGCTTGTACTCAGAGAACATTTCTACTTACATTCCTCAAACTTTATGAATACTCTGGCAGCTGTAATAGCCCACCGTTATCAGGAAGAATCTTGTAGACTTGTGTCGTTTTGACTGTAGGTCATGCATCTCCACAAGTTGTCTTCTCAGTTCCATGATGACCAATCTATCACTTGGATATCTGGGAAACTTAATTGGTTATCTTGAAAATCCAGTGACCCTGAGGTATGTAAAGTCCGTAAATTGGACGAAGACACTGCCAATATTAGACACAGCTTCCCAAGCTTCCTTGCTCACCCTGTTGGCCTTTAGGTCACCATCCAACCTGCAAATTAATCCGTAGAAGAAATCCATCATTCACCAACATGTAATATTTATGGCATGTGGGCACTGTAAGCTGCGGATAACACTCAAAAATAGGATCCTTGGAAAGCACGCCACGTCTATCCAGGTTGGAGAAAAACACCCTGTGAAGCTGCAGCATATACCAAATACGAAGTCATTTTGAAACGGTAATTACGCCTCACATTCCTGAGTTGCTCACTGATGTTGTCACTAATGATTTCTGACCAATTGATTATTGAATCTACTTTGTTGATTTTAATGGTCCTAATGAAAGCATACATCCATGTGCGTAAGTTGTGAGCATTAGCTTTGCCATTTATCCTACATAACAACTTGGCAATATCATCCATCTCTTGTACCAGATTAGATCATTTAAGAGTTATTGGGAATTTGGATGGAGATTTGGGCTTATTCATGTATCTATTGTTTAGTATGCCAACACAGTTAGCTTTTATGCTTTTCCCATCTCTTGTTGGCATCCCTTTATGCTAATAGTAGTCACCACATGTCGTGCTGAAATCTTCAGACAATAATTGATGAACTGTGCATCCAGCCAAATTATTGTCTTCCCCGTAGCATCTCAAACTGATCTGGATAATGGGTGGTAAGACCTAGCACACTCCATGATGAATTATGGAAACTCAGATATGCCTGGGAATGTTGAGGCTTGAATGACTCCACTTCTTTTGACTGCACGTATGAGAGAAGTCTTTCTAAACTCTGGACCTATCAATCAGTTTAGAAAGAGGTTCTGGACCTAGATCTGTATCTCCAATGTTAGAAAACCTGGAAGTGATGCCATGACTCTGTTGAGCATTCTTTTTCATCCCACTTTGCCATGGCTGAATCTGTCTTTGTCTGAGTAATTCGTTTTCTCTTTATTCGGCCATAATTCTTTACAACCGGTGCAGATCTGGAGATTTCTTCAGATTCGTAGGATATGTTCATTGTATTGGACATTGATTTAAGCTCCCTTTCTCTTATAAAAGCACCTCTAATGAATTCCTACAATTAATTCAAACAAATATGGAAACCGGAACATGAAAACTTGATTTTAATTATAAAAATTTGCATATATCAAGCCTGTTACCCCAAAATTTGATGGTTTATTTGCATGCAAAACAAGTATGAACTTTGTCAACTTCACTTGAACACTTGTACCACTATACAGACAATTAATCAGAACACAAATCAAGCTCCTTCAAACCTAAACATGAAACTTTAAAGATTTTTGGCACTGAAAACATCTTCTTCTGAGAAAAATTCCTCCTTAATTGGGCGCCAATATTGCCTGGGCTGCACTTCCTTGCTAAAAAATTAATTAATTCATCCTTATGGCAGCCCATGCTTATATAACCTTCATTATTCTATAATTAATTATTGTCCCTCATATTCCTGGTAATTAATTAAATAATTAACATGCTTTTCTCTTCAATTTGGGCGCCTATTTTGTGCATGCTCATGGCTTCCATTAAATAAATTAAATTTATTTAATTTTAGCTTTCTACTTCCAGTCCACTTCGACTTCGCAGTGTGCTTTGACCTTATGCACCAAAAATAGGAATTAATTCCCTTAATTAATACTTTAAAAAGTATTATCTCTCCTCAATATGGGTCACACTTTTTTACATGAGAGGGTGTTGCATTAAATAAATTAAATTTATTTAATTTTATAATTCTATTTCCAATCTTCTTTATCCTTTCATCATGCGTTGACTTTTCCTCATGCTTGGGCGCCAAAATTGGGTGAATAAATATTATTAAATGCATTATTTTTCACCCAAGGTGGGTCGCACATTTTTGGCAAGGGTGAATTCTTTTTTTCAAAGTCAATTTCTAATGGGATTATTCACCCTGCACTGCAGCTCCAAAAATCCCATGATCCACTTAAGTTTTTTGAATTTCATAATGGGATTTGTTTCCCTGCAATCCAGGTAAGAAATTCCCATCAATGCCTTAAGTGATTTTATTTTATTTCACAATGGGAATTTTCACCCTGCAAGGTAGGTAAGAAATTCCTGCCTACCTACTACCTCTAATAATCCCATCATGACTTAAGTGGCATTGCTTCCATGGGAAAACGTACCCTGCTAGGTAGGTACAAAAATTCTCACCCACTTACTACTACCGAAAATCCCATTGTAGCGTAAAACCTTCCTTTCCAAAAAATGTGACTGCCCAGAAGAGACATTTTCTGTGCACGACTTCGTATTTTTAGAGAAAACCAAACCTCCTGTGATAAATTCCTTCTGTCATAACGTCCATAGGTGATCTCCAGATACTCCAGGAAAGAAATCAGACTAAACCGGAAAAGGAATTAACCTAGAGAAATTTCACAGAAAACAAAACGTGAAAAAACACCAAAAATGCAAAACGTTGCTAGAAGTCACAGATAAAGCCCAAGATTCATCCCTGGTTAAAACCGTACTGGTATATGGTAATATTGACATGTAATACCACAACAGGATTAAACCGGAGCACAATTTTATCTCAAATGGGGCTCAAAATAATTAAATACAAATTTCCCGCAGGAAAACTCCAACGACAGAATATAACAATTTTGGGCGTCTGGGTATTTGGAAAAATATTCTAATATGACTCTCTGGGAATATCTAGACACAATACAAACACTTTCTAGAAATAAAAACACAAAAGGACCCATTATTTTAAAAGTACAATTTTTTTTACATGGGGTAGTCTAAGATTTTAGAGTGAAATCTAGGGACACCAGTCGGCTCCGTCTGTGGACATATTTTCCTCTGTCAAAATGACAAGGGAAAAGATGAGATCCCAGCATCTTTGGTTTTGTATCTTATCTTTTAGGCACGGGGTTAGGGAAACAAAAAATAACACAACACAGAAAAAGAACGAAAAATAAACAAAATTTTATTTATGTACATAAAGGTTTTATCCTTCTTTTTTATGTCAGAAACAACTTCAAGTGTTTCCCATTGAAAGGAAATGGCAATTTAACTCCATCATGATAGGAAAGAATGAATCTATTTGTTGCAGTGATATTTTTAATCACAAAAGGTCCCTTCCATAGTTAATAAAATTTCTTGTGCATGCCCTTTGTTTCTCTTCTCTTGTACCATAAAAGGACCCAGTCATTGATTTCAAAATTTATTTCCCTGGCCTATTTGTTGAAGATAACTTTCACCTTCTTTTGATGCTTTGCCAATCTATCTGTGACTTGATTCTGTACCTCCCGCAATTCGGTCAGATACATCATTCTTTTTTCAATAGCATTGTTGAATGTAGGATCTTCCAGGGCTCTAGAAATTTTTAGGGTAGGCGGTTCTAAGGTAAGAGGCAGATCTGTGTCTCTTCCATATAATAGCTGAAAAGGGGACATGTCTATAGCCCTCTTTGGTTTAATCCTATCTACCCATAATGCCATCAAATAACTTCTTATGCCAAGTTCTTTGATTCTTAGTTACTAGCTTTCGTATGATAGTCACCAAATTTTTGTTACTTGCTTCAGCCTGGTCATTCCATTGTGGATAGTAGTTGGAGGAATATTCCAGCTGGATCCCATGAGTGTAGCAGAAATCAACCATCTACTCAGAAGATAGATTCAGAGCGTTGTCTAGTTACTTATTTTATTGGCCACACCAAACCTAATAACAATATTTTCTTTTATAAAATTACACACCTCCATGGAAGTGGCATTCTTAACAGGAATGGCTTCTACCCACTTACTAAAATAATCAATAGCTGTTAGAATATAATGATGACTGGCACTAGAGGCTAGGTTGAGCATACCAATAAAATCCATACCCTCTTGCTAGAAGGGTTCTTCAATTACAACTAGTTTTAAAGGTAATGCAAGAAATTTCATACGCCTAACAAAATGTTGGCACACTTGACACTTAGACACCGACTCTGTAGTATCCTAAAAAGGTGTGGGCCAGTAATACCTTGCTCGTAGGATCTTGTGAGTAGTGACACATGATGAGAAATGACCACACGGCAAGCCATGTTATAAAATTGTTTTTAAGAGCTGATCTTGTTGAGCTTTATCTACGTATCGGAGAAATACGCCATCAATCCCTCTTTTGTATAAACCATTATCCCAAAAAACAAAGACTTTAGATTTTAGTTTAATAGTACGTTTCACTTTTCAAGAAAGTTGATTCAGGCATTCTCCATAAGTCAGAAAATAGGCAATGTTACTGTACCACTCTTCCACCAGATCTATAAAAAGGACCATAGGAAAATCTTCATTTACCTCTTCTTGATCTACCTTTGGCGTTGTTGCTTTCATCTCAGTCATCAATTCGCACAGACCTCTTCCTTGAACCAGATTTGTAGGTTTGATATCCAAGTCATATTCTTTAACTTTTGTCACCCATGTGCCTCTTAACAACCCTAACTCTTATTGGGTGAGAATAGATTTCAGTTCAGTATCTAGAAACAAGACCAATGTATGTGAGGAAAGAATATAGTACCTAAATGCTTTACACACCTTTACCACTTGCCTATGCATGTTTTTCCGTTGGAGTATATTTCAACTCATAATATTTGAGAGGCATGCTCATGAAAGCAATCTATTGGATTTACAACAACTACGTCAAGCGTGTAATTATTGACAATGGGGCAGCAGTTAACATAGTCCCCTTCACTTTTCTTCAAAAGCTAAGATGTGGAGAAACAAACTATTCTTCAACACGAAACATGCTAAGGGGGATATGATAGTCTCAAGGCAACTTCACTCGGGACCATAGGACTACTAGTCACCTTAGGACCCAAAACAATCCTCACTGAATTTTATATTATAGATCGGGAAACCAACTATAATATGATTCTCGGTCATCCATGGATACACCGCATGAAGGCAATCCCTTCCACGTTATTCCAAGAAATAAGATTTTCTACACTTAGGAAAATTCTTCATCGCTCAAGGGGATCCTAAACCCTTTGATATACAATTAGAAAACTCCAAGAAAAAGAAAGGAGTCCATACAGAGCATGAACTTCCCATGAATCATTTAAACAAACCACCTTCAACAAAAGAGTTAGTCCCGGTCACCCTAGACATTCCAAAGGTTGAATTTGTTGACCCAAAAATATATGAGGTGGCAAAGACAAATAAAGATAAGTCAATTTCTGTGGAAACAGTCTCCACTAAAACCACAACAGGAATTATGAAACTCTTGGAGAATGACGAGATGATCTTTCTCCCATTCGAACCTAAAGGAATGGGTAGTCTTCTCGGTATAGCATCTCTTCCCTCTGATAACCTAAATCTTATATATGAACATGATATAATTAACAAAACAAAGAAGGGAAATTTAAAATTGAAACGATGCCTATCAAAACCATCTCTAGGAACTGCCCTATTATAAAGCCTGGTTTCGACCCATACATGTATGAAGCTATGTTTTCCCTATCCATGGGGCAAGACCTCATCATTAACACAATGCTCGATATGAGAGAGAAGGTCGAGCAGCATAGTCATGCTCACCCACATGCCATCTCTCAAAACACATGACAAAGAGGCATGCGAATGCCTCTTTCAGAAAAATGTTTTTAATAATGGGACATATACACCTCTGGGAAAGGGTTGTAAGTTCAAACCCAGAATGGTAGGCCCTTATCAAGAGAGTGAAAATTTTGAGGATAATGGTTTCTCCACTATTTACTTCTAGGGGTGAAGAATTCGATATTCATCAACTTTCTTCACCTTAGACATCATGACATATAGTTCCACCTACATTTTCATATGTACATTGGTTACAATTCCATTGCATTAGTAATTTAGTTAGTTCATCCTGTTCACATCGTTTCATAAATATTGTAGTCCATGAACTTACTCTTAAGTAATCTGTTACAAATTTATGAAGATATTGGCAAAAATATTCAAATCACATCTCTTCAAACATCATCAAGTATTTTCAAATCTTCTCATCAAGTTCAACAGACAAACATTGATGGAAACCATACCAAGACCTGCATACTTGGCTTTGCTTTTTCTTTCTACTAGGTGAAGTTGTCCTTGCCTACGGTCTGTTCTAGAAGCTTCTTGGTGTCACATCTATCCCTCTTAAAATCTCTTGGAACGAAAGGATATCCCAAAGTCGTAGATCAGAAATGTCAAAATCAAATGAAATCAAAAGCACCGAGTAAACAAAATATTTTATTTTACACACTTCTTTGCCCCATCAACCTTCAGTGATAAGCCCACATCTCTTACTGGTGATGTGAGGTTGGGAAAGGAAATAAGTTCCCTTACTCACCTGTATATTTCCTTTGGTGACAAACCCATGCTTCTTACTAGTGGCATGAGGCTGGGTGTGGGGGGTCTAGTCACACAAACTAACAAATCTTGGTATGCTAAAAAACACAAGTCAAATTCTATTAAGAGAAGGCAAATATCCAAAACATCCAAATTCCAAAGAGATCAAATCCTCAAAACCATATTTTGTCAACCAGGTTACCATTTATGAATCTAAGTCTAGATAAACTGGAAATTAAGTGGCCTTTTAAGCTTGGTAGTAGTTCTGAGTAGGGTGGGTGTGTAGGTCACAAATTTGGTTCTTGTTCTTGTTTTTTCTGTCTCTCATCATTCCACTCAAATCAAACTCATACAACTTGTGCCCTTCCCAATTCTTGGTGTTGAGCCCTCACATCTTACTAGTTGCGTGGATTTTGGATCGGGGCAAGTTCATCTCTTTATCGCTATACATTCATCACGTTTTTCCAACATAAGAAGAAATCACAGACATTGTCTAAAGAGGCCAAAAGTTCAAAACTACAACATGTTCGTCATCACATATCAGCATTGCAAAAGCAAATAAAGTAAAAACTTTCTGTTTTACATTTGTTATCACTTTTCATCCATTGCATACATTCTGAAAAGCATGTGAAAATCGAGAATTCTAAAACATATAAGAGTACACACATGAATCAAGTCAAGCCAACCCTATACAACAAATAACCGAGCCAAAAAGAGATATATGTACATATCACGGTGTGTCATAGCTTTTTACGATGTCATCGCACATTAGGTGCAGTCAAAACACTTGCAATAAGCACAAAATACCAAAACAACATACATGCCTCACAAAATGGAGACTAAGAAATAAAGGAACTCTGCCTATCCGCCCTTTTGAGGCCCATTATGATTACTCTAGTTACAAATTTCTCAGGAGTTCTTCTCAAAAGCATTCAAACACAGCAAAAAGCTAAGCCTAACGCAAAATACCATTCTCAAGCTCATTCCAATTCAATCATACTCAAAAATGAAAAGAGTGATCACCGTGGACTCAAAGCTCAAAAATTACCAAATCGATACCCACAAATGAATAGGAAAATGAACTCGTTTTGTATATTTATGAAATTATAACCTTGTTTTAAATGTTCTTTCCCATAGTTAGAGTGCCGACAGAGGTAATTTCTTATCCTCACGCAAATGGTAAGTCCTCATTTTATATCAATTTAGAATTTATTTTCAATTTATTTTATCTATCTACACTTGAGTCCCTTTTTCATTTTTCAGATAATGAGAATTTGGATGGTAGAATTTTGGCACACGGGCATATCAGGGATAGCCTCTAAATCCCCATTTCGGTACTTCCATACTCGGACCCAACGTTTTACACCTCTTCATGGCTAAAACGCTTCTCCAAGGGGGAAATATGTACGTACACAAAATTGTATGTATTGTAAAGTTGGAAATTGGTTATGGAAACCCCAATGATGATTAAGATCTCTTCGCAAGGTGTTTAAAATCCAGAAAGCTCGTTGAGTATACATTTGCATCCCTAAAATCCTTGTCTAGCCTCTTACATGTTTTGGTCCTAACCTTTTCTCTCTTTTTCCTTGTTTTTTTGTTGTTAGTTACATTGACCGCCTCCCTTGCCAGGGTGACGGTCCTGTACACTCTTTCCAGAGGTGTTTTGATCCTGTAGTGCTCTGAAGGCGATGGTGATTTTTTTCACACGTCAAGTGTAAAAATTCAATTTTCATCCGCATTTCTCAACCACTAAAGCTTGTATTTATGTTTTAGCCACCTGAACAGTGATTTATCTTTGTTTAATGGTGGGAGAGTTCAATTTGAACTTGCCTTCTAGTCATTGCAAATTCTATAAATATATAGCTTGTTTACAAGTAAATGGGTCTTGGTTCTTTGGTCTGGAGTATTCATTCTTGAGCTTCAATATTCAATACTTAGTCCTAGATTTATTTTATGAATCATTTTATCTTTAGCATGGATTAGAATTCTGAATATTTAGTTATGCCTCACTGTACACCGACAACGATCCTTTGCTAGGAATCGTACAGGCCAAGCTCTGTTCTCTTGTGCCATTTGTAAGGTCTTCTACTTATACTTCGTTGTCTTTCTCTAGAAGCTACTATTGCTCAGAGTGTTTAAGTACCTGTTGTTTATCATTTTGTTTCATCATTACACTGCAATGACCCTGCTAGGAATCGTATAGGCTAAGCTCTGTTATCTTGCGCCATCCCTCTCCTATTTGTGCTTCGTGCCATTTTTACTTTGCAAAGTGAATACCATTCTAGTGCCTTCTCTTGTTGATGCTGATATACTCCTACTCTTTCTAGATTCATGTGAACACACAAGAACGAAGAGATCACTCTGAGGGGACAAGCTACATCAAAACTGGAATTTGCCTCTGCTCAGTACACTCTAGGTTTAAATTTGATCAAAGTTATTATCAAATAGAGTAGCGAATCATTTTATTTTAGTTAAGAATCACTTTCAATATTGCCATTTTGGAAGCTTTGGGGAATGATCAGTTTCTGAGAAACTATGATTTGTTCCTCACTTCTGAGGTAGGATTGAAGGTTTTCAATTAATTTAATTTGTTGTCTTTTATCTAGATTCACACATTTACACAGGTGAATAACCACACTAGGTTATCTCACTGTGTTTATTTTTAGTATAAAAGTAGTTTAATTGTTGCTTGTAATTATAATGTTTCAATCATATATTCTGTTTAGATCAGTTTCCCTTTCAACAGAAGTATAAATTGTTATTTTTAGTTTAAGTTAATTCACCAGACTTCATAACTAGATTAACATCTGAAATTCTAGTTAGGAGTATAAACCAATCTCAAGAAGGATTTTGTGCTACCTGCCGCATTGCCTCTAAATCTCCGAAAGGCCATTACAGCTAAATCAAGAGATCACCATCTCCACGTAACAAGACCTTAGTCACTGCATCCTCCACCATAGAGTGTTGCCATAGGAATAGATTATCTTGCCACATTCTCAGCATCACATAGTAGCTTTTCTATAAGCCTAGAGACAACTAACCATTATGTACTAGCTTTGTAGTGGGAGTTCGATACTTCAGGTCACGCTTCTTTGTCAAACCACCGGACTGTTTGGCACAACACTACGAGAGGTCTGGTAAGAAAAAGGTCACTTGCCTTATCATCCTCGCTACTGTCACTTTTGACCATGGTGACGAGGAACCGTTTTGTAACGGTGGTTAGGAAGAATGAAGAATCCTTCTGTTGCAATAAATTGAAAGGAGACCCTGAGAAAATATGATCAATGCACCAAAATTTAACTCTCACGAGTTTTCACTTCTAAAGAATGGTGATATATTCTAAACAGGGTTAAGGTTACTATTGAGACATTATGGAATCCTGATTGCTTATGCATATTTTGGTAGTAGATTCTATTAATTTGTGGACATACATAGGGAAAACTAAGGGTAGTTCAGGTAGGATCGACATAGTTTTGAATGATTTTTTGGTGGGAGATTAAGCACTTTTTTGATAAACTTGATTTTTGCCATTAATCTTTGAGAACCTTTTCACAAAAATTAGAGAAATAAATGACAGAAAGCTCTCAGAATAGATAAAATATTCCTTCAACTAGAAGGTGTGCATCAATGGAGGCCCAAATTTTTTAAAGTTTCTTCACATAATCTTTCAGAATTTTAACATGAAAGGCTTGAGCTAAAGACTTAATCAAACATTAAAGATCCGTGGTTCCTCACGCCTAAGATACACTCAAAGGCTTACAAACAATATTTATCAACAAAATGATAGTAAAGTGATTTGAAATTGTTTATCTCATTACATGATGAAGGAACTTCTTGAAATGAAATTCCAAATGCCACTAAACTATCACAGGGACAAGATCTTATGTGATTTGGAGGGAATTTAACACAATATTGTAATATGAAAAACATAAACTACTTGCAGACTATTCTAAAATCTCATATACACAAGCATTTCACACAATATTAACACAGATTAATTCAAAGTTGATTAGCTTCCACATCATGGAGGGGGAAATTTTCTTTGAACATGTCTCAGATCTTGTCAATGGTTGTACACTTGGAACCAACTTGACATATATAATCTAAAACTTAAGAGATTAACAGGTACTCTGCGGTTAGTCTCTTAGATCAAGATGGGATGTTCTCGAATGTTTCTCAGGTCAAGATATATAAGCCCCGACCATACTAAACACTAATACAAATAATATTTTAAAACCTTTCACATCCATCATTAAATATTCCTCACCTAGAAATAATAATATATCGAGGACACCCTTTTTTGTTACATGTTTAGAGATTCATGGACTTTTTGGAAAGAAAATGACGTATTAACAGACTTACCAGACAAATAATGGGTGCCAGTTATTCAAATAATGGAGAGAGATTGAAAATATTCTGAAAATCATTTTGTTAAGATTATTCTTCTATGAGGAATATTTATTAGACATCTTAGGTAGTAAACCAGCTAGGTGTACTTACTTCATTATCTTACACCTGCAACATCCATCATTTCATCCTTTATCCCATACTAAGAAATAATTATGCTACAAATCCTAATATGCATCCTAGTATTCTTTGATAATGCAAGTTTTTTTACAAGTGCCCCGATACGAATAAATAACTTCAGGTAGATATCAACCAAGTTAACTAAGTCCTTATGAAATGTAGAAACCCTAATGTGCAATGAGGGTTAGAAGAGCCTTCAGTTACACTTTGCAGAGGTCGTGGGACTGTGTCACAGTGAAGACCTGCTAAACAAGAATGAAAAACCATCACACAAGAGCTTGGGAAAATGCATATCTGAGTGATTTAGCTAGAACGGGGTGCCTAGAGGAGGATGGGGGTGCCTGGGCCTCTCTAGTCTGAATTTTTGGTGCCTTGGTATGTGAAAGAAGTAAAAAGGCAAGTTTCCAAATAAGTGTAGGCCTTCCACATGCCCTAGGCTAAGAAAATCACCTTTTGGCCTTTAAAAAGTCTCAGTATAAAAAGGATCCAGCGGAAGCCTCCATGTGTGTCAATGGCACACTTTTGATATGGTGCTAAAAAGTGGAGACCCTAAACTAGTGCAGGCTCACCACGTGTCTCAGTCTGAAAGAGTTTTTGAAAAAATTTAAGGAACATCGGAAGGCACCATGTGTCTAGGGTTCGAAAAAAGTCTTCCTTGGCTGTTGAAAAGTCCAAGTAAGGGTAGAGTGAGTAGAAACATCCATGTTTCCCCATGGCACTTTTTCAACAATAAAATTCAAGGGTGATTCCCCAAACAGGCGCAGGCCATCCACATGTCCTAGGCCTTAGAAAGTTTCTCGAAAATTTTAAGTATAAAAAGGATCCAGTAGAAGCCTCCACATGTCTCCCCGGCGCAACTTTGATATGGTGCCCAAAAGCGGAGACCCTGAAAAAACCGTGGGTTCACCATGTGTCTCATTGGCGCAACTGCTAAGGTAGGACCCAAAGGAAGATCCTTAAATGAGTGTCAGCCCTCCACGTGTCCATGGTCTGACAAAGCTACACCAGCCACATGAAAAAAAATGTCTAAATCTTGGTAAGGCAGCGAAAACCTCCACGTGTCTCCTTTGCGCAACTCCAAAGGTCAAACAAAGAGGTGACTTTTTCGATGAGCACAGGCCCTCCACATGGACAAGACTTGAGTTGAAGCAGGCCTTAGAGTTTCAAAGTTCCCCCACCAAGCCGCATCCAGTCAGAAATGGCCACATTTCCACATATGCTGAGATATAAATTAATAGGGAAAACACACCCGTCAAACCGTAAAATGTAAGGAAATCACCATTTGCACCCTGAAATGAATCTTTCTTTAAGGACAAAGAACTTGGAAATTATAAAAGGCCCAAAATTTGATCCATGACCATGGAGAAGGATGTTTCAACAGCTTACAAATTAATAAAACCTTTCATTCATCCCATTATATTATTAGAATGAAAATATCATCTATTTTCCTTGTACATTACTTATCCATTTTTCCATTACATTTTTGTTGACCCGTTTTTATTGCTAGCTTAATTTATCAAACAAAAAATATATATCATGTTCCACTCAGTTATAATTTTCTAAAGACATTAGATTTGAATCTACAAGAAAACATAAGACATAATAATCACTTTTTGAAATACGGAAGATTGTAATCTATAATTATATGAGAAAAAAGAGAAAAAAATTTATCTTTCGAAATAAAAAAGGATTTCCATTATGAAATAATGCTAGAATTGGGTGAAGGTCATGGGAAAGATTGACCACTTAGAAAAACATTATTCTGAAGGAAGGGTTCTAGTAGAAGTGTCTTACAGAAATCATGAATACATGACCAAATGATATTAAATTTTTAGAAAAACCATAAAAGGTACATAAGGGTTTTAATACACCTACAAAAAAGGAAAAAGGTATCGAGAACACCAAGGTGAATGAGCCTACAACCAATGGGTAATCCTTGATGAATAAAATACTAAGAAAAATCAGAATTATTGGGCTCCAGAATAACATACCAAATAGTGGAAAATATGTCTTGTTAACACCAAGCTGAATAATAAAGGGACGAATAAAAGTCATGTTTATCCAAAATTGAAATATTAGGAGACTAAATCATAGCCTTTATTGGGTGAATAATTGAGAAATGATGTATTTAGTAACCATTTATAATCCTTCAAAAAAATTCCTAGAGTAAAAAAGCTCAATTTTGTGTGATAACTCAACAACAATAGCTTTGATAATGGCTTGATAAGAGCTAAGATCACCAATTGCATGCAATAATGTTTCCTTACCTTTGGGCCAAGTCAAAATTTGTTGACATGGATGACTAAATATGTCTTGCAACATGTAAAGACCTTATCTGAAAATATTGATGGTGTGCACCTGGGGAATTTATGTAAGAGGTACATTGTAAAATTTAATGATATGAGACTACCACACAAAGTGGGAATTCATAGATAACCTTTTTATTACCTCATCTACCTTCCAAATTAGATAATTTTTGATCTTATTCCAATATTACCAAAAAAAATGATAACAAACGAGCTACCAAATTTCATAGGGGATTTAATAAAAAAGAAATTGGGACACCCAAATCCTTATAGGTCTTATGATCATGTGATGAGCACTCAACAATACAAATACGTAAAAAAATTTTGCATTTATCTATTCCATCTATGACATGAAAAATCCATGTGGCATAGAGGGAAATTCCCTACTAACGAACATCTAATAAACCTAGCACACCGGAGCCTTTCGGTAGGAACCAATAGTCCCAAACAACCTGATGAAAACCCTTATCGTGTTGTGAGCTAGCATTAACAAATCACAAAGCAATTTCTATATGTTTTTGCAAGAGAATCGACAGAGGGGCCAATAAGAAGAATAGTGTCATGCCCAAAAATTTCCCGCACAAAACCCAAGACAACCTAAAAGTTAAATTGGAAAAATTAGTGAATAAAGTTTTTTTTTAAACAAAATCAGTTGCCAAATTTAGTTTATATGTTAGTTAGCAACCTATCATTATAATTATCATTTAATTGATATTATTTGACCTCTAGTTCGGGTTTAAAATTCCCTAGTTACCATATTTATTTAATTTAGTAGCATAGTCCAAAAGTCATTTAATAATTTTATTATTCTAGGGTTAATTCTAAATTCCCCCCCATTAAATAAAATATAATTTAATTCAATCCTGATTAGAAATATTGTCTAACTACTAAGGGGTGAATTTGATTTAATTCAATACAAGGTCATGGTCTTTTATTTAAGGGTCACTAACTAAACATTATGAATGAAAAAATAATTTTATCTGCGCGAACACCCCTTTGGGTTCAAATAATTTTGGCGGAAAAAAGTTATATATAGATATTTATATAGTTTTAGGTGGAAGATTTAGGGTTTAGGGGGGTTCGAGTGAAGGGGGGTTCACGCGAACACCCTTTGGGCAAACCCCCTTCGCCCCCCCCCCTATGTGGCACATTTTGGTGCCAAATCCATTTGGAGGATAATTTTATGCCAAAATGTGTCACTTAGGTGCCATGTAATTAGGGTCAACGAATGAATAAAATTAAAAAAAAATTAACACAAAATACAAAATTTAATTAGCTTTCTAAAAATATAATTTTCATTTTTAAAAAATATGTTTTACTATTTATTTTTTATATTTTTTTAACATATGGTATTTTAGGACAATCAATCATATACAATCAACCCAATTTGAAAAATAGCAAAATATATAAAAAAACTTTGAAAAAAATAAACTTACTATTTTTTTATGTCTTCTTCTTACTTATGAAAAAAATTTCAATTTCAATATAAAATCTTAAATATATTTATTTGAAAATATTTTTACTAAATAATTAATTTAAAAAAATATATAATTAAAAAAAATGAAAATTTTACAACACCTCAAAAATCAAATCTTTAACATATATCTAAAACTGCATAGTGAAAAAAATAATTTTCATTTAAAAAAACCCACCCGAGAACAATCATTCCTCTTTTGTAACATAAGAAACAATGTATGAATAAAATTAATAAATAGACCATATTTTTTGTCATTTAAAAAACAATTACGTGTATTCTACACTCTAAAAACAACATTTCGTTAGTTTGTGGAATTTCACGAATGTGTACGGTTCTGTGGCTACTGCCTTTAGAAAATCAATGAAACTGAAAATTCATGTTTATAAAGGTAAAAAACATACCAAAAAGTGGGACATTTTATTGTGCTTTTACCCATCTTCTACATCACTGAAGTGGCTTTATTTAAAGTTGACCTATGCATTTCATTTAGAGGCATTCTCACCTAACCCTCACCTAACTTTTGAAGGGATGATTTTTAGCCATAGGATGGACTAAATATGAGCCCCTGAGATCTAGGATTCAAACTAATCCTAATGCTCATTTTAGAAGGATTTTATTCAATATTTTTGACTTATCTCCTCATTTATATTTTGTAGTTTTTTTGGGAGGAGAGGAAGGGTAGGGAAGGAATCCTTAGAAGGATAATGGAGCTCAAAATGGATACACACTATTTTATTTGTTTATACTATTTGTAGATCCTTGTAGGGTTTGGTATAAATTTAGCTTGTTATTCCATTTTAACCCGCTCCTAAGGTTTAGCTAAAATTTCATTTGTTGTTAAGTTATTTCATGGTATTTTCCTTACTTGCAAATTTGGGTATTTTGTACCTTTTTTTTAATCTATTTTAGATGAGCATATTTACAAATGATTCAAATATATATACCATAATTTATAAAATTGTGTATATATTTACATCTATATATACATATACATTTATACTTGTATATATATATATATAATACCATAATTAGGGTCATAGGATATATATATATATATATATATAATACCAAAAGTAGGGTCGAAGGAAAACAAACTATTCAGGCTGACTAATTAAACTAGTGAACTGACTAAAAAAAGTGACAGCGTTAAGTTTGGTGGGGGCTCGGTCCCCACCCACCATAATCAATGTTTAAATTAAAAGGCAGGGGGTCACCGACCCCACCACCCCATACCGTATACTATGGGGTAGGGGATGGGGTCAGCAACCCCCCCCATTCCCCACTTCAAACAAACATCCCAATCAACCCGGCCAAGGGCCTAAGCCACCACACATTACCTTATTTTTTATAGAATTTTTTTATCTATATATAATTGCGATACATATATATATTATTATAATAATTAATATGTACCCAATATTAATGTCACTAATAAAGTTAAAAATAATAATTTCCATTTAATTCCCTTTTTTTTATAAAAGAAAAAAACAATAGTAAGTTAATATATATAAAAATTTGTAAAAACATTTCTTTATAATTAGACTTAATCATAATTACATCTAAGTAGGAATGAACGTTTTTTTTTGTGTTAATTCCATTTAAAACTAAAATTGAAAGCATAATAGGAGTTTTTACACAACTTCATACATTTAGCAAACTGAAGATATTTACTCATTCTAAAAATTTTAACAACTACTTTCCTTTGTATAACTTGATAAGGAATGTAGCAAAACTTTCATACTTTGTAATACACTTTCATTTCAATAAGGAGTAATAAACTATTTTCTTTTTTTTTCTTCTTAAAATAATAAGTAAAATGAAAGCCATTTAACATAGCAAGTGTATTTTTACAAGATTCTAAATAATTTTAAAATGAAACATATCACTTACTTTTTGGGGAAATCAATTTAAAAGAGATGCATTACCATTTCAACCCATTTCAAATAATTACTTCATGAAAAAAATATAAAATTTCGTAGTTTCCTTCTCACGAAAGTAAAAACATTTTACGATGAAAATTTCTCATTTAAACACTCTTAGAAGACTTTACAAGTAATAGGGATTGCCACGTAATAATACAACTTGCTTACATGAATACAAATTTATAACCTTCCACTCAAAGTCAGAATAATGAAATTAAAAAAATTACAACATAAGTACTTTCAACAAGGAAAAAATAAAAAGCCTCCATTACATGTCTTCTCCCAACTTGTCACTTCAATATTATACTCTTCAATCTTTCAAAACTCAGATCATAATACAAATAAAAAGGGGTATAGGAGATACTCTCTGCCAAACCTATCATCCAAAAAGGGTAGAATCCATCCCCTTTTCGGCCCCGAGCCCCCAACCAAAGAAAAATTAGTGATCTTGAGAAACATTTGAATACTTTTTAAAAAAATAGCTTCCATAACAAAATACAACAAGAAACATTCAACACATTTAAAATGGATATCAACAAACTTTTACAACATTTTCAATACAACACATATGATTGATATCAAACCAAAAAGGAAAAAGGAATATGAGAACCACATCCATTTTCCTCCCAAGTGAAGTTGGAGTTTTAGCACAAGCCTCCATGTGCACAATACAACAACAAAACATCATTATCTCTCCCTTTAAAAGTATGCAAAAATATGTCCATGATTTTCTTTTTCACTCCCCATTACATGAAACTTGCAATCACACTCCCTCCAAAATGCATGTGTCACATATCCCTTTTCTCTCCATAATGGTTACATAAATCCATCTCCCACTCCAAAAATTAAGGCAACTACTCAACCACACAACAAAAAACACATTCACAACACTCATATAAAACATACCAAGCAAATTTTTTCACATCCACAATTATAATTAGACAAAAAAGGGTAAAGATTGCACCTCTCTTTCAAGCTTCCAATAGACATCACTCCAAAATATTTTTGACACCTTGAAGCCAAGCACACTCCAAAAGCAACTCCAACAAGCTCCCAATTCTAAAAGTGCAAGAGAAAGAAAATGAACAAGTAATTCCAAATCCATCAAATGCCATTAATAAATAGAAATGGAATGTGAGGATGATAAGGTGGTTTCATGTAGGATGCCATTTCCACCCTAATACCTCCATTCCAACAAACAAGTCAAACACCATGCCCAAGACAATAAATTAACATGCAAGACTTATGACCAACCCACATGACACTCAAACACTTGTAGAAAGAGTCTACCAAGGCAAAATTAGTTGTGGTAAGTAGGAAAGTCAAATTATTTTCAATCATTTACACTCCAAAATGCTTTAAAAAGTCTAAAAATTAACTCACCATACTATAGGTAGGGTTTTTTGGGTAAATTTAAGAGACACGAGACAAGATTAGCTTGTCACACAAGCCTAAAAAAATGCCTCCTAAGTAAAAATCCGAATTTTGAAGTTTGGGAAGGGTACATAACACGAAAAGAAACACAAATCTAATCTAAATCCACAATATTTAAAGGACCATCTACCCTCATAACTATACAATTGTCACATCCTTATTTTAGTTAACAAATTAAGTTTGATTAGATAACTAAGACACATTAACAGTTGCTAATAAAATGAATATAATTTCCAATAATTAAAAACATAACACAAAATGAAAAATAATAGAACACTACCCCTGTGGCCACACATGTGAGGTCACCCTCCACGGGAAACCTTGTAACTACGCATGTAAAAACACCACATAAACATAAGACATAGTTGTAAAAATTTTCCATGTTGCACAACACCCAACATCCTTGCCGTGCTTTTTCCTTTATCCCCTTTCAATATATTTGATAAAATATCCCTATAACACAAAAATAATACCTCTCTGGCCTCACGGCCATGCATGAAAAAACATCGATAAATAATACATCTACCTAGAAATAAATAATTTCCATCTGAACTAAAGTAATTCTACCATATATCAACATATCAAACAATTTTATCCTAACATGCATGAGATTACAATTCTACTCACAACATCGAGAGTATAAATTATCACTATAAAATCAAAGTAGTGCAAATAAACATATATCGAGAATTTCTACCAATGTCATCTTGTGTAACATGATTAAAATGTTAATCAAAAAATGTCAATAGTTTAAATATCTACGTATTCTATCCTCTACTAATCAATGTATCATAATCAAAATGTCTTAGTATTTGGCCAAAAGTAATATTAACATAATAAATATAGTTTCAAAGAGGAGTGGGAACTAAATCCCTCTCCCCCTTTGATTTGAATTGCTCCTAGAAGTAACTGAAATAGGTGAGGAAACTGGGTTCATAACAAAGTAGTATCCTCCCAGTTGACTCACACCCTTGTCAATCTCGCGGTCTTAGAGGCCCACGGTCCCTGCACTCTATGATGCACATGGGCTCAAAAATCACCTACCCCTGCTCCTCTACCTACAATGCAGCCTAATATAATATATAAGAGGGATCTAGAATGTACCTAGACTAAGAACATAAACATAAAATACATCATACATGTGAGATAAAAATGGGTGGTAAGGCTAGATGATAAGTTAAGGGACTGATCGCTCCAACATCTTGAATGGACCCATGCAACTAAGAGCTAACTTAGAGACTTTTCCATGATGCATAGGTATCTTATGATGTCTCACATGAAGAAACATCTTTTTTCCCACCTCACAGATATGGTCAACTCTCCTCTGATCTACATATTTCTTCTTTCTATCTTGTGCCACTTAAAACCTTTGTCTAACCAAAACAACATGTTGCTCTATGTCGTATAAAAAATTTGGTCCTAGATATACTTTGTCCTCTTGTTTATCCCAACTCAATAGTGTTGTGCACTCCATGTCATAAAATTCTTGAAAGGGAGCAATATAAATAGAACTCTAGAATATGTTTTTATAAGAAACATCCACTAGGTACAAATTCTCCTCCCACCTTGATTGATGGTCCATAACTTACATCCAAAGCATGTCCTCTAAAATATGATTCACCCAATCCATCTGTCCATCTTTATTTGGATGATAAGTTATACTAAAGATGATACTCATCCCAAGGGCATGTTTCATGGTAGTCAAGAAATGAGAGGTATATAAGGGATAACGGTCACATATAATATTGTAGGGAATCCTGGGCAGTCTGATAATATCATCTAAGTACATGCATGTCACTGCACTATCTTTATATGTGGTCTTCACCAGAGAAAAATGAGCCACTTTCATCAATCTATCAACTGTTACCATGATGGCATCATGGCGGTATGTAGACGTCAGTAGCCCTACTATGAAATCCATGAAAATAGTGTCCCATTTCAACTCTGGTATATCATGTGGGTAGAAGAGACTAGATAGATGCTGATGCTCAACCTTCATCCTCTAACACTCTAAACAACATGAAAAAAACTGAGCTACATCTTTCTGAAGACCTCTCCAGTGCTACAGGTGTATCAAGGAGGCATGCATCTTTTTCAACCCTAGATAGGATAAATAAGGTCCATGATGACGCTCTACTAAGATATTTCTTCTCAAACCTCCATCCCTAAGTACATAGATCTAGTCTCTATGTTTTAATAGTACATATGACTCTAATCCAAAACCATAAAATTTCCTTTCAAGGGGTCTCTGAGACTCAATATCTTATCTAGCTTCAAGGTAAACATTTTCATGTGGAAGCTGCTACAAAATCATGGTCATCAAGTCTGTACTAAATATTATAGCCATAACCAAGGGTCTCCGTCTACTCAAACTGCTTGCAACCAAATTCTTATTCCCATTCACATGCTCTGTATCCATGTCATACTCACATTTAAACTCCATCCAGTGCCACTAAAAATCATTGAGATTGGGCTGCATGAAGAGGTGACAAATACTAAAATGATCAATCTTGAGAATGAATCTCATGGCTAAAAGGAAATGTGTCCATCTAACCAAAACAAGAACAACATTTGAAAGCTCAAGATCATGAGTCGAGTACTTAAGCTCATAATCCTTGAGTTTTCGAGACTCAAATGCTACCACTTTGCCCTATTAATTCAATACCCCTCCTATTTCTACTAAAGAAGCATCTGTGCATACGAAGAATTCTCTGTGAGGAATCTAGTACTGCAAGAATGCGTAATTTCATACGGTATTCCTTTAGTGTTTTGAAGTCCTACTCACATCTATCTGACCAAGTGAACTTCTTACTTTTCTACTAAATGGAATTGATGGTGTGCATAATTTGATAGAATTACTAAAAAAATCTCATGTACTGACCTACCAATCTCATGAAAACTACGCACCTTAGTCACAACTAGTGGGTTTTGACCAGTCCATAATGGCTCTAATATTGGAAGGATAAACTATAATACCTTCCCTAGAAATAATGTGGCCCAAATTCTACACCTCTGACTAGAAGAATGCACACTTCTCTAGGTTTCCATAAAGTTGCTGCTCACGACGATACTACATCACCTGAAAAAGGTGCTCCTTGTGCTCCTCTCATGTGTGTGAGTATATCATAATTTCATCAATAAAAATGCACACAAAGAGATCCAAAAATGTTATGAACACCCCCATTCATCAAAATCATGAACACTATAGGGTAATTTTTCATACGGAATGGCACAAATATGAAATCATAGTGGCCATATCTCGTACGAAAAGTTTTCTTGTGGACATCTACCTCTATAATCCTCAGCTAATGATAACCATACTTAATATCTATCTTAGAAAACATCGTGGCCTCATTCATATGATCAAACAAATCATCAATGTGGGGAAGGGGCTAACGATTCTTGATCGTTACTTTGTTCAGCTATCTATAGTCCATAGACAACTGCAACGATCCATCTTTCTTCATCAAAAAAAATCAATAGTGCACACTGAGGGAATACACTAGGATAGATTAAGCCTTTCTCAATAAGGCCCTCTAGCTACAACTTGAGATCACATAGCTCAAGGGTTGTCATCTTATATGGAGTGCATGAGATAGGCTCCACTCTAGGAAGAAAGTGAATGTGAAAGTATATCTCATGTGGGGCAGGCATCCCTGATATCTCATTAGAAAAACCATTAGAAAAATCTTACAAAATCATACAAGCAAGTGACGGTCCACTAACCCCATCCTATGACCTATCACCAAGTCTAAAACGATACAAATCACAAACTCATTCCACACACCACTTTAGTTACATAGCGCAAATAGTGTGAATAGAGATGGGTCTCCTAACTCAAGATATCACTGACTCCACACCTAACTAATCTATACAAGATATAACCTTACTGTAGTAATCAACCAAGGATCTGTTAGAAAACAACTGATCTATTCCAAAGATCACTCAATAAGAACCCAAAGGAAGGATATGAAGATCCAAAGTCACGGTAAAGGGTCCTAGGTTCACTACGCACTCATTGACTAAGGATGCTACTCAGATCTTGGCTCCAAAAGCCATCTCGACATCCCAACTGAGGACCTTCCTAACTTCCACCAGCCTACATTTCTTTACTAATGAGGGAGAATTGAAGTAATTTTAAGAGCCTTGGTTAATTAAGATAGCGGTATAAATACCACCAATCCTTCTTGTGGTCTCAATCACCATGACCAGGTGCTATACCTAGTAGTTCTTGACCATTACATAAATTGTGTGGCTCCTAGCCATGTCACCAACCACAGGATTAGTAACAAGTTCCATATCTGGATTAGTTGGATTACGAGGGCACTCTCTCCAATGATGTCCATGAACACCACATTCATAATAACTACCTGGTCCTCTCCACTTAGTATATAGTCCTCAAGGTCACCTATTAGTCCACGTTGTAGACCCTCAATATCGTGTCATAGATCTTTGTGGGTTTTTTGGTTGATTTACTCCTACCAAATGTGTTCGAGGTGGATCTTGTGTCCTATTGGGACCCCCTAACTAGAGGTCCCATACTATGCCCTCTCTAAGGATCATGGCACTATGGAGGTTGAAAGGGTGGTCAATTATGTTGTTGTTGTTGTTGAGGAGGAGGATGGAAGGAAGATTGTGCTGAAGTGAGTCCAACATGAGGAGGAGGAGCTTATCCCCTTGACCTATTATCCTACTTCTATTATATATGGCTCGTCACTATATCACAATCCTGCTAAGTCTTCCCCTTAGTTTCCTCTTCTATGTAGGACTTCTCCACTTCTTATGATAGTTTATGCAGGAAATGAATACATATTGCCCCTCCCAAGTCTGAGTTTAGGCCCCAGATGAACCTATGAACCCTAACCTGCTCATCCTGCATATAGTCTGCATACTAAAGCAGATCTAAAAACTGACCATCATACTCTGTTACCATCCTGGAGGCTTGTCGAAGGTCATGAAAACTCATCGATCCGTTGCTAGATGAATCTCTTAGATATTTATCTAATCCTTAAATGCTCCTCAAAAATCTCCTAGGTAACTGTCTATAAATCCAAATGGAAATTATTCTCTTCATTCCTCCACTAAATTATGGCTCCATCTCTTAGAAGGTTGATGGAAATATGATATTTCGTGTTGCTATAACAAGGACATAACTTGAAGGATCTTCTTAAGATAACCAACCATGCCTCTTCCTGAAATTCCCCTCTGTCCCTAAAAAAAACGAGTAGGGTGTAACGTTTTTATCACTCTAATTTGATCTGTTGTCATTGATTATTGGCCCCTGGGTCTCTCTCCATAATCATCTCATAGCCTAGGGCTCCTTGACCTGTCTCTGTGACATGTAGCTCTTTCTTTGTGCTCCGTAGGTGGTGACCCCATTTCTAACCAACTTCATATGGGCATTATCTACCCTATCCTCATCACTCTGACATAAAGGTACACAAGCCTCCACTGATGACTCTTTTTCCTGTCTGCTAGGTCACCCTCTTAAATATCCTCGGCGTATAGCGGCATTAACATCTTGTAGTGTCTACAGTATCTAAGCAAAAATAGTTGCTACATCGTGATCTGGGGGTGGTAGGTCAAGGTACACATGTAATAACCGCTCATCTAGCTCTTTGCTCCTACATAGACCAAGGTGAGAGTTAGTTCTTCATCATCTAAGTTTTTTTTTTAGTTTTTTAATTTTTCTACATTGTTTAAAACAAAATTTATCACGCAATGTTGCGTGTTCTAGGTTTAGAGTTGCATTAGGTTTACTTGTTTATGTTTTGTGTTTCCAAGTGTTCCCGGGTCCAAGCATTCAACCCATGGCTCTGATACCAAGCATCATGCCCAAAAATTTCTTGCACAAAACCAAAGATAACCTAAATGTTAAATTGAAAAATTTACTAAATAATTTTTTTTCCTTAAAAAAAATTAGTTACAAATTTAAGTTTATTTCTCGGTTAGAAATGTATCATTTTAATTATTAGTTAATTAATATTATTTAACCTCCAGTTTTGGTTTGAAATTCCCTAGTTACCATTTCTATTTAATATAGTAGCATAGTTCAAAAGTAATTTAATAATTTTATTATTCTAGAGCTAAGTCTAAATTTTCCCTTCCATTAAATCAAATATTGTTTAATTTAATCCTGATTATAAATATTTTCTAACTACTAAGGGGTGAATTTGATTTAATTAAATACATGGTCATGGATTTTTATTTAAGGGTCACTAACTAAACATTATAAATGATAAAATAATTTTAACTTCTACATCACTTAAATGGACCCATTTAAAGTTTACCCATTTAAAGTTTTCCCATGCATTTCATTTAAAGGCATTCTCAACTAACCCTCACCTAACTTTTCTATTAATTTTTTTTAGCCATAGGATGGATGAAATATGAGCCCTTAGATATAGGATTCAAATTAACCCTAATCCTCTTTTTTGAAGGCTTTTATTTATTCTTTTTGACTTATTTCCTCATTTCTATTTTTACAGGTTTTTGGGAGGAGAGGAAGGGGAAGGAAAGAATCCATGGAAGGATAATGGAGCTCAACATGGATACACACTATTTGCTTTGTTTATACTATTTGTAGATCCTTTCAGGGTTTGGTATAAATTTAGCTTGTTATTCCATTTTACCCTACCCTATGATTTGTCTAAAATTTAATTTGTTGTTTATCTATTTCATGGTTTTTTCCCTACTTGGGCATTTGGGTATTTTGGACCTTTTTAAAAATCTATTTTAGATGGGAATATTTACAAATATATCAAATATATATACCACAATTTATAAGTGTGTATATATTTATATCTATATACCATATACAGAGAAATGATGGGGTGGGGGTCACTGACCCCACTCCTCATCCCATATACTTTGGGGTGGGGGTTGGGTAAGATACCCCCCCGTTCTCCACTAGAAAAAAAACAACTCCATCATCTTGGACAGGGGCCAAAGTCACCACTTATTACCTTTATTTTTTATAATACGATTTTTTTATCTATAAACAATTGTGATTAATATATATGTTTTTACATATATATAAAAAATTTATAATATTTCAATATTAATATCATAATTAATATGTACTTATATTAATGTCACTAATAATATTAAAATAATCATGTCCATTTCAATCCATTTTTTTAAAAAAGAAAAAAAATTCTAATAAGTTAATATATCTAAAAAATTTGTGAAACATTTCTATATAATTAAACTTAATCACAATTACATCTACTTAGGAATGTATTTATTTGTGTGTTTATTCCATTTAAAACTATAATTTAAAGGATAATAATATTTCTTACACAAACAAACGGAAGATTTTTACTCATTCTAAAATTTTTGACAATTATTTTCCTTCCTATAACTTGATAAATAATGTAGAAAAAATTTCATACTTTTTAATACACTTTCTTTTCAATAACGAGTAATAAACTATTTCTATTTTTTTCTTCTTACAATAACAATAAAAATGACAACCATTTCACATAACAAGTTCATTTTAACAAGATTCTCAATAATTTTAAAATGAAACATATCACATTTTGGGGATATTGAAACAACTCAATTTAAAAGAGATGCATTACCATTTCCACCCATTTCAAACTTTCCACTTCACCAAAACAATGAAAAATTTGTAGTTTCATTTCACAAAACTAACACATTTTAAGAATCAAATTTCTCATTTAAACACTCTTATAAGAGTGTACAAGTTATAGGGATTTCCAAGTAATAATATAACTTTATTTCAAGAATACAAATTTACAATCTTCCACTCAAAGTGGGAATAATGAAATGAACAAATAACAACATAAGGAATTTAAACAAGGCCAAAATACAAATCTCCATTGCATGTCTTCTCCCAATTTGTAGTTTCAATCTTGCACACTTTAATATTTAAAAAACTTAGATCACAATATAAAGAAAAAGCTGTACATGCAATGCTCTCCGCCAAACCTATCATCCAATAAGGGGAGAATCCATCCCCTTATTTTCCCCCAAGCCCCAACCAAAAAATAATGAGGGATCATGAGCAACATTTCACAACTTTTTACAATAAACGGCTTCCACAACAAAATACAACCCAAAACATTCATCACATTTAAATGGACATACTCAACAAACCTTTACAAACTTCTCAAACAACACATAGGATTGATATCAAACCAAAGAGGAGAAAGGAATATGGGACAAACCTCATTTTTCCTCCCAAGTGAAGTAGGAGTTTCACCCAAAGCGTTCATGTGGACAATACAACAACAAAACATCCTTATCTCTCCCCTTCAAAGTATGCAAAAATATGTCCATGTTTTCCTTTTCACTCCCCATAGGTGAAACTCCAAATAACACTCCCTCAAAAATGCATGTCTCACATCTCCCCTTTCCCTCCCCAATGGTCCCATAAATCCATCTCCTACTCCCAAAATAAAATCAACTACCCAACCAATAAAAAAAAACACATTCACAACACTGATAAAAAAATTAAAAAGAATAATTTTTCACATCCATAATAATAATAAGAAAAAAAAGGTGGAGATCCTACCTCTCCATCAAGCTTCCAAGACACTTAACTCCACAATATTTTTGACACTTTCAAGCCAAGCACACTACAAAAGCAACTCAAACAATCTCCCAATTTTGAAAGTGCAAGAGAAATAAAATGAACAAGTAATCCCAAATCCATCAAATTCCAATAAATAAATAGAAATGGGATGTGAAGAGGATGAGGTGGCTTCTATGTAGGATGACAATTCATCATCTTTCCATTCCAACACAAGGTCAAAACACATGCCCAAGACAATAAATTAACATGTAAGACTTATGACAAGCCCACACGACACTCAAACTTGCACACCAAGTCTACCAGGGAAAAATTAATTGTGGTAAGTAGGAAAGTTCAATTATTTTCACCCATTTAAACTCCAAAATTCATAAATCAGTTTAAAACTAATCCCCCATACTATAGGTAGTGTTGTTGGGTAAATTTAAGAGGCATGAGAAAAGCTTATCTTGTCCCTCAAATAAATAAAAATGCCTCCCAAGTAAAAATCCTAATTTTGAAGTTGGGGAAGGGTACACAACAAAAAAAAACAAAAATCTAATCTACATCCCCAAGATTTTAAGGATCATCTACCCTCATAACTATTTTATTGTCACATCCTTATTTTAGTGAAATAATTAAGTTGGATTAACTAATTAAGAAACATTAACAATTGCTAATAAAGTGACTAAAATTTCCAATAATTAATAACATAACACAAAACAAAACACACACAAAATGAAAAGAATAGAACATTACCCCCATGCGAAACCTCCTAACTAGGCATGCAAAAAACACCACATAAACATAAGACATAGTTGTCAAATTAGGCCATGTTGCACAACACTCGACATCCTTCTATGGGTGGTCCCCTATCCCCTTTCAATGTATGTGATAAAATATCCTTGTAGAAGAAAAAAATACCTCTTGGCCTCACAGACTACATCGACAACATAGAGAAATAATGCATGTACATAGAAAGCAATAATCGTCATCCTAAATAAAGTAATTCTACCATCTATCAACATATCCAATAATTTGATCCTAACATTCGTGAAATTATAATTCTACTCAAAACATGAAGAGTATAACGTGACTGTATAAATCAAATAGATCAAATTAACATATATGAAACAGTCTACCAATGCCATTCTAGTGTAACATAATCAAAATGTGAATCACAAGTCTTAATAGTCCCAATATCGGTATTTTCCTTCCCTATACCGATCAAAGTCTCATAATCAAATGTGAATTATCAGTCCAAAAGTATGTCAACATAATAAATATACTGTTGAAGAGGAGTGAGCACTACAAAAAGTAAACATGAGTGGACATAAGAACTTTGGAATAAATATGAAAATTACATTATAAAGAGATGGCCTTCATGAACTAATATGAAAAATTCATTTCAAACTAATCTCGAACATATTTCCATAATGAGAGTGATCTTATTCACTTGTTCAAAAGGATTTCAATTTTTTTTTAAGATATTGACCATGTTGGAATCCATTCCTGGAGAAAGATATATCATGGGGAAGATCAATAACTACTCCTTATAAAATTCAGGTTTTTCCATTAATCCAAAACCAAAGGGAGGCACAATAAACATCCCACTATTAAGATAAATATTTTTGAACATTAGCCTCATCTTAAAATTGAGAAGAGGAGAAAACAAATCATCTAAAATGACCAGTGCGATGCAATCAGGAGTAAACTTAGCATAAAATTCTTTCACCATACACATTAATGGCATTGCGAAGAAGATCGGAAAATATTTTGCGTACTAAACCCCTAGAAAGTGGAAGGAAAGGAAAGCGAGAGGGAAAACCTTTGCAAAGGATCAAAAAATCCCAAAACATCTAAATGAAACCACATGAAAAAAGAGATGAGTAAAGGGGGAGAGAAAAACATACCATAATAGGCATAAGATAAACACTAACAAACTAGGAGAGATTTGAGCATGGCAAAAAATAATTTACATTTTAAACTTCCTATGATTTCTACAATCAATTTTTAATGAAAAAGGGAGTTTTATTGTAATAGGAGCCACATTCCTTCCTTTCCAAGGTTGAAATAGTTTTACAAAGTGTATACGTTAGATAAACCATGTTCTTACAAGACAAAACAAAAATGAGCATCTAGAGACATTTCCTCTTTAATTCACAATTGAAAGGGCATCAAACTGTTATACAAATAAATTACTTGTTTAGAAATAAAGACACACTAGACTGAGCTTTCTATCTCGTGAAGGGTAATTTTACTTCCTCAAGGTAGTAAGGAGGGTTCTGGAGTGTTAAATTTAGTAGGCATGTAGAAACTAGGGTGTGAGACAAGTTGAAAAAAATATCTATCTATAATAAATTTTGAACATACGTTAACTCCCAGGGAACCCTTTAAAAGCAGGAGAAGGAGAATGTTTCAGCCGAGTAAGTAATGGACACGTCTCTTGTGATGGCAAGATGGAAACATAGAAGGATTAGAGGAGAAGGTATCAATGGGATTACGAAGGCTGTGAAATGAGATGCTAGTTTGTGGTTTAACAATTTGGAGAGTTTTGGGGAGAGTAGGGAATGGGGGATTTCTACGGTTATTTTTTTACAAAACCCAACAATGTGTAACCATATTCTGCGGCTTGAGGCAAGGCACAACATTGAGCTTTGAATGTTTTATTATGCTTAGGTAAGAAATGGAGAAATCCCAAATGTATTGGCGTACAGATTGGCATCAAATTGTTTCACGAAGGTAATTTAAATAAATGGTTGACTGTATTCAGAAAATCCATCACATGGATTCCATTGGTTTATGGAGGTTCTTATAAAGGTGACCTTGACACAAAATTTTCATCAAGGTTTGAAAATATAGGAAAAAAATAGGGTTCTTAGTAATGACCTAACTGAAAAAGGAGAAAGAAATGAGGTACTTTAAATGATAAAGGAATGGGAAAAAGCCTAGAAATTCACCCAAAATCGGGACTTGAGAGTCATATTCGTGAAAACAAATACTCCACAAGTGAAAGGGGACACAAACTACAAGGAATTGTGAAATACTAGTGGAGAAGAATTTTTAGTTGACGGTTGTATTGATGGGGGTAGGCAAAAGGAAACATAAAAACCCTTTGTTGGTCATAGTCTATTACAAAGTTCAACTTTTAGTACAAATTGGGATCAAGTGTTTGCACAATTAAGCAAAATCATAATGTAGAGGAATCCGTTTCCAACAAAATAGTTTATCATGCCAGGTTGATCTAACCCAAATGAACACACATATTACAGTGTTAAATAGATCAGTAAATCATTAGGAAATAAACCCTGACCACTGGGAATAAACTCCCCTGGGTAAGAAAATTCTTAGTTGCTTCCGTGGAGCTGTAATCACAGTTCATCGCAATCAAAAAACATAAATATGTGAAGGACGGTTTCATTTGTAAATTGTTATCCAAAGGTAAGATGCCTAGAAACCAAAAAATTGCACAAGTCATGCGAGAACAAAGTGGTAGGACAGGAGGATTTTTAAAAGGGCGAACTCACATAAGTTATAATTGACAGTATATAATAAAATCTTTGTTTTCCTATATAATAAAAAAATGTACAGTATATAAAACCCTAACCAAAACATTTTACCATCAAAGTAATCTAAAGATAAAAAACCAATCGATTTTACTATATATTTGAAAATTGTTTAATTTCAAGCTTACTATTATATATTAAATATTTTTTGTTTTTAATATTATATTATTTTTTCCCTATTTTAAAATTAGATTAATTTTAACATAATATAACTCAAATTTGTACCTTTAAACCATATAGTTGATTATTATATCTGCCGAAGGCAGGTTGTATATGCTTGACACAAACAAAAAACTCTCATTTTGATTCAGTTTCAATCAAATTGTGCCATGTGTATTTAAATGATATTGGACTAAATTTTTATGTTGCAATTTGTATTTAGCTCCACCTTATTGGTTTACCCCTTTATTTGTCACTATTGGGGTTAAAATGATTGTCTTGCTTGGATTTATTGTGATCACTTGTGATTATGATTACAGCGTATAGGTATGATTACTTTGGTGGATCAAGGTAAGAGGGATGTTTGTTTTTTGAAAGGCATTAGGTGTCTTGGAATCAAGTCCTTGACAAGATGGAGCTCTAGACGCATGTTTCTAATGCTATGAATGATAAGAATGAAAATTTAAAGACTAGAGGTTTGCACATTCAGCCCTGAAGAGAGATAGGGATGCTTTGATGTGGCATCTAGCAGAAATTTCAAATTTAATTGTCTTTCAACATTAAGCATCAACAATGGAAAGGAAATCGTTTGATGTTATGCCATGTAATTTGCAGAAAAGTATCATCAATATCCTTCCAAGTGGAAAGTTCATACTGAGTAGTAAACGGTTTCTTTCTCAGATGAAAAACAAACCCAAATGGCACTGGAACAGGGTTTTAATGTGTCTAAGATGACATTTCTCAAGTTTTTGTCAATCGGTTTGTGTCATGAATTAACATCAAGGGTAGGAGTATTTGGCAAACAACTAAATTCATCTTGTGCCCTATTCGAGTTTGTGGATGTCTGGATATGGTAAGCTAATCGAAAAAAAGAAGGAAAACTAGTTTTTTAGTGCAAGAAATAAATAATACTTGTGTACTATTAGATCCACTTCTCTACAACTTGAGCAGCTTGAAGCAATAGCAATGGTGCGATGAATGTTTGTAGGCTTAATGGTGCCATGGTACTACGGATTGCATTACCCAATGTGATTAGATAGAAATGTGAGAAAACTGAACAAGGAGAAGGGTTATGATGTGGCTATTTTGATGGATACTGAAGGGAGTCAGATTCATTCACGGGGGGATTTGGAGTTGATATTCAGTCAAAGCACAGTTTTTTTTCAGTCCTTTCTCTACTTTGTTTTTTCTTCTTTTTCTCTTTAGTTCTTATGGATATAGAACACATTTTTATTTAAAGGCAGTGCCATAAATCGAGACAGGGATGCAGCAACTCTGCCACCCTACCGTATTATTCAGGTGACTCATTTATATCTAAATAATTATATCTTATTAATTTAAATTACTATTCGTAAATGTTTGAAATGTCAGGCCTTAGATCAATAACCACTTTTCACTTGACAAAACGCCTTTAAACATCTTGAACAAAAAGTTGCCAGTATATAAATTGATTAAAGGTTGAATTTTTCAGAGGGAAACATATCTGTAAGAAGTTTAGAGTGAAGGCCCCGTGCTATATTTTTGCGTCCATATCACTAGCGCACCTGCAACTATGGACGCTGATAAACTATGACTTTAATGATGCTTTGATGGGATGTTCTACAAGGTTCTAAATCTCTCATTTTAGCACAGGATGGGATAGATGTTATCAAAAGTGTGCAAGTATGGTTTTCAACCTGACAGTTTCCATTTTTTTAACACATTTCCATAGCCTTTCAACTAACCCATTTTGGCAATCGGCATCATTGTTGTCTATGAGAATACATGTTCCCTGGATTTTTTTCAAACAATCGATGGCTTCGGTGTAATGCTTCCCACATTTTGACTACATTCTGCCACATAAATTACAAATACACATAGGATAACCAATTCCTTTTAAATTGATGCCTTGTGATTGATGCTATAACCCTATTCTAAAGCTCCCATTTTAGCACAAGTTGGGAGAATGCTAGAATTTGCAAAGTCTGGATTTACACTGATAATTAACACTTTATAAATGCTTCACACAGTATTTTCAACCAACCCACATTTTGTGCATATCTTGCAATCATTGGCATTCCATGAACACATATTATGTGTCCATTCTATCAAAAAGTTCACGGCCTCTGTGTGGGTCCCAGATTCCTCATACATGTCTTATGACGGCATTCATGACAAAAATCTGACAAAAACCCACTGTAATTATGCGTGTGATGGAGATGCACCACCCTGCTATAAACATCCCATTTTTGGCATTAGCCAGGGATATTGAAAAAGGGTTCGGGATAGGGCTTTGCACTCGACACTTGCCATTTTCTAAATTCTACAAACCCTGAGCATATGAGTGTGTCTTGTATGTTTTGTTTAGCAGATTGACAGGTCACATTCCATGCTCCGCTACAAGAATTGGCGTGGGTTTTTGGTAAGCCATTAGCCTTTTATATTTTCCTCAAGACAATTTTTAAAACTATGCTTACCTTGCTAGAGAGGTTATTTTTTTAATTTTTTCATTTATATATAATAACCAAATAAAATTATTCTTAGTTATCCTTGTGATATGAGGATCCATTTGCATTGCCAGTGCATTGATTCAAAAACTATGCAATAATCAATTTAAACTAAAAACATCAGCTCATAAATGTCCATCTAATGAAATTTTGATTAATTCTATTTGAATGCCCCTTGTTAAACGGCCTTATTGATAAAGACTTTTTCAATATTTCCATTGACATATTTTTTTACAACTTTAAATATTTCATCACCAAAATTTATAAAAATTGGATTTTACCAGTTTTGTGTTGAATCTAAATCATTTTATCTAAATTAGTTGACCGTTCCTTCAATCATTGTAGGAAAAAAAATGTTCTTACATTGGATTGTGACTCGCCCAAAAAAACACAAAAACTTTAATTGTGCCATTCTTTTGTATACTGTATGTAGATATTAAGGCAACTTATAACATATAAAATTATTTACCATCTTCATTTCTTTGATGCATTGTCATTATTTCTCTTTAGACTACATACAAAAATGGAATAGTAAACACGTATCTTGTTGCTTATTGATTTATTTGTTATTCTCCATATTCATCTGATAAGGCTCTTACTCAGCCATGAAATGTTGCCTTATATACCCCACGATTCAATGCATTAAGTGACATAAAATTAAAGTTGCTCATGTCTAAATCTACTGTTCATATATGTCGCTTCAACTTTCCATTGACATATTCTTTGGTATTTTTGTAATTTAGCAAACCAACTTTTCAGACAAAAATTTTCTTGTCAATCATCCTATGTTTTGATTTCAACAATATCATATCTGCACAAAACAAAATGATTTTTTCTTTCCCAATAAAAAAATTTGTTTGAATTCCACTGTGGATCGTGTTTAAAATGATAGAATATTCCTCAGCTTCTATATTTTCCTATTTCTTCCTCCCCAATGCTAAAAAATAATACATTAACCTTGACAAAAACTTGTTCCACGCATGCTCGCTGCCACACATTGATGCACTCCTAACTTAATGCACAATGCTCCAGAGTTCCACATGTTGCCATTTCACAGCAGTCAACAATGGTCAAAAATATGTGTCGCTTATGAGTTCAGCAATGTATTCAAAAACAAAATGAATGTTTTAAATGTAGAACGTTGTTGGACATCAGGTTATTTTACACTAATTGACCACGCTGCAGAAATGACACGTTGCCCGTACATTTCTAAACTATAGTGTATACACTTTCAATAAAACACTTTCAATAAACTCTTCATTAGCCGCGTATGAAGATTCACCACAACTCAAGCAAAATTATGTAGTTGGCATTGTCACTTTTTTTAAATGTTTCCCCTTCCCATTTTAAGTGAATGTTAAAATTACAAATGTGCTAAAACGTTTATCAATTTATAGAAATTTGTAAAGGCTACCCATGATAACTTAATGCCTTGCAATCAATACAATAGTCATTTGATGTTGATAGTTTCTCTCAACCTCCGGATAGTCGATTCATGTAGTTCCTCAAACAACATGAATGGTGCATCCGAAGTTTCAAGTGTAAGCTAGAACAATTAAACATTCTTTACAAAAATGTGTGTTGTCCTGTGCCTCCAATCAAACCAATGCGTTACAAACGTATAGACATCATGTCCATTGTGAAGCGACTGCAACATCATACCTCCAATTGAGTACAAAAAATAGCATGTCAGAAAGTAGACAACATCACAATTCAAATGAAAAAGAACTCCTTGCTAAAGAAAACTCACCAAATAGAGTACCACTATTCGATTACAGTGCTTTCCACAATAATACTCTCCTAATAGAGCTAACACTACTTGTCCATTGCATCAACCTAGACAACGCTTTCCACACTTATAGACAATAGGTTACATTGCAAAGCCAAACTTCAACATCACACCTGCAATTAGTACCAAAAACAAGCAATACAGAAGAAGACAACATGCAATAAAAACAACACGGATGTTGCTATAGATATACTCGCAAAAGAGTACCACTCTTCGATTACATTATTTTTTTTGACCTTTGAATTCCCTTTGTTTTACACAATACAACTCTATTTCATTTACAAACACAATGCCCCACACATAATGATATCCATGTAAGTTAAATTCACCGCTTCCAACAAGTCCTACCTTGAAAATTCAACTGATCCATCCACTTTCCAACAAACAAATACACCAAAAAACATATTAAACCAACGCAATAAAAAGAAAACATTACCTGCGGTAGATTTGCCAGATCATTGGCCTTGTTAAACTCTCGGTGGGAGTGAGAGGGAGTCAGATTGTTGCTGCAAGAAACACATTTGAATGCAGTCAAAAACATATGTGTATCGTCCTTCCCCACTGCAATTACCTTTATAGTTCCACGTTTTAGGACAGACGTTGTCAAGCAAGATTCTAATATGAAAATTTTAAATTTCGGTCACCTTTCAAGGAACATGAGTTTGGAGAAGGAAAATGTGTGACATTTTTATGCGGACCCACAGGGCACATCGGCATGATCTCGAACGTATCAGTGGATAAGGTGCTTGCTGCACAAAGAGTAATAATAATTCAATGAGAGTGTGATGCAATTGAAGATATTCATAAGGTGAATGTGAGGATATCCTGAGGACGAGGGATAATTGATTATAATTTCTTAATTTGTAATACCGATGAATAATTACATGTTTACAATTAAGCAAAAGTATCTAATCCTCATTCAACAATTAAGTCTGCTATGAAGGAGGGACAACAGGGCATAAGTTTAATATTCTCTTTGTTTAACTAGTCCTAGGTTCATAGTGCCTCTGTACAAACGAGTGCACAACTTCATACCAGCTCCGTTAAAATAGCAAACACTTATGGACATTGGTTTCGACTATTCCATCAACACGCAGGGACCCTCCATAGAGATGTTTGTACACTCAAGGACTTTGGACAACATGTAAGGGCCTTCCATAGAGATGTTGCACAGCTCAGGGAATTAGACAAAACTAATCGATTACACGCAAGGACCTCGGTCTCAAACTATTCCTTATGCATAGACATGCCAATGGGGGTTGAATGCGGGGACCCTCTTAGTAAACACTTGACTTTACCCAATTAGCCAATTACCCTATTGAATTATTGAATTATATTTCAAGAAGACATCCATCCCAAGATGGAGAGGAATGCAAAAAAATAGTTGTTCTTTCCAACTAATAATGACTTTCGAGAAAGAATATCTGTTGCTTAAAGGAAGTTTGATTGAAATGGAAAGTAAACATTCGGATTCCTAATAAAAAACTGGAAGAGTAGGATAGATTAGCATGAAAAATTTGATTAAAGTGTGGGGATACCCATTTGCATCAGCGCGAATTTTGACTTTATAAAAATTATTTTAAAAAAAAGGAAATTTTGAAAATTTTCAAAAGTGTTACTTTTCCATGAGTTGATTCAGTGCGCTCATCACAGATTGTATCATTTTTTTGATCAGTTCGGTTTCGTTTCGTCCATTTCGGGTGAGAACCTCCAGCTGGAGAGGTCTTAAAATGCTATACATAAATTAATTAATTAGTGTCTTGATTGATATAAATCATTTTTTTACTTAAATTAGGGGTTTTTTAATTAAATAACTATTAATTATACTAATTATTAAAAGTTCATTCGACAAATCTCATTTAAATAACCGGGGAAGCAGCTTGTTCTTCAATTGCTGGGAATGCCAAATGGGCTTTCGAACCCGATTTCCCTTTCCTGGAAAATTATTTTAATGTCACACTGGGGGACTTGATCCACAATTGCCAAAAATGAATGGCAAATGGGCAAGAAATCTTCGATTTCCCACCTGGGGAAAATTGAACGAGATTGCCAGCCACTTTGCATTCCCCGTTACAATTGCAGTGCTTTCCCCATTTCACTTGGCCAATTAATTCCTACTACCGAAGGAAAAGAAGAGGGGAAGTGTTGACCATCATAAATCCTCTGACGCGAACTCAGTGGAAAGAGTGTACGAAGCTTTCTAAATGGCTTCTCACTTCTTCTAAAGAACATAATATTTTTATCACATTCCCAAACAAAGATTTCACACAAGTCAGGGAACTTTCATTGTTTAGTAGACACAAAGATTTCAACACCATTAGCAAAAGACACAGGGGATTATATTAAAACAACGGCCAGGAGAAGGGAGAAGATCACATGCAATTGATAAAAATACAATGATAACATGGCCAGTTGGAGATGATCCACGTGGTTCAGCAGAAGAAACGTAAAATAGAAAAAGGAAGATACCCTCGCATTCCTCAAAGAACAACCAAAAAAATAACTAAGGCCCGCTAGCCAGGGAAAGAGGTAAATTATCAGAAGGTTTTAAAAAAGATAAAATACATGTGTAAAAGAAACAAACTCCAATGTTAGCAAAACCAATGTCCAAAGGAGGCCATACCTTTTTCAAGAAAAAACACGTTAGCAAAAAGACAAGGAGAGGGAATAGAAATTTCACGTTGCCACAAAAGCACATCAAAGAAGGAGAAAATAGTTTAGAAGCTCATTCAGCACGGAGCAAAAATAAAAGAAATTTCTCACCGCCTGGAGGTAAAGAAATTACCAATGCAAAGTTTAATGAACAAGCTGCCAATGCAACAGGCAGAAGTCTTTTGAACAAATTCCATACAGCCAATGCAAGAAGATGTCCACGCAGACTATAAAGAAATAACCTTCCAGGCAGCCAAAAGTGAAGCAATTAAAAACATTCTTCCATGCAGGCCAAGAAATAACAATTTTCAACACCAAAGGAAGGCATTCATGCCTTGGAGAACACATGGAAACAGAATGGGAACCAACACACACTCAACAAAAAGAGAATTCTCCAATCAAATCTCCACTGCACTTATTAAAATCAGCCAATTTCCATGCAAATGGAAAATTCAAGTGTTGCCAATAACAAAGGACTTACCATACGCATTTATTAAATTATGGCATCTCGAATCAGGAAAGACGGAGAAATTACTTAAATTTGATCCTCGGGAACCATTCGACCAGATATATATTTTTTTTTTAAAACGAATTATATTTTTTCCGCGGTTGTATCTGTTGAAGTAATAAATTTGGAAAGCTGCAAGATCTCAAGTGGATGAGCATCGAGAAGAAAGGTTTGGTTCGTGATTTAATCATCTGCGTATACTCATTTCCAAAATCTAAATGCCACATCACCTATTTGAAGTTTTCATGTGCACCCAAGAAAACCAATTGTTCAATTTTGCAACGCTCCGCAGTTTTTAAGCTGTGCGGAAAGGCCTACTTTGAGAATCATTTATATCGAGCCATAGATCTTAAAGAGAAACGGTTCAGTTCTTGAATTAGTCCCACATTCATGTAACTTATTTGAAAAAAAATTAAAGGTACAAGAGTCATTTGATTTTTTCCTGGAGTCACATAAAATGCAATTGCAGATTTCGCTACTTGCACAGGGGGTTTTTTTTTTTTTTTTTTTTTTTTTTTTTTTTTTTATTTTGTTTCAGCCTGTCAAGGTGACTCGTTTGGGACAGTGATATTTTAGCCCACTCAGATGATCGTTAAAGAGAAATCAATTATTTCATTCATTATATCACTTCAAGGCTTCCCTTCCACGGTTTAGATGATCCCAGGGACGTTTGGTATTTTTAGCAGGTTAATTTTAGAAGGTTATTTGTGCCAATTATGTAAGAGGAAAGTATAGCTGGAATCATGCTTGATGTCCACCAATCATGTATCTCCAACAGAAAAAAAAATATGTTTTTGGTATAGGTTCATGGAAGTCTAATCAACACAGAGCTCCATCAGGAGTATGAGCAATCGCCGATACTAACTTGGGCACGTCGACATAGGCGGAGTCTGAGATCACATATCAATCGAAAGTGAGTCACAATTTCCTGACCCCTGTTCTTAAAGCTTGTTACTTCATCATTCTGTTGCTTATGGATGACATTTCACGAAACCTATATAGTGTGGAACCATTTAACTACAACGGCTATAAAACGAATCAACCTCTAACTCCTCATTATGGGCGGTATAAGTATAGTATTGGCATTGGTCTCTTCAGAGTCAAACAACATGTTATCGGCTGAGATCGATAATAAGAGAATTTCTCTAAAGCATTTTTTCAATCGATCATTGTGGCAGAATCTATTTATCGACAAACCCAAAGACCAACGACCCAGTGCAATCGTGTGGATCATCAAGCAGACCACATCATTCATGTGTGTCCCTATTAGCTCTCAGTTAGAACCATGCACAATACTTCATCGACAAGTCTTTAAGTTGTTCTATTCTCGAATTGGATGATCATGAGTGAATTAGAATGCCAACACTTCAGGATGGTGACAAAGACAAAAGACATAACTTTAGGAGATTAATTGCAATTTTGGCTCTTGGAGATCTTCTCAATGGCAAAAGACCAGAAGCTGGATTCTAACAAACCAAGGTGCCGTAACGACTATGGTCTCACAAAAATGAACAATTCACCATGGAAATACGGAGAGGTGGATGAATTGCTCAAGTTTCAAGCTTCGACACTCTTGTCATTTGGAGGATTGTGGAGCACGGTCAATGAGTTCATTCCCGTAAGACCAAGATAGGGGAACTCTTGGCCCAAAGGATAAGGCACTGATCAGGTGACTTGATCTAGGTGGCGCTTTGTTGACTAGGATGTCAACGTGTGTGTCTAAGTCATTTAAGTGGTTCCACATGTACCCATTTCTTTTATTTATGTATTTTCCTTAATGACTTTTTGACTTAAGTGATTTCTATTTTGGTTGTTTTTAATAAAGTTGGTTAGACAAAGGTCAAAGTCACTTAAGTTCCCTATTTAATGATCATGTAAACCCTAACTACTTTGTAACCAACTTTTGGTTTAAAAGGAAGTGAAGGGCTCATTTGTAAGGGTGACTTTGAGAGAGGAGAAGAAAATACTTTCGTTAGCAAGCTTTACTTCAAAGAAAGAAACTTTGTGTTTTTTTGAGAAGACATTTTGGAGTTAATGAAATATGAACGTTGCATCCCATTCATTGTCTCTTATAGCATTTGATGTTCTTATGTTCATTATATGTTAGTGTTTGAATCTTGCATGCAAATATTATCTTTGATCTTATTGTCAACATTATTAATCAGTTATTCTAGTTCACAGTGATCAAGCTTTGATTATCTACTTGCTCATGTGTGCTCCCTTTTACACGTTCTTGTTTGACTAACTCAAATTCTGTTTTATTTGTGTTGATTATTCATCTTTCCTCTTCATGCAAGATTAGGATCTATTTTTACCTAACGCTTGCATGTTCTTTCAGTTCATTCCTTTCTACTCCTTTCCTTCATTCCATTCCATCTTCCTCATTAACTTTTTCTTTCCATTGATGTTCCAAAAGACCCACCACATACAATTTTGAATGTACAGATGTAAATAAAGTTTTGGTTTTCAATAAATGCAGCCTTACCTTCATTGAGGAGGGAGTGACTTTGTTCCCACACTGATACATGTCATAAATGTTCATTCAGGGTCAATCCAAAGAATAAAGTGATACCTCACATAAAAAGGTAAACGAAGGAAGCTTAACGACTCCTTTTCAGAGTTACGAAGGTTAATTTACGAGTCTCTAAAAAACACAATTTATCAACTTAAACTAGGAAATGGTCAACATATTTACACGGAAGTCAACTTCATTTTTTAAATAAAAAGGAGTACTGTAGAAATCTAGTTTGGTTGGGATGTTTACAACAATCATTTCACGAAGTGAGGGTTTAGAGTTCATTGTATCCCTAGAGAATATCTGGATTTTGACTACCTTAGAAGATATAACATTTTTATTAGTTTATAACAAGATTTATTTAATACAATTAATTATACGAAAATCCTTTGGTTTACCAACGCGGTCCTATTCCATTACAAAATAAAAAATAGTATGAACATAAGTTATGAGAGGTGAGGAGAGACGAACCTATTCCTGCAACCAAATATTAGCATCTGTAGATACACGAGAAGACATATCATCAGATTTGAGGAAAGTTCATTTGGGATTAAGCACACGAACAATTCATCACTTTTCATAAGCATTTCGTCATCAGTAAATCGCATACACTCACAATTCCCCACTTCTTGAGAGTTACTTGAAATATTTCTTTTTTTATTTTTTTAATCAAGTTGATTGAATGTCATCATCCCTACTTTGCTCTATTCCAACAACATATTCATTGATGGGTGTGAACATGTAGAGATCTCCCCCAAGAACCACGAGCTACATCTTCCACAAGGGATAAAGATCTCAAGGTCGATCTTAAGGCGAGTTGGGTCACTTTCAAAGGCCAAGTTTGATTTCAAGTAAAATGTGCTCCTAAGAAGAACACACCTTGTAGATCTAGAAGCTTTAAGCTTCAAAGAACCTAAATGAGATTCAAGCAAAAAAGGAATAAATTTTGGCTGCAAGCACTTGTCCTTTCTCATGTAGTTTTACCTTCAACATACAGAAGTTTCCCAAAATGGAATTCAACGTACCATGGGGAATTGCAATAGGCCCATTGGCCTTACCATGCTTGACATGAACTCCTACGAGGATCAAGAAATATTCTTGCCAAGTTCGATGGAGATGCGAAGACGTCACCAAACAACCATATTTCTGCCTTCTTCCACTGCATGTGCTATTTTTTTGATAGAATATGAAGGTGTTGCTCGTCTCCTATTCATCGAGACATTGCATGATGTTGTTGCATAGATTGGTTTCATCATCTACCCAATGGATGTATCAAAAATTGGAATGATATGAAAACTAAGTTTGAAAATTGATTCAAAATGGCAGAAGATGAACATGCTCTTCTTTCCCAACTATCTCAGGCGAAGAAAGAGCCAACAGAACCCATGAGGAATTTCGTGGCTAAATTCAACAAAATGGTGAACAAAGTTCCCAATGGGATTCGTCCAAACCTTGATGGAAAAAAATGTTTCTTTATTAATGCACAACAACCAGAAGTTTACTATCAGCTGAGAAGTGCTAGAGTGGCTACTTTGGAACTTGCTCAATCCTTGGCCATAGAAATTGAAGATGACATAATCATGGTAGGAAAATTCAAGAAAACTTCCCTCAATGTAAAGATTTAAGAAACCCCTAACGCTTAAGAAGCTATACTCACTAAGTTGGCTAATGATGTGCTGGCTTTAAAAAAGCAAGTTGCTCAAAGTAGTAAACCTACTCCTTACAAAGACATCCCAAGAAAAGGATACATTTCCAACAAAGCCAGGATTGCAGGTGCTTTGATAAGGCTTGCTATTGAAGTAGCTCCTGCAACTAACTCAAAATGTGATGTCATTGAACAAAGCGATGATGAATTTGAAGTCTTCGAGGTTGATGAGGAAGAGCCATATTCTGGAACATCTAAACCTGAAGTTGAAGATCCTGAGGGAGAAAGTAATAATCATTTCTTTGAGTACCATTCAGAAGAAGAAGATGGATACGAAGAAATTATAGAACATATGAATAGTCAATCCTTCACTATCTTCACACACTCTCAGAAAAAGGAGCAGGATACCACTAAGGTGGGAGATAAAGAGGTTTCTAAGGAACTTCAAAAAGAATATAAGATTAAGGAAACTTCCAAAGAATCCAAGAAAAATGAGACTCCTAAAGAGTCCAAGGTGACTGAGTTTTCAATGGTCAAAACTATCTTAAAGAAAGGAGGGCCTTTGTTAAATCAATCAATTGATAAATCAGCTATGAAGAAAGTTTCTTCTTCCACGTCTGTATCAACCCAGCCCGAGACAAAGGTCAAAAGTGTGCCATCATCAAGTTTGAAAGAACTAGTATCTGAGACATCAACTATGGTTACTTTGCCCAGATTTGATATCATTGATCATATCAATAAAACAAAAATTTCCATGTCACGGGCAGAGTACTTGAAGTCCAATAAGGATCAACTCGAGAAATTGGTTTAGTTTATCAATAGCGACTCTACTGTTCATTCCTCCAAAGGGATTCTGAAAACTCCCAAAGATGGGAAAACTCAAAATATTGTGGCGGTCACTACACCTTCAAAAGAAAAGATTGAACCTTTCTTTGTGTCCTTTCTGATCAATGGATGAAAATTAAGTAATTGCATTATAGACTCTGGAGCCTTGGATAATGTGATTCCAAGAAAAAGTAGCACATGCTCTTGGTTTGACTTGTACAAGAACATTCGGATCATGCTAGTCCATGGAAACCAAGCAAGTTCCTCTGATCAGGCAAGATTAAAGACACCCAAATGGTTTTAGCCCAATTCCATCAAAAGCGAGTTAAGGTAACTATTTTAGTTACTGATATTCCCGCCTCATATGGAATGTTGTTGAGAAGGAAATTTTGCAGGGATCTAGGAGGAGAAATTCAAATGCATTGGTCTCACGCCATGATCCCTATCAGTGGAGAAATGAAGAATCTTATGCTGGAAGCTCAGGAAAAGTTCACGGTAACTAAAACCGAAGATCCTCATGCACAGTTCCTTTTCCAATGCTCAAGTATGGGTAGTTATATGATGACTACAGAAATTCATACCCCTGAGATCACTTGCCAAGATTCCAATGAGATATGGACTCTAGAGTTCGATGGAATTTGTTGTTCAATGGGTTTTGGTGCAGGAGTGGTGCTCATATCTCCAAATGGTAAAATATTTCCTTTTTGGTACAAACTTGAATTTTCAAATACTAACAACACTGTAGAATATGAGGAATTAATCCTTGGCCTTCAATCTATAGAGGAGAAAGGGATCAAAAATTTGGAAGTCTTTGGAGATGCGGAATTGATCATGAAATAGGTAAGAATTTAGTTCCAAGTAAAGAATGGTCATTTGAGACACTATAGAAATAAAGTGTGGGACACAATAGAAGCTTTCGATGCTTTTTCCATAAAATTTGTTCCCTCATGAAAAGAATGACAAAGCAGATTCTCTAGCAGTCTCATCTTCATTAATGATTCCTCATTCAGAGTTTGATCAAGTCAAATACACCATTGAAATGGTTTTTAGGCCAAGTGTTCCTGACAATGCAGAAAATTGGCAAGTATTTAATGATGATCAACAAATTATTTCCTTCTTGGAAAAGAGGGATAATTTTGAACAATTGTACTTTAAAGGAAGTGATTCTGCATTTCATGAATCAACTACCTCACCCATCCAGGAAGCAATTGAGAATGAATATCTTGGTGATGGCATCATCCAACTCAAAGGAAATAAAATTCCCAAAGGATTGGTTTCACTTGAAGAAATTTTTGACAAACATGAAAGGTTTATCAAAGAGAAAGAGTAGGCAGGACCTGCGAATTCTGCTGACTATAAGAAAGTTAACATCGGTACCAAGGATAAACCTCACTTGGTCAATATCGGTAAGTGTTTCCCACCTGAGGAGCACAGGAAATTCATAAGCCTCTGTACCAAATATTATGACATTTTGGCTTACTCATACAAAGACTTGAAGTCTTTTCAACCTCAGGTAAATGGAGCATGCCATAACCTTGAAGCTTGGTGAAGTCCCATTCAGGAAAAAGCAAAGACAATATGTTATCTCTCGAAAGTGCACCTGGTAGAGAGATGGCAACAGGTTCTCTAAGTCTACAAATATCTCTCTCTCTTGTAGATATAATGGGGACACCTCAGGTCTGTGGGTATACCTATTTTGAGGTGAACCTCCGGGGTTAAAACAGCTAGTTCCTTATTGGTGTTCACTAAACTATTTTTGGGAGTTTTAAGGTTAAGAGGTGACTGAAAATGAAATAAATACTAAGGTGATACACCAAATTTGGATGAAAACTTGACCTAAGTGGAATACACAACTGATTTGTGAAGAATTCTTTATGTGCACGAACCAATTTGTACTTTCTATAGAAAATAAGGGCAAAGTACTTATTTTGTACTGAGGGAAGTTCACAACAGCACTAGTAAGCTAACATGCACAATGAAATTTAGCAGAAAATAGTAGATTTGTAGCGGGGTAAAGTGATTAATCAGGGAATATTGATTCACAAGACTAATACTGACATACACAAGACTGCAGAATAACTTGGAAAGGCAAAGAATAATTCACACTCAGAGGGAAAAACCGGAAGAAATTGCTTCAGTACTCATATCAAAAGTCCTCTAGGAAAGTTCTCTGAAAAAATCCCCCTTTTTGTGCTTTGCAAGAGCACACAATATATAGCAAAAGTTCACCCCCATTCCTAAAAATAGCCTTCAGGCTGTACTCGCCCATGCATCTAATTTTATCCTTTATTTAATAATAAATAAAGGAATAAAATAATATAGACTAAAGCATGTGATAGAAATAGGCATTATCATCCTTAGATACAATACAGTCAAACTGAAGTTGACTGTTCTATTTTTAAGAAAGAAAGGTGAATAATTTGCTAAAATTACAAATTGCTTGCTAGGCAAGTCTTCCTCCTTTGCACATGAGAAATTTGTCATCTTCTCTATTCTGTCCTATTGTGAAGGCATGCAAAAAATCATCTCCTGTGTGTAGGCAAAAAGATGCAACCTTAGCCATATTTGCAAAATTAAGATGAAGTGGGGACCACCTTCTTTGTGCACATGTTCTGATTTCCTTCACTGCTCTGGATAGTCACATGAGTGACACTTGCAAATTTTGTTTGAAACCCCATGTGGGGACCACCTTTGGTTTGAGATGTTGCCACATTGTGGACTTAGGCATAAGCATGTATATAATATAAAGGGGTTTACCCTTTTGGCTAGTCCACCATGCAATTTGATTCGCCACCTTTAGAACCCTTGGCACATAATACAATTTTCACCTTTTCAGTGATCATGGCATATAATACTGTTTTGATTTTTGGGGCATGGAATATAGTTCAGACTTTGTAAAGTCTCCTGTAATGATTAATTGGTTGGTCCATGTGGGCTGGCCCCTCTCCATGATGACTCAACCCTTTCGGGTCATAGGCAGTGGAAACCCTAACTGGGCTTGCATTTACTTGGTTTTTGACGAGCTCTACTGGCCCTTGATCTTTGCTTTGGTCTCTCTGCCACCATTGATCTTGTTACCAGCGGGTTAGGGTCTATCCCTGGCATTAATTATGGTCGGTGGAGTTAATCTGGGCTTATCACTTCGTAATCTAAGTTTTTTTATGGTCATTTTATTTGGCACTTGGCATTCGATGAGTCATTGATCATTAACCATGGGTTAGGGTTTTGGAACCCTAGTCTCGAATGCAAGTTAATAGACTTGCGAGCTCTGCTTGGTCATTTCATTTGGTTTTCATTTTGTGGGCAAAGCCCTGGAAAATTTTTATTCACTCTGCATTTTTTCTATGAAAGGCATGGGAACTTGGAGATCTGGACTTCTTTAAGCCTGCATACTTGTTATTTAGCCTTCGACGCCATAGTTACTTGACTGTTTCTAGTTTTTCATGAACCTGGAGGTATTTCTTTCATTTTTTTTGTAGCTCAACTTATCTTTCATATATGATCTAAAAATCATTTAGATCTTTCATTCTGCTCTGTTGGCTTCTGCATGGAATGATAAATCTTTGTTTCTCTCTAGTTTTCATGCTCTTGGTAGTTGTTGAGCTCGGCTTGAGCCTACAGAGGGGAATGCCGCCATTGTTTTTCTTATCTGCTCATTTCATCATTGGGCACAGTGAGTTCTAACACTATTTTTATTTCTTTTAAAGCTCGAAGTTTCATTCTGCAACTCTGAATCTTGGAACTCAGTTAAAATATTCGTGTAGAATGAACTTATTTGCATGCGAAGTGTTTCTCCTTTCTGAAATGGACTTTTAAACTCTGACTTGTCATTCAAAATTTGTTAAGTTCCATTCTGTGCTTTTTTGATGAGTTGTTTATAAGCTTGGCTCAGGTACTTGGAAATGTTAACTGTTTTCTTTTAAAGACATATATGTCAATATTTCTTCCTTCATACAAATGCAATTCCTTCTTTTCTGTAAATGTATACTTAGCTTTCTTTTGTGCTCTATGAATACATCTTTGACTTGTTGATCTTATTTTCTGGAAGGCATGCTTTGGTTTTAACACTTGCTGAGCTTTGTAGTTTATTCCTTCAGTTGGAAGATGAATGCCATCTTGTAAATTCTGTAGCTTGACATTTGCATTCAGAATAATGACTCTTTGGAAGTTGTATGTTGTTTCTTTGTCGCAACCTAATTGCATTCCATCCTGAATAATGAAATAGATACTCCTTTTCTGAAAAAATAAAGAAAATACTTAATTTCCTTTTTGTAATGGCACTTCACTTTCCAGAAGTCATAGTAGCAATTATATTTCAATTTTTACATTATTTCTCAATTCTGTTCTTCTTGAAAAGTCCATTTTGCAAGGGGAAACTCTGGAAAAAGTTTTCAGAATCCTTCTCTCTCCAGATTCTTATGATTTGACCTTTCTGAAAACATATAAACATCTCTCATGCTTGTCTGATTACTTGGATGAGCTGTCCATGCTAGTTTTAGTTGATTCATTTGCAACTTATGAAAATCTGTAAAGTAGTTTCCCTTTGATTCACACTTGAATTTGGAAATTAAAAGGAACTTTTGATAGCTATAGCATGATGAAGATCTGGAATACCTGTATGTTTCATTTGATCATGCTATCAACTTAGAAGTGATGAAACATGTACTTTTCTTGACTGTTTTTATTTCTTTTGAAGCTCAGATAGCTTAGAAAGCAATGTAGTTTCTTAAAGGCATGTGTTTCAATTCAGTTTTAAATCAAAATTCAATTTTACAAGGGGAGACTCTGACAAAAAATTTCTAGAATCCTATTTTTCTCTTTCCCCTTCAAATTTTTTATCCTGATTACAAAGATACCTCTTTCTTTACTCATTCTGATGCTTCTTTCTTCTGTAAACCATCTAAAAATGATATTTATCTTCATTCACTAGATGTTTCCTTCTTAAACAGTTAAACTGATTTTCATTTAATGTTGCAACCTATTCCTGCAAAATTCAGAAATGAGTTAGAAATAAATAGGCTTTTGGCCTCTCTTGTATCCATGTGTTTTATTTCTCCTTCTTTCCTTCTTCTACAAATTTTTTTCCAACTTCTTTCAAGTTTCATTTTGCACATCTGTTTCTTTTGCAAGCTGCTTTAGATTCTGCCTTTCTAACCCAATCCTTAGCTTCTTTGATCTCTCTTGCTACTCATTTCACTTTATGTGCTCTGTCTCTTCTTTTACTGCTAGCTCATTTGTATTTCTTTCCTTCAAGTACCATTAGATGCATTGAACTTAGAATATGTATTTGCTTTAGAACATGAGCATTGGAATAACATTGTACCCTGAGCTCAATTTGACAGATACTTCTCTTGATTTGTAGGTACTAGGAGATGGAGATGGAAGCGGAAGATGAGAGAGTTGAGATGGAGATGGAGATGATGCGGAGCGGGGATAGAAGACAAAAAGGAAATGATGGATTCCTTTTTAATCCTCTACTCTTGTTCTTTAGCACATGCAATATTCACATTTCTATGTATATGATGAGTCACTTAGTCATATCCCATGGCTTGTGTGGGAAAACTTATGATCTCTTATGAATAAAGAATTAAATTGAAATAATGAGTTGATTATCTCTTTCTGTATTTAGTTTTCCTTTGATTGTACAATGATGTAGGCAACTCAATATCTCAATAAAATGAATTAACATAAGGGATAATCTTAAATGAATACCTGTAACTTTAGCAAGCACTATTTGAATGAGATATGTCTCCTTGTGTGTTGTTTGACTGCATTAGCTTCCATTCTTCATTTTGACTCCTTCCTACTACTTACATTTGGACACTATTGTCACTGTTTGTTTGTCAATATTTTCTTGATGGAAGTAGCAGGAAAGGAGTCAATTGTAATCTTTTATGGCATCATAGATAAATGCAAACTCATTAATCACAATAAATGTTATAAACACAAAGCAATAAATCTAATAAGCACAAAGATAATAACCATGAATCTGATTATCTGAAAAACTGCCACTATGTCTGTTGTTTCCAAAACTATACACCTTACATACGCTGTAATTTGGTGTCTTGATCAAGATAACACGGATGTCCTTCGGGGCTTGTGTTCTTTTTCTAAGGATATTTGTGAAATTGCAGACTATGTGAGTTGTTATTTTTGTAACATCACACATAGCTATAGATTTCACTTAATCTCTTTCACAAATCAGCAATAAAAAAATAATCTGGTATAAATTCCCTTGGCTTAGGTATACTGCACCAAAGCTATCCATCGTAACAAAGTTTTGAGTTTCCCATTTTTACAGAAGTGCAAAAATTGTCAACATTTCTGGCGATCCTGCAGGGAAAGTTTCCTGCTAGCTTGTAGACTAGTGCCTTGCTCTTGTCCATTGGGTATGGAGTCAAAATATGTGACCAAAATCATCCCTTTTTCTGAAAGTTCCAAGCTGGGAAAAGATCTGGCAAACCAGACCACGTGCACGAATGCACTTATTAAAAATAAAGAACGATGCAATGTGCAGAACTTCACTTATTGAATGGGAAATCCTATTCTAACCAATCACTATAAGATTTTCAATAATAGTGTTTAAGAAACATACCATTCACAGGAATGGGAAGTTCCTCTCCATTCAACTTAGAAAGATGAAAAGCATTGTGTTGTTTACAAGCTCGATATCATGTAAGGACCACTCCAGAGTGTATCAAACTTTGAGTGTCTTCCTGGCTTAGCATGATCAACATCCCATTTCAACACAATATCTCCTTAATTGAATATTCTGAATTTGGATTTCTTGTCAAAAGAATTTTTCATCTGTTTCTAATTTTTCTCCATATTCAAATGAGCCTGATCTCTTAGCTCTTGTAATTCCATCAATTCTGCATAACAGATCTGCAATGGTTCATTCTCAAGTAATTCCATTTGATGCAGTAAATCCAATGCAGGTAACTCAACTAAAATTGGCATTCTAACTTCTTTCCCATACACAAGTTTATATGGTGAGTTTCTAACTGATCTCTTAGGGGTCACCCTATCAGGCCAAAGTGCTGAATTCAAAATTAGATGCCAAGCTCTTTGATTATCCTTGATTGTTCTTCTGATGATCCTTAACAAATTCTTGTTAATGCTTTCAGCTAAGCCATTACCTTGTGGGTAATAATTAGATGAAGAGCTCAAGTAGATTCCATGACTAACAACCCAATCTGTTACTTTAGCACTGAGAAATGCTAAAGCATTATCTAATATGATAGTTACTGGAACACCAAATCTGCAGACTATACCTTCATAGAAAGCTAGTATTGAAGCTTTGTTAGCATCCTTCAAGGCTACTACTTCAGTCCATCATGTAAAGTAATCTCTAGCAGTTAGAATCCATTTGTGTCCTTGTGAAGAAGGTGGGTTAATCATCCCAATAAATTCAAGACCCCATTGCATAAAGGGCTGATCAATTGAAATAGGTTGCAAAGACAACGAAGCTAAATGTTCTTTTCTGACAAAGAAAGCACATTTCTTGCACTTTCTGATCCATTTGAAATAGTCCTTAAATATTCTAGGCCAATAGTAACCTACTTTCATGATCTTCAAAGTTTTAGTACGTGCTGAGAAGTGACCTCCTGCGGGTCCTTCATGGAATTCTGATAATATCTTCTGAATCTTGTCATAATCGACACATTGCAACAAGATTCCATTTATATCTCTTCTGAACAATACACCATCACCAAAGAGATAAGGAATATCCTGTAACCTGAAATATCTTCGTTTATTCTTATCCATACCTTCCAGATAAGTGCCATGTTGTAAGTAGTCAACCAAATCAGTCATCCATCTTGATTCCTGAATTTATTGAGAAGGTTCAGGTTGTTGATTTTCTGGTTGCAACATAATGTTTGATTGTTGATACATGGTTTCAGCATGGTGTTTTGAAACTTTGGGTTTTGCATCCTGTTGTTTCTCCATATCAACAATTAGATGCTCACATAAACCTTTACCCTGAACTGTCTTGGCAACTCGGATATCAACATCATATTCCATAAACTTTGTTATCCAGCCTGCTCTTTTCTCATTCAACTCTTTGTTTGACAAGAAAGCTTTCACATTTGGATGAGAAACAAGAACATGAATTCTATTGTTTGAAAGCATGCACTTAAAATTATTTAGTCCTCTTACTATAGAAAGTACTTGTTTTTCAAGGAATGTGTACCTTGTTTCGTAATTGTGCAAGCTCTGTCCAAAGAAAGCAATTGGTCTTTGATATTCTCGTCATTGACCTGAGTTAGAATAGCTGAGATTGTTTCAGCTCTTGCAAGTGCATACATTGTAAAATCTTTGTCAAAATTTGGATTTGTAAGAGTAGGAGCCTGAGAAATAGATGTTTTAATAGCCTTGAAACCTTCTCTCCCTTCGGTGGTCCAAGAGAATGTTTTCTCTTTCCTTAGCATGGTTGTCAGTGGCTTAACCAATGCTGTAAAATCTAGGACAAATCTTCTAACAAAGTTGATTTTTCCTAGAAAGGTCTGTAATGCCTTCTTGTGATGAGGCAATGATAGCTATGATATGGCTTCAATTCTGAAAGGATCAATTACTAAACCCTGTTTAGAAACAATATGGCCTAGTAGCTTACCTTCATGTACTGAAAAGATAGACTTTTTGGGATTCAAGGATATTCCAAACTTCCTGCAGATCTGAAAAGTCTGTCTCAAATGCATTAGATGTTCATCAGAATTTTTTGAGAATACAGTGACATCATCTAAATAAACAAGTATGCATTTATTTAGTATGCTTCGAAAAGCCATGTCCATTGCACGTTGAAACGTTGCGATGACATTTGAAAGACCAAAAGGCGTTCTTTTATAAGCGTAAGTACCCCACTTGGTGGTAAAAGTTGTTTTATATCTACCTTCTCCTCGGACTAAAATCTGATTATATCCACTGTAACCATCTAGAAGGGATAGTCTATCTGATCCTGAAACTGTTCTCAAAATTTGATCCATGTTCGGTAGTGGATAATGATCTTTTAACAATGCTTTGTTAAGATCTCTAAAATCCACACATAATCTAATTTCTCCATTATTTTTCCTAACTGGAACAATGATTTCTACCTAATTTGAATGCTTAATCGGGAAAATAATTCCTGATTCAATCATGTTTTGATAATTCTTTCCTCATAAGAGGTTCTATTCTGAGATTTATAGGCCTTTGTTTCTTCCTAACTGGTTTAGAATTTGGCTGTAATTCAATTGTATGTTGTACTAGACTAGGGTCAAACCCTTTCAAGTCTTGGTATCTCCAATTGAAAACATCTTTAAATTTAGTGCAAAGCTTAATAAAAGACTATTTTTCAGATAAGGAGCATACCTTTCTAAGAAATAAGTTCTTTCCTTCATCAACTGAAACCTCTTCGTAATTATCGGCATGAGTAGACATCTTAGCTTTGTCCTTTCTTAACTGGTCATCAGTGTTGAAGATGTCTTCCAATGTGACAAGTCCTCGAGGAAACTTGTTTGTCTTTAACTGAACAATTTGGTCACCATATAGATGCTGTAATTTATCCTGATTTACTGTAGAAAATTCAGCTTCTTGCTGCAAAAACCTACAAATTTGATTATCGCTCTCAAACACCTGCCAATTAGATTCATTATTAGGTATAGAAGGCCTGACAATCAACCTAACATGAGGCTGAACTTTTTTGTTTTCTATTTTTTACAGCACTTCGAAACTAGCACCAACTATTGCCAGTCTATCAGCATGTTTATTTTTAGCTCTAGGAATAGACTGAATATTAATGGCATCAAAATCTTCCATTAAGTCTGAAACTCTATGCCTCTAAGCCTTCATTAATGGATTCTTACATACATTGAAGTTTTTTACTAGATTTATTATTAACTCAGAACCACCAAAGACTTGTAACGTGTTGATTCCTCTTTTTCTGGCCCAAAGTAAGCCATGAATTAACACTTCGTACTCAGCTACATTACAAGTGCACGAAAATTGAAGACTCAGAACTGTAAAATACCTTTCGTTTGTTGGAGAAGTGAGCATCAGACCTGCTCCCTACCCCTTCCTATTCTTAGCTCCATCAAAATGAAGCTTCTGAATGCCTTCTGTTGAATTTTTTGTTTTGGACAGCAAGGGAATTGCTACATTTTCTTCATGCATGCAATATACACTGAAAATATGTTATTCAACCTCTTTAAAAGGATCATGAGCATGTTCTTCAACTTTTTTCTCATCCATAAACATGTTAGACACACCCTCTAGCACTGTAATCTAAGCTACATCATCAAAATCAGATTGATCTAGACCGGAATAATTTGCCAAAGCATTTGGTGAATGAGGCTCAATATGAAATCTAGCCAATGGCTCTGAATTGATGGTAACTTTAGTGCCATAACGTGTAGTGAAAAATAAGAAATACCAATCAGAAGAGAGGTAACCTCCTATTTTTGCTGTGAAGTCTCTAGATAGGCACAAAGAAAAATATTGACGTAAATCCACAACAATAACATCTTGCAAAATGGAAACATTTGGGCAAGCATGTAACGTTACCTCCAAATTTCTGATTATACCAACTGTATTGGTTGCAGTACTATCAAGTTGTAGAACACTTTTTTCTGTTGGCTCATACTGCAGGCCTAATTTTTCAGCAATTGGCTTTGGCATAACTATGCTACTGGCACCACTGTCCACCATGCAGTTATGAACTAAATTTTCTCCAATAATTAGGGATAGATAAAAAGGTGGTCGCTTTTTTATGTTGTGAGCATTCAAGACCTTTTGAACCATCCATCTAACATCATTTACGTGATCTTGATCAAGTGTTCCAAGGACCATATCTATATTTTGGACTTCCTTTACTTGTTGTTTTTGAAGAAATCTGCAGTTTAGCTAGTTCATGAGAGAGTAAATCATGTTGTCTTGGAATGCTTAAGGCATCCCACATCAAGATGTTAACATTGTGCTTCTTCATCACATCAACAATATTAAAAAAAGCAACAGTCTTAGAGATAGACTCGACCGTTTTAGCATAAGATTTAGTAAAAACTGATCCTACTTCGGTAGCCTTGGATATCTGAGGGATAAAAAATCTTCTTGGATCAGGCTGAAGTTGTTTTTGTTGCTCTTTACCAGCTGCAACACTTTTTCTTTTCTGAGGGACAATAGGACTGTTGGCTAGTTTCGAGGCTGTAGATGTTGATATATTAGTAATATTGGGCAGCATAGGTCTGTTTTGTTGTTTTTTATTTTCGGTAGCTTTCTCTTGAGCTCTAGTGGTAACAGCAATGAAATCCTCCTCATTAAAGCTGACCAAATTCTATTCAGGTGTTTTCTGAACATGACTTTCTTTCTTCCCACCCTCCATTTGAGGTATGAACAATGCTTCAGATTGAGGTTACACAACAAGATTCAGGTTCAGGAATGCATTTGGGAATTTACAGTTTGATGAGGTTGATTACAAGGTTGGCACCACTCTTCTGTAGCCATATTAACTGGAACCAAAGTGTTAGATACACTAGGAACATTAGAATCAAACTGCCTTTGCTAATAAGGCTACCTTTAATTTTGATTATGTTGGTAAGGCTACCTATTATGCTGGTTTTGTTGATAAGGAGCTTGATATGGCCTATTAGGCAATGTAAGCTTATTTTCAATTGATGTCATCTTATTTCCCATGGTTTGCAAGGCTTTAAACATATCTGGGGATGGGGCTGCAACTATAGGCTCTACGATTGTAATAGGCTGTGGGATAGGAGCTAAATCTGCCAAAAATGGCATTGTAGGCCTTGGTGCTAATTTTCCAGCCTAAATAAGGTTGTTTTCAACTTTTATAGCAGTGTCATAGGCCCCTGGAAGAGTAAAAGCTCCCATGGATTAGATCATAGTTGTAATATCACTATTTAATGATCTGAGGTAATAAAGGAAAGCGTGATCAGCTTGAGGCTTAACACTTGCTAGGATTCTTTCCCAAGTTCTAGCAAAACAAATGTTGAAACTAGACAAATATTCATGAGGGGCTCTCTTGATAGTAGATAGTTTTTCTATCAGGGACAAATGATCTAAATTGTCTTGGAACTGTTCCAGCAATTTCTCTCCTAATTCATCCCAAGTTATTATGCTTCCAATCTCTAGGTTCCTATACCATTGCAAGGCTTGTCCTTTAAAAGATGCATCTAAAAGTCTTAAAGCTATGTCTTCATGAGTAATATTGTGGACTGCACATATGGATGTGACATCTTTAATATGTTCAGTAGGTGTAACTTAGTTTTCATCGGTAAATGATGGCAAACTTTTCAAAGTAGCGTTGGGAATATCATGGTACATTGGAATTACTAATGGGCTACCATTAGTGAAGGCCAACAAAATTTCTGGGTGGTTGAATAGCCATTTGAAAAACTGGGATATTGATTGAAAAATTTATACGTGGTGAAGGAATATCAGGAGGATTTTCAAAACCAGGTCTGTTATAAGGCAATGTATTCCCAACCCTTCTCCTTCTAGTAGAATTCAAAGGTAAAGAAACAAATTTAGGAGGAATTCCTCTTACCGATGATCTTGTAGTCACTTTAGGCATGGAACATGCTACAATACTGGTCTGAAATCAGACTTTACGGAGTCACTAAAAGATCGTAGAATCTTTAGAATTAATTTGTTTGCATCTTTGCTCCTAAAAGTAACTTTTATTTTCTATAAATCTACTTTTGATCTGCTCTAGAATCTGGGATTTACGTGCAGATCTGATTCGCGGTCCCACCGAGCGTGCCAAAAATTGTTATCTCTCGAAAGTGCACCCGACAGAGAGATGGCAGCAGGTTCTCTAAGTCTGCAAAGATCTCTCTCTCTCTCTCTCTCTCTCTCTCTCGTAGATACAATGGGAACACCTCAGGTCTGTGGGTATACATATTTTGAGGTGAACCTCGGGGGTTAAAAGGCCAGTTCCTTATTGGTGTTCACTAAACTATTTTTGGGAGTTTTAAGGTTAAGAGGTGATAGAAAATGAAATAAATACTAAGGTGATACACCAAATTTTGATGAAAACTTGACCTGAGTGGAATACACAACTGATTTGTGAAGAATTCTTTATGTGCACGAACCAATTTGTACTTTCTATAGAAAATAAGGGAAAAGTACTTATTTTGTACTGAGGGAAGTTCACAATAGCACTAGTAAGCTAACATGCACAATGAAATTTAGTAGAAAATAATAGATTTGCAGTGGGGTAAAGTGATTAATCAGGGAATAATTGATTCACAAGACTAATACTGACATACACAAGACTGCATAATAACTTGGAAAGGCAAAGAATAATTCACACTCAGAGGGAAAAAATGGCAGAAATTGCTTCATTACTCATATCAAAAGTCCTCTAGGAAAGTTCTCTGAAAAAATCCCCCTTTCCGTGCTTTGCAAGAGCACACAATATATAGCAAAATTTCACCCCCATTCCTAAAAATAGCCTCCAGGATGTACTCGCCCATGCATCTAATTTTATCCTTTATTTAATAATAAAAAAAGGAATAAAATAATACAGACTAAAGCATGTGATAGAAATAGGCATTATCAGCCTTAGATACAATACAATCAAACTGAAGTTGACCGTTCTATTTTTAAGAAAGAAAGGTGAATAATTTGCTAAAATTACAAATTGCTTGTTAGGCAAGTCTTCCTCCTTTGCACATGTAAATTCGTCATCTTCTCTATTTTGTCCTATTGTGAAGGCATGCAAAAAATCATCTCTGTGTGTAGGTAAAAACATGCAACCTTAGCCATATTTGCAAAATTAAGATGAAGTGGGGACCACCTTCTTTGTGCACATGTTCTGATTTCCTTCACTGCTCTGGATAGTCACATGAGTGACACTTGCAAATTTTGTTTGAAAGCCCATGTGGGGACCACCTTTGGTTCGAGATGCTACCACATTGTGGACTTAGGCATAAGCATGTATATAATATAAAGGGGTTTACCCTTTTGGCTAGCCCACCATGCAATTTGATTCGCCACCTTTAGACCCCTTGGCACATAATACAATTTTCACCTTTTGGGTGATCATGGCATATAATACTGTTTTGATTTTTGGGGCATGGACTATAGTTCAGACTTTGTAAAGTATCCTGCAATGATTAATTGGTTGGTCCACGTGGGCTGGCCCCTCTCCATGATGACTCGACCCTTTCAGGTCATAGGTGGTGGAAACCCTAACTGGGCTTGCGTTTACTTGGTTTTTGACGAGCTCTGCTGGCCCTTGATCTTTGCTTTGGTCTCTCTGCCACCATTGATCTTGTTACCATGGGTTAGGGTCTATCCCTGGCATTAATTATGGTCAGTGGAGTTAATATGGGATTATCACTTTGTAATCTGCATTTTTTTATGGTCATTCGATTTAGCACTTAGCATTCGATGAGTCATTGATCATTAACCATGGGTTAGGGTTTTGGAACCCTAGTCTCAAATGCAAGTTAATAGACTTGTGAGCTCTGCTTGGTCATTTCATTTCGTTTTCATTTTGTGGGTGAAGCCCTAGCAATTTTTTGTTCACTCTGCATTTTTTCAATGAAAGGCATGGGAACTTGGAGATCTAGACTTCTTTAAGCCTGCATACTTGTTATTTAGCCTTTGACGCCATAGTTACTTGACTGTTTCTACGTTTTTCATGAACCTGGAGGTATTTCTTTCATTTTTTTTGTAGCTCGGCTTATCTTTCATATATGATCTAAAAATCATTTATATCTTTCATTCTGCTCTACTGGCTTCTGCATGGAATGATAAATATTTGTTTCTCTCTAGTTTTCATGCTCTTGGTAGTTGTTGAGCTCGGTTCGAGCCTACAGAGGGGAATGTCGCCATTGTTTTGCTTGTCTTCTCATTTCATCATTGGGCATGGTGAGTTCCAACACTATTTTTATTTCTTTTGAAGCTCGAGTTTCGTTCTGTAACTCCGAATCTTGGAACTCTGTTAAAATATTCGTGTAGAATGAACTTATTTGCATGCGAAGTGTTTCTCCTTTCTGAAATGGACTTTTAAACTCTGACTTGTCATTCAAAATTGCTTAAGTTCCATTATGTTCTTTTTTGATGAGCTTTTTATAAGCTTGGCTTGGTACTTGGAAATGTTAACTATTTTCTTTTAAAGACATATATGTCAATATTTTTTCCTACATACAAATGTAGTTCCTTCTTTTTTGTAAATGTATACTTATCTTTCTTTTGTGCTCTGTGAATACATCTTTGACTTGTTGATCTTATTTTCTGGAAGGCATGCTTTGGTTTGAAAACTTACTGAGCTTTGTAGTTTATTCCTTCAGTTGGAAGATGAATGCTATCTTGTAAATTATGTAGCTTGACATTTGCATTCACAATAATGACTCTTTGGAAGTTGTATGATGTTTCTTTGTCGCAACCTAATTGCATTCCATCCTGAATAATGAAATAGATACTCCTTTTCTGAAAAAATAAATAAAATACTTAATTTCCTTTTCTGTAATGGCACTTCACTTTCCAGAAGTCATAGTAGCAATTATATTTCAATTTTTACATTATTTCTCAATTTTGTTCTTCTGGAAAAGTCCATTTTGCAAGGGGAAACTCTAGGGAAATTTTTTCAGAATCCTTCTTTCTACAGATTCTTATGATTTGACGTTTTTGAAAACATATAAACATCTCTCATGCTTGTCTGATTACTTGGATGAGCTATCCATGCTGGTTTTACTTGATTCATTTGCAACTTCTGAAAATTTGTAAAGTAGTTGCCCTTTGATTCACACTTGAATTTGGAAATTAAAAGGAACTTTTGATAGTTGTAGCATGATGAAGATCTGGAATACCTGTATGTTTCATTTGATCATGCTATCAACTTAGAAGTGATGAAACATGTAATTTTATTGACTATTTTTATTTCTTTTGAAGCTCGGATAGCTTAGAAAGAAATGTGGTAGCTTAAAGGCATGTGTTTCAATCCTGTTTTAAATCAAAAGTCAATTTTACAAAGGGGAGACTCTGGAAATTGTTTTCCAGAATCATGTTTTTCTCTTTCCCCTTCTAGATTTTTTATCCTGATTCACAAAGATACCTCTTTCTTGACTCAATCTGATGCTTCTTTCTTCTGTAAACCATCTCAAAATGATATTTATCTTCATTCAGTAGATGTTTCCTTCTTAAATAGTTAAACTGATTTTCATTTAATGAACTGCAACCTGTTCTTGCAAAATTCAGAAATGAGTTAGAAATAAGTAGGCTTTTGGTCTCTCTTGTATCCATGTGTTTTATTTCTCCTTCTATCCTTCTTCTGCAAACTGTTTCCAACTTATTTCAAGTGTCATTTTCCACATCTGTTTCTTTTGCAAGCTACTTTAGATTCTTCCTTTCTAACCCAATCCTTACCTTATTTGATCTCTTTTGCTACTCATTTCACTTTATGTGCTCTGTCTCTTCTTTTGCTGCTAGCTCATCTGTATTTATTTCCTTCAAGTACCATTAGATGGATTGAACTTAGAATATGTATTTGATTTAGAACATGAGCATTGGAATAACATTGTACCCTGAGCTCAATTTGACAAATACTTCTCTTGATTTGTAGGTATTAGGAGACGGAGATGGAAGCGAAAGATGAGAGAGTTGAGATTGAGATGGGGATGATGTGGAATGGGGATAGAAGATGAAAAGGCAATGATGGGTTCCTTTTTAATCCTCTACTCTTGTTATTTAGCACATGCAATATTATCATTTCTATGTATATGATGAGTCACTTAGTCATATCCCATGGCTTGTGTGGGAAAACTTATGATCTCTTATGAGTAAATCATTAAATTACAATAATGAGTTGATTATCTCTTTCTGCATTCAGTTTTCCTTTGATTTTACAATGATGTAGGTAACTCAATATCTCAATAAAATGAATTAACATAAGGGATAATCTTAAATGAATACCTGTAAGTTCAGTAAGCACTCTTTGAATGAGATATGTCTCCTTGTGTGCTGTTTGACTGCATTAGATTCCATATTCCATTCTTCATTTTGACTCCTTCTTGCTACTTACATTTGGACACTATTGTCACTGTTTGTTTGTCAATATTTTCTTGATGGAAGTACCAAGAAAGGAGTCAATTGTAATATTTTATGGAAGCATAGATAAATGCAAACTCATTAATCACAATAAATGTAATGAACACAGAGCAATAAATCTGATAAGCACAAAGATAATAACTGTGAATTTGATTATCTAAAAACTGCCACTATGTCTGTTGTTACCAAAACTATACACCTTACATACTCTACAATCCGGTGTCTTCATCAAGATAACACGGCTGTCCTTTGGGGCTTGTGTTCTTTTGCTGAGGATATTCATGAAATTACAGGGACAATATTTCATGAAGTTCAAAAGATGCTAGATGCATGAATAGTGTTTCCTATTTGACATTCAACCTGCATAGCCAATATTGTACCAGTTCGCAAGAAAAATGGAGAAATTAGGATTTGCGTGGATTTTTGTAATCTTAATCAGGATTCCTTGAAGGATAACTACCCACTGTTAGTCATGGACCATATTCTACAGGTAGTAATTGGGATCAGAAATGCTTTCTATGTAAGATTGGCTTCCTGGGTATAATCAGATTGAAGTGGTAGGAGAAGATCACATTAAACCGTGTTCACCACACCCTGGGGTACATCACATATAGAAGAATGCCTTTTAATTTGATTAATGTCAACACTACTTTCAAGGGCTTTGATATTGGCATTCTAGATTATAATAGACAAGTTCATGTGTAATACCTAGATGACTTGACAGTGTTCTCAAAGAAGCAAGGAAGTCAGCTAAGAGATTTAGGAGGAAATATGCAAAGATGCAGACGTCATAAGATCTCTCTTAAATCTAAAGAGTCTCATGTTTGGAGTTACAAAAAGGGAAATCCTAGTATATATTTCTAAGGACGGGAACTAAGATCCGAGATCCTGGCTGATATCAAGCTATCAAGAATCTTTCCTTTCCTACAGTAAGCTTGGAGTCCACTCGCTCTTTGGGAAGGTGAAATTTTTAGAATGTATTATTGCCAGAATTTTACCCGAGATGACTAAAGAAATCTTCTTATATTATGAAAGGAAAAATAATCTTTCCAAAATGGAAAAAGGAAGGATAGAAGAGGCATTTGAACAAATCAAGGGTACCTATTGCAAATATCCTCATCATTGGTGCATGTCCCAATTTTAAAAAGGATTTCATAATTTAATTGTTTATACTTCGCTGCACACAATATCTGCCATTTTGAACTTAAACACATCAAAAAAGAGGGGATCGAATCTCCTATTTCATTCATGAAAGTTAATGATTCAAGAAACATGAAATTTAATTACACTCCTGAGAGACATATTGTACATCAGTGGTGAGAGCCCTGAAACTCACTTTAATGGGTAACCATATGTTGGAATCTGCACACCAAAGTCTTCGTTCAAATACCGTAGTTAAATCGATGCTGAAACAATAGGAACTAGGATCTAAAAGAGGTATAATTGAGTCTCCAATATCTAGGAATATGATGGTATCAATCCTACCAAGTTGGTTTCAAGGAAGAGGAACTCTGCCAACGTCATCCTAGAGAATGAACACGAGATAACTCTGAAGAGAATCAGTAGAAGAAAATTTACCACTGGTAGTTTTGTCAGTACCACAGAGGAAATGGTATTCTGATTGTTTTCTACGTTTTTCACGAATCCTGGAGGTCATTTCTTTCATTTTTTTTGTAGCTCGGCTTATGCTTTCATTAATGATCTAAAAATCATTTAGATATTTCACTTCTGCTCTATTGGCTTAATGTCATTTGGAATGATAAAGTCATTTGTTTCTTCTAGTTTTCATGCTTTGGGTAGTGTTAGAAGTCGGTTTCGAAGCCTTCCAGGAGGGGAATGTGCCATTGTTTTGCTTGTATCTCATTTCATCATTGGCATTGGGTGAGTTCCTGAACACCTATTTTATTCTTTTGAAGCGGTCGAGTTTCATTTTGTAACTCGCCGAATCTATGGAACTTTGTTAATATTATTCGTGTTTAGAACGAACTTATTATGCATGTGAAGTGTTTCTCCTTTTCTGAAATGGACTCTTTTAAACTCTTGACTTGTTATTTCAAAGATTTCTTAAGTTTCCCATTATGTTCTGTTTGATGAGATTTTTATAAAGCTTGGCTTGTTACTTGAAATTTAACTATTCTTAAATACATATCTGTCAATATTTCTTCCTACATACAAATGAGTTCCTTGTTCTTCTGTAAATGTTACTTAGCTTTCTTTTCTTTGCTCTGATGAATACATCTTTGACTTTTTGATCTTATGTTTCTGAGGCATGCTTATGGTTTTCATGAAAACTTGCTGGGTTTTTAGTTATTCCTGTCATTGGAAGATGAATGCTATCGTCTAAATTATTAGCTTGACATTTGCAATTCACAATAATGACTCTTTGGAAGTTGTATGAAATTTTCTTTATTGCATCCTAATTGCATTCATCCTGAATAATGAAAATAGATACTCCTTTCATGAAAATAAATAAAGAAAATTACTTAATTTCCTTTTCGTTGTAAAATGGGCACTTCACTATTCCAGAAGTACATAGTAGCAATTATATTTCAATTTTCACATTATTTCTTTCAATTTTGTTCTTCTGGGACTAAAGTCCATTTTTGCAAGGGGAAACTCTAGGGAAATTTTTTTTCAGAATCTTCTTTCTGCACGATTCTTTATGATTTGACGTTTCTGAAACATATAAAACATACTCTCATTGGCTTGACTGATTACTTGGATGAGCTATCATGCTGGTTTTACTTTTGATTCATTTTGCAACTTTCTGAAAATTTGTAAAGTTAGTTGCCCTTTATTTCAACTTGAATTGGAAAATTAAAGGAAATTTGATAGTTGTAGCATGATGAGATTCGGAATACCACTGTTATTGTTTTTACAGTTTTGATCATTGCTACTCAACCTTAGAAGGATGAACAATGTAATTTTATTGACCTTATTTTTATTTCTTGTGGGAAAGCTCAGATTAGCTATAGAAAGAAATGTTGGAGATTAAAACGGCATGTTGTTTCAAATCCTGTTTTTAAATCAAAAGCAATTTTACAAAGGGGAGACTTGGAAATTGTTTTCCAAAAATCATGTTTTTCTCTTTCCCCTTCTAGATTTTTTTATCCTGATTCACAAAGATACCTCTTTCTTGATCTCACTGATGCTTCTTTCTTCTGTTAAACCATTCAAAATGATATTTATATTCATTCAGTAGATGTTTCCTTTTCTTAAATAGTTAAACTGATTTTCATCTTAATGGGCAACCTTTCTTGCAAAATTCGAAATGAGTTTTAGAAATATAAGTAGGCTTTTGGTCTCTTCTTGTATCATGTGTTTTTATTTCTCCTTCTTTCCTCTTCTGCAAACGTTTCCAAACTTATTCAAGTTGTTTCATGTTTCCACATATTTTCTTTTGCAAAGCTTACTTTAGTTCTTTCCTTTCTAACCCAATCCTATACCTTATTTGATCTCTCTTGCCTACTCATATTCACTTTATGTGCTCTGTACTTCTTCTTTTGTTGCTAGCTCATCTGTATTTATTTTCCTTCAAAGTACCATAGATGCATTGAACTTAGAATATGTATTTGATTTAGAAAACATGAGCATTGGAATAACATTGTACCCTGGCTCAATTGACAAATACTTCTCTTTGATTTGTTTAGGTATTAGGAAGATGGGATGGAGCGGAAATATGAGAGAGTTGAATTGAATGGGATGATGCGGAATGGGATAGAAGATGAAAGCAATGATGGGTTTCCTTTTTAATCCTCTACTCTTGTTCCTTTAGCACATGCAATATTCTCATTCTATGTATATGATGAGTCACTTAGTCATATCCCCATGCCTTTGTGTGGGTAAAACTTTATGATCTCTTATGGAGTAAAAGCATTTAAATACAATAATGAGTGATTATCTCTTTCTGCATTCAGTTTTCCTTTGATTTGTACAATTGATGTAGGTAACTCAAATATCTCAATAAAATGAATTGAACATAAGGGATAATCTTTTAAATTGAATACCTGATAGTTCAACGAAGAATCTTTGAATGAGATTATTGTCTCCGTGGTTGTTTGACTACATTAGATTCGCATTTCTTCATTTTGACTCCTTCGCTACTTACATTTGGACACTATTGTCATTGTTTGTTTGCTCAATATTTTCTTGATGGAAGTTACCAAGGAAAGGAGTCAATTGTAATATTTTCAGGAAGCATAGATGAAATGCATAACCTCATTAATCACAATAAATGTAGATGAAAACAAAAGCAATAAATCTGAATAAGCACAAAGATTAATAACTGTGATTGTTATCTAAAAACTGCCCACTATGTCTGTTGGTTACCAAAACTTTACACCTTACATACTCTACAATCCGGTGTCTTCATCAGATAACACGGCATGTCCTTTGGGGCTTGTGTTCTTTTGCTGAGGATATTTCATTGGAAATTAACAGGGGACAATATTTCATTTGAAGTTCAAAAGAGCTAAATGGCGATAGAATTAGTGTTTCCTATTTGACATTCAACTCGCATAGCCAATATTGTTTACCAGTCGCAAGAAAAATGGAAGAAAATTAGGATTTGCGTGGATTTTTTGTAAATCTTAATCAGGATTCCTTGAAGGATAACTACCCACTGTTTAGTCATGACCATATTCTACAGGTAGTAATTGGGATCAGAAATGCTTTCTATGTAAGATTGGCTTCCTGGGTATAATCAGATTGAAGTGGTAGGAGAAGATCACATTAAACCGTGTTCACCACACCCTGGGGTACATCACATATAGAAGAATGCCTTTTAATTTGATTAATGTCAACACTACTTTCAAGGGCTTTGATATTGGCATTCTAGATTATAATAGACAAGTTCATGTGTAATACCTAGATGACTTGACAGTGTTCTCAAAGAAGCAAGGAAGTCAGCTAAGAGATTTAGAGAAAATATTGCAAAGATGCAGACGTCATAAGATCTCTCTAAATCTAAAAGAGTCTATGTTTGGAGTTACAAAAGGGAAAATCCTAGGTTATATTATTTCTAAGGAGGGAACTAAGATCAATCCTGAGCGTGTTCAAGCTATCAAGAATCTTTCCTTTCCTACAAGTAAGCTTGGAGTCCACTCCTTCTTTGGGAAGGTGAAAATTTTTAGAATGTTTATGCCAAATTTTACCGAGATGACTAAAGAAATCTCTTATATTATGAAAGGAAAATAATCTTTCAAATGGAAAAAGGAAGGTAGAGAGGCATTTGAACAAATCAAGGGTACTATTGCAAAATATCCTACATTGGTGTGTCCCAATTTTAAAAAGGATTTCATAATTTATTGTTATACTTCGCTGCACACAATATCTGCCATTTTGACTTAACACAATCAAGAGGGGATCGAATCTCCTATTTCATTCATGAGTTATGGATTCAAGAAACATGAAATTAATTACACTCCTCTTGAGAGACATATGTACATAGTGGTGAGAGCCCTGAAACACTTTAGGTACCATATGTTGAATTCTCACACCAAAGTCTTAGTTCCAAATACCGTAGTTAAATCGATGCTGAAACAATAGGAACTAGGATCTAAAAGAGGTAATTGAGTCTCCAATATCTAGGAATATGATTTGGATATCAATCCTACCAAGTTGGTTCAAGGAAGAGAACTCTGCCAACTCATCCTAGAGAATGAACCACGAGATAACTCTGAAGAAGAATCAGTAGAAGAAATTTACCACTGGTTTTAGTTTTTTCAGTACCACAGAGGAATGGTATTCTGATTATTGCCTAATTTATCACATATGGCGAGTGTCTAGAGAATTATGATAGCTAAGGAGCAACTAAGCTATCAAACTAAGAGCTTCTAGGTAACATCATTTGATAACACTTTTTCAGAAAGGAATTGATGGCATGTTCCTTAGATGTGTGATTAAAGAGCAAAACCTAGGTGTGGAAGCTTTTTCGCGTTTCATGCAGTGCGGTGGTTCATTTCTCTTACCCACAAGTGACGGCTCATAAAATTGCTGTGAGCACATTTTAACTGTCCCACTATGTTTTTCGATTGCTCAGAAATGGGGACAAAATTGCGAAGCTTGTCAACAATTTTTTGAAAAGACCAAAGTTTTGGCAGATTTTCCTTAAAATCTGAGTTGTCATTGAAGAACCCTTTCAACTTAATGGGGTTTAGATTTCATCGGGTTTTGGAATCCGTAATTCTAGTGCTAGTCATACTCACGCGACTCACCGCAACTGAGTACTTTACAAAGTGGGGAGAAGCTTTATACCAGTTGAAACAAACATCTACTGCAGTAAATTTGTGGACTTCATCAAAGAAAAATATATTGAGTTTGTTATGGAATTCACTCAAGATTTGTGACGGATAATGCCTCAAATTTTTCTTCTGCAAAGATGATAGGTTTTTGTTATGGGTATGGAATCTTTGTCTCATTCATTAGATTACTACCCTCAAGGAATGTTCAGGTTGAATCTAGTAACAAGAACATCATTACTATCGTGTGCAAGTTAGTTGAAGAAAATCAAAGAACTTGGCATAAAAAATTATATGATGCATTGTGGGCTTACTGCATAACTCCCAAAAGGGTAATCAAGATGTCTCTATGTCAAGTTTTGTATGGAATTGATGCTCAAATTCTCTTCACACTGGAGCTACCAACATTAAAATTATCCCAGGCAGTTGATGATGAATGCTTCACCAATGCATTAGATAAAATAATTATGTTCCTAAGAAAGCTTGAGGAACAAAGAATTCAAGTGGCAAACAGGATCTAGGAACATCAATCCAAGATAAAGAGGTTGTTTGACAGGAAAAACAAAGAGAGGAAATTCCAAATCAATGACTTGGTTCTACTTTGGGACAAGAGACGTGAACCAAAAGGAAAGCATGGGAAGTTTGACTCGCTGTGGCTAGGCCCTTTCAAAATTAGACATTTCTTTGGAGATAACACCTATTACTTGGCATATCCTAATGGAACTCATTTGAATTTTCCCTACAATGGGAAATATCTCAAGCATTATCAAAATTAAAAATGGGTTGTTCCTCATATGTACATAGGTAATAAGGATTTTCGTTTGTTTCTTTTACCCATCTTTCGGTCTCCCCTCTTGTATCAACCCTTTTTTTGTGCCCCATTGTTTTGAGATCATGTTCATGAATATTTTGGTCTGGGTCCATTGTTGCATCCACGAAGTCCTTGTTCGTAATTAGAGCCAGTTGTTATAATTCAATTTTGACTTCGCAAAATTAATTTAAAAAATAGAAAATTTGAAAATTTTCAAAAATGTTACTTTGCGTTATTCATCACTCTCATCATGATCGTCTCATTTTTGTGATCATTCTGGTCTTCATTTCATCCATTTTTGGGCAGAGGAAATCCTCCCGCAGGTCTTAAATTCAATAATAATTAATTATTTATCATCCTTATTGATAAAATCATTTTTCTATCTAAATTTGGGGTTTAATTAAATTACATTAATATAATAATATTAAAAGTCCTTGACAAATTTGGTTTAATTGCCGGGGAAGTAAGTTTGTGCTTCCAATTGCCAGGAATGCAAATGGCTTCCCAAACCTGGATTTCCCTCTTTCCTGGTAAATTTATTTTAATTTCCCGGTTGTGGGATTTTATCCACCAATTTCCAAATCAATGAATTGAAAATGGGAAAGAAATATCCCGATTTCCCACATGGGGAAATTGAACGAAGATTGCCAACCCACTTTGCCATTTCCATTGGAAAATTGGCCGTTGCTTTCCCCATTTCCATTTCCCCTAGCAATTAAATCCACTACCCAGGAAGAGGGGAAGTCGTTTTGACCCTCATAAATTCCTTCGACGAACTCGGTGGAAAGAGTTGTACGAAGTTAGGGAAATTTCTTTTTTTTGGAACAAAAAATATTTCCACACATTAGCAAAAGATACAAGGATAAAATAGCGGCCAGAGAAGGGAGAAAGATTGACATGCAATTGATAAAATACAATGATCACATGCCATTTTGAGATGCTCCATGTTTCAGCAAGAAGACAAGGAAAATATAAAAGAATATCCCACACATTCCTCAGGAGAACAACCCAAAAATAAATAGCCACGCACAGCCAAGAAAAGGGTAATATTTATTCACGCAGGTTTAAAAAAGATAAATATCATGTGTAAGAAGAAAACAAGCTCCAACATTAGCAAAAAAAATAGTCCAAAGGAGGCCATGGATTTTACAAGAATAAAACAAATTTAGCAAAATACAAGGAGAGGGAATAGAAATTTTCACGTTGCAAAAAATAGCAGTCCAAAGAAAGGGAGAAAACAATTTAGAAGCTCATTCAGCAAGGAGAAAAATAAAAGCAATTTCCCATGCCTTGGAGGTAAAGAAATTCCAACGCAATTTTAATGAACAATATGCCAATGCAACATGCAAAAGTATTTGAACAATTTCAATACATCCCAAGCAAGAAGATCTCCACGCAGCTACAAAATAAATAGAACCTTCCAGGCAAGCCAAAGTGAACATTTTCCATGCTGGGTAAAAGGACAAAGTGAAAGCAATAAAACATTCTTCCATGCAGCCCAAGAAAGAACAATTTTCATTTCCAAAGGAATGTCATTCATGCCTTGGAGGAACCACATGGAAACAAGAAGGAAAGCACACACACTCAGCAAAAGAGAATTCTCCAAACAAATCTCCACGCACTTATTAAAATCAGGCCATTTCCATGCAAATGAAAATTTCATGTGCTGCCAATAGGAAAGGATTACCATATGCATTTATTAAATTACGGCATCTCAAATAAGGGAAGATGGAGAAATAGAAAATTAAAAAGATTAAATTTTATCGTACGTGGAGCCATTTCGACTAGATATTTTTAAAAAAAAATAATATTATTTTTGCCGCGGTTGTATCTCTGGAAGTAGTTAACTTTGGAGCTCAATATCTCAAAGTCGGATGAGAATCGAGAAGAAAGGTTTAGTTCATTGAATTCTACTCATCTTTGTATACTCATTTTCCAAATTTAAAATGCAGATCACCTCATTTGATATTTTTCATGGACCCAAGAAAAACCCAATTTACTCGATTTTGCCACACTAGCAGTTTTATCTTCGCGGAAGGCCTACTTTGAGAATCCATATCTCGAGCCCAGATGATCATAAAGAGAAAATATTTGGTTCATTGAATTATTCCCACATTCATGTAATTATTTGAAAAAATTTAAATGTACAACAATTCATTTGATATTTTTCATGGAGTCAAATAAAATGTAGTTTGCATGATTTCGCTACTCGTGCAATTTTCAGCCTGTCAAGGTGACTCAGTTTGAGAGTTGATATTTTAGACTCAGATGATCGTCAAGAGAAATTAATTATTTCATTCAATTATAATCACCTTCATATGATCCCTTTCTAATTTTTAGATGCTCTAGGTGACGCTTGGTATTTTTACCAGGTTAATTTTACAGGTAATTTGTGAAGTTTTGTAAGATGGAAATAATAGCCTAAAATCACGCTTGTGTCACAATCATATCATGTCCAAACAAAACAATGTTGTTTTATAGGTTCAAAGCCATTCTAATCACCTCGACACTCCATTCAGTGTATGAGAACATCGCTGATACTAACTTGGGACACGTCGACATAGGTCGATTCTGCAATCACATATCAACCGAAGGCGAGTCACAATTTTCCTGACGCTTGTTCCAAATTGGTCATCACTTGCATGGATGCACCATGAAACTCCAACGGCTCTGAAATAGAAGCAACCCCTAACTTCCTCATTATGCGGTATAAGTCGTAGCTATTGGCATTGGTCTCTTCGGAGTCAAAAGTCATTGTTATCGACAGAGATCGATAATGGGAGAATCTTCTCTACATAAAATTTTCACTTGATCATTGTGGTGGATCTATTCATTGACAAACTAAGACCAACAACAAGTGTAATTGTGTGGATCATCAAGCAAGGCCACATCATTCAAGCGTATCCCTGTCAGTTCTCAATTAGCACCATGCACAATACTTCATCGGCCAGTCTTTAAGTTGTTTTATTCTTGAATTGGATGATCATGAGTGAATCAGAATGCCAACACTTCGGAATGGTGAAAAAGACAAAAGACATAACTCCAGGAGGTGAATTGCAATTTTGGATCTTGGAGATCTTCTCAATGGCGAAAGACTAGAAGCTAGATTAGGACAAACCAAGGTGGTGTAACAAATACAGTCTCACGAAAAATGAATAATTCACCATGGAAAGATGGAGGGGTGGATGAATTTCTCAAGTTTCAAGCTTGACACTCTTGTCATTTGGAGGATTGCAGAGCATGGTCAATGATTTCATTCCCTTACAACCGGGATAGGAAAACTCTTGGCCCAATGGATAAGGCACTGATCCTAGGTGTCTTGATTTAGGTGGTGCATTGCTGACTAGGATGTCAACTTGTGTGTTCAAGTCATTTAAGTGGGTCCACATGTACCCATTTATTTTATTTATGTATTTCTCCTTGAATGACTTTTTGACTTAAGTGATTTCTATTTTTTGTTGTGTTTCATAAAGTCGGTTAGAAAAAGTCAAAGTCACTTAAGTGACATATTTAATTATCGTGTAAACCTTAACTACTTTGTAACCAACTTTTGGGTTATAAAAGGAAGTGAACGGCTCATTTGTAAGGGTGAATTTGAGAGAGGAGAAGAAAATACTTTTGTATGCAAGCGTTGTTTCAAAGAAAGAAACTTTGTGTTCTTTTGAGAAGACATTTTGGAGTTAATGAAATATGAACTTTGCATCCCATTCATTGTCTCTTATATAATTTGATGTTATTATGTTCATTAGATTTTAGTGTTTGAATCTTGCATACAAATTGCGTGTGAGGAAAAATATAATACTCTGTTCTTAAAAAAAAAATGCTAAGGTTGGAAATCAAAATTTGTATTTTAGCCCATAGATGGGTTGATTTTATCAACTAAATGTATTAGGCTAGGATTAGAATGAATTTCCACACTTGGGAGATGGAAAGTAATTAAAAAGATCCTTTTAAAATTTACCCTCTGTTTTATTCTTTCAAAATGGCAATTAGCTAAACAAAAAATGCACAGATCAAACCTTTAACAATAAAATAACAAATTAAATAATTAAATTAAAGTACTAGGCCCTAAACGAATCCAATTAGACAAAAACACTTAAAGGAAATAGATGAAAACCTTGAAAAACTGAGTTCAAAGTTTTCACAATCGTTTTGCTGTCAAAATGATAAATTTCGAATTGGAATTCAATCAAAAAGATCTACCTCACAAACGTATCGTAATTCCTCCTAAGAACAATTCTCCATGTGTTTTTGACATGTTGAGAGAGGAAGAAGATCAAATTGAATAAATCTCTCAAGTTAAAATTTACCACTTTACAATATAAAAGCCTGCAGGATGTTTTCTTAAAATTGACCCCTTAAAATTTATCAAAATCAAAAATTAATGATCTTTGTTCAAAGAATACTTTGAGACCCTTCCAAAAAGTTATTTTTTTCCCAAGACCGAGCTCTCTATCAAAAGTTATGGCCTTATAAAGTTTTTCTTCCTTGGCGTCAAAAATTGGGAAAATTTTCCTTGGCTGACCCGCGGGCCCGAATTTTTCCCTTAGAGCTTAGGAAATTTTTTTTGGGAAAAATTTACAAAATTTATGGGGCGTTGGTGGAGGGGCAGACCCCTTTTTAAACATAGTGCTTCTGGAAAATTTTGGGAATTTTTTTTAAGTTTTCCTCGCTGACCCGTCGACCCATTAGGTGACGCCACATGGCATCACGAGGCATCAGTGGAGGAGAGAGTTGCTTTTTACGTTTTGTGCTTTGGAAATTTTTGGGAATTTTTTTCATGTTTTCCCCACCGTCTTGCTGATCCATAACCAATCAGGAGCGGCCACGTGGCATGAGGAGCCAGCAGAGGCGCAGGTCAATTTTACCCTCTTAGCCCTTTGAGGAGTTAAACAAAATTTCTCCCCACTACCCCACTTTCCCCACATTGGCATAAGTGATGCCACGTATCCCTTGTGGCTTGTAGACTTGTGGGAGTAATGTTGGATTTTTTCCCCGCGTGGGAAATTTTCCCCAAACATCTCCCGACGCCCCGTTCTCCCCATACTGGCTTGAGAAGTGCCACATGTCCCTATGGACTTGTGGACCCACAGGTCTACGAGTAAAAATTTATATTTTTTCCCCATGTGAGAAATGATCCAAAAGTCTCCTTGCGGCCCGCCAACCCACCCTTTTGGCAAATTTTCACCCCTGGGCCCACCGGCTTGCTCTTGGTGAAAATTTTCACCCCAAGGCCCACTGGCTGCCCATAACTTGAGAAATATGAGGAGTTAGGAGGACTTATTTATATCAATGAAAAGGTCAGGAAATTTCCTATCAAATGGGAATGATTCATGTGATTTTTGAATAAATTTAAGCTTGTTAGAGAGTGGGTATGGTGATGATTTACCCTCTGAACCTAATTGAACCTTCTAACCCTATATTTTCGACCTTATGACCTCTAATAATTGTCAATACAAGAAAAGTATGTTCTAGCAGATTTGAATGGTTCTAGAACTTGTTAGTGACAGTTGTTGCCTTGTAACCTGGTTGTAGACTCTTTTTATTTAAAAAAAATATTCCATAATTTTTCCTAACTAACCCTAGGTTGTTTCTTGGGTCTCAAGTGGGTTGTTTTCAGTGGGTGCTACACTTGGTATCAGAGCAGTGGTTCAAAATCTTAAACCATTGGGCACACTAGAAAACTTGAGACATGAAACTTAAACCTATCATAATTTTAAATCTAGAAAGTAACTTAGTTAGAGATTACATATTTTACTAAATATGGAAATTGAATAAAACATATAAAAATGAACTAACTCTCACCTTGGTTTATGCAGGAGGCGCAGATGGGATGAGGGGATTTTCACATAGACCCAAACTTACCACCACCAGATCATGTTGTAGAAGCCATCCGACCCCAGATTTTATAGACTCTTCAGGATGTTAATGCCGCTCTATGTGGAGGATCAGTAGGAGGACATGCAACCAGACATGACAAAGTCCCTTCCATTGAGGGTCAGGGATCTCCTCTACCTAGTGAGGACCATAGAGGACAGAAATCCCATGCAGAGTTAGCCAAGGAAGAGTCACCATAGAGGGGACAGGGTGACTGAGTGTCAGGACAAAGAGAGAGGTCTCGAAGTTTTAGGCTTAGGGATGAGCATGCAGAGAGACCTAGAGGCAGTCTGACCACCGCTGTAGATCCCATTAGGGAGATCCTAAAGCTTCGACCATCACATTATTTTGGTAACATAGGTGGATTTTAGGAAGAGTCCTGGTTGGTGAGCTTGAGCAGATGCTTCAACATCTGTCCTTGTTCTAACAACACGAAAGCTCGTGTTGTGATCCATGTACTGAGGGATGGAGTTGGTGTCTGGTGGAGGAAAAAGGAGTAGAATCTCCATGTTGATTCTGACACAGTTACCTGGGATCTCTTTGAGTATTTCAAGAAAAAATATTTTTCATGGAGGCTCATACAACAGTGGATAGATGAGTTCCATAACCTTCTACAGGCATCTCTTACAGTTGCTAAGTACGAGAGTATATTTCTAGATCTACTCCAATATGTTGGTTACATGTAATATGAGGAGGTACGGATCCACAGGTTCATCTGGGGCTTGAATCTAGACATTGGAGGTATAGTGCGGATCCATTTTCCATAGACATTAGCTGAGGCCATCAAGAAGGGCTATATAGCAGAGGAGACTCGGGGAAAGACATAGCAGGCTAGAGATCAAGTCTGGAGCCACATTCAGAAAAATGCAGGGTAGTAAATCGAGGGGGTCAGTACCTCTTCCTCATGGTGGATAGGGTTCAACATAGTCATCTTTTAGACCCCAGTAGTAACAATAGTCCTACCACCTTATAGACCTCCACAGAGGTTTGATACCCAGAGAGGATGAAGTATAGGTCCTCCTACTAAGGGTCCCATCAGGACACCGTGTGCCTAGAGAGCTCACTCAGCAGGAGCTTTCCAGAAGAGACCTTAGCAAACTACAGCCGGATCATCGGGATCCACACCAAAAACCTCTAGAGTACCGATTGGACCTACTATATAGGGGAGAGAATCAGGTGGTTGTTTTGGTTGTGGTGTTACTGGACATTTTTAGAGAGACTTCCCACAAATCCCTAATAACAAGGGTAAGACATAGATCTCAGAGCCTACTATTGGTGATATGGGGCATAATCATAGGATGTATGCAGTGGTCGAGAACTTCCAGGAAGAGCATCAAAGTACAGTTATTGAGACTACAGGTAACATTGGTGGTATTCCTAGCTCCATCTTGTTTTATTCTAGTTCTTTTGATTCTTTCATTGCACCATCTTTAGTAGAGCAATGTAGGTTGGTGGTAGTTAGGCAGGGTCATAGTTAGGATGTTGAAATGGCTTCTGGAGCCAAGATCTTTGTATAATCCTTAGTTAAGGAGTGTGTGGTGGATTTGATACCTTTCACCACTACCTCAGATCTTTGTATCCTTCCTTTAGGCTCTTATGGAGTCATCTTGGGTATGGATTGGTTGTCTGCACACAAGGCCAGAGTGGATTGTTACCACAAGATTATATCTTGTGTAGATGATTTCAGAGTTGAGACACTGATTTTAGGAGTTAAGAGACCCGTCTCTATTCATACCATCTCTACTATGCAGCTTAAGCGGTGTGTGTGATGGGGTTTTTAGATGCATGTTGTTACAGTTAGTAAAAGATCAGATGATGGGTCTAGTGGACCATCACTAGATGATCACCCCATTTTGAGAGAGTTTTTAGATGTCTTTCCACTGGAGGTACCAGAATTACCACCCCCACGTGAGATTTATTTGGAGAAATGCCTTATCCATCCTAGTGTATCCCCTTGGGGTGCACCGGTGATTTTTGTGAATAAAAAGGATGGATCCTTACAGTTGTGTATTGATTACCACCCTCTGAATAAGGTAACGATTAAGAACTGTTATCCCCTTCCATGGATTGATGATTTGTTTGATTAGATGAAGGGAGCCACAATTTTCTCTAAGATTGATCTTAAGTTAGGTTACCATTAGCTGAGGATTTTGGAGGCGGACATTCGTAAGAATGCTTTCCATTCGAGATATGGCCACTATGAGTTCATAGTGGTGCCTTTTGGTTTGACTAATGCCCCTGTAATATTTATGAGTTTGATGAATGGGGTATTTAGGACCTTCTTAGAGAGCTTCATGCTCATCTTTCTTGATGACATTTTGATTTACTCACGTACGCATGAGGAACACAAGGGGCACCTTTTCCAAGGTTCTTCAGTGTCTTTGGGAGCAGCAACTTTTCAGGAACTTGGAGAAGTGTGAATTCTTTCAGATGGAGGTGTAGTATTTGGGCCATATCATTTCTGGGGAAGGTATCATCCATCGATCCTTCCAAGATTAGAGCTATTATGGATTGGTCAGCACCCACTACTATGACTGAGGTGCACAGCTTCATGGGATTAGTAGGTTATTACTAGGATATTTTTTTAGGAATTCTCTAGGATTGCACACCCATCACTTCCCTACAAGGGAAAGGCAAGAAGTTTGTTTGGTTGGATAGGTGCAAGCAGGCCTTCAGTACACTGAAGGAATGCCTCACTACAACACCTATTCTTGCAGTGTTGGATCCACAGGGTGATTTTTTCGTTTGCACGGATGATTCTTTAGTAGGGCTTGGAGGTGTCTTGATGTAAGAGGGTAGAGTAGTGGCTTTTGAGTCTTGTAAACTCAAAGATTACAAGCTTACTTATCTTGACTCATCATCTTTAGATTGCGGAAGTTGTGCATGATTTGGTTCGATGGAGGCATTTTCTACTTGGTCGGAGATTCACACTCAACACAAATCACTTGAGTCTTTGTCACCTCTTCATGCAGCCCAATCTAAACGCTCGTCAGTGGCGTTGGATGGAGTTACTTTGTGAGTATGATATGGAGATAGAGCATGTGAAAGGGAAGGAGAATGTGGTGGCAGATGCTCTAAGCCAGATGGAGACATGTGGATATTACCACCTCAGTGAGCACAGATTTATGGAGCAGGATCCTTTAGTAGCTTCCTCTTGACAGCTTCTACATTATAGTTCGAGATAGAGATCAATTATTAAAGACCCCTCGAAGGTAAGTTTGATGGTTTTTCTTTAGATGAAGATGGTCCTCTTAGGCACAGAGGCTAGATTTATGTTCCCAGATATGGAGGCTTGAGGCCAGGACATCTTGGTAGAGGCACATTGTGCACCATATTCAGCTCATCCCATGGTGAAGAAGATGCACGCCACCTTGAGATAGTTATATCATTGGAGAGGACTTTGTAGAGACATGGCCCAGTTCATGTCATGATGTTTAGAGTGCTAGAAAGTGAACCCCAAGCATCAATATCTAGTTGGCCTTCTCTTTCCTCATGCTATACTGGAGTGGAAATGGGACACCATTTCCATGGACTTCGTTGTTGGGCTACCGATGTTGAGATATCACCACGATGCCATCATGGATCATAGTTGATAAATTGACAAAAGTGTCTCACTTTTCTCTAGTAAAGACCACTTATACAGCTAGTGTAGTGGCATGGGTATACTTGGATGAGATTTTTAGGTTGCATGGGATTCTGTGGAAGATCATAAGTGACCATGATCCTTTGTACACTTCCTATTTTTGCACTACCATGCAGCATGCCCTTGGGACGAAGATTAATTTCAGCATAGCATATCACCCTGAGATAGATGGACAGACTGAGCGGGTGAATCAAATTTTAGAGGACATGCTTAGGATGTATGTGATGGATCAGCAGTCTAGATGGGAAGAGTACTTGTACTTAGTGGAGTTTTCCTACAATAATAGTTTTCAGAGTTCTATAGGCATGGCTCCTTTTCATGATTTGTATGGTAGAGAGTGCAGGACACCTCTTAGTTGGGACAGGCTAGAGGACAAGGGTTTCTCTTGGACTAACTTTTTTGCAGGACATAGTGTAGCAGTTGATTTTGATCAGACAGAGACTACAGGAGGCACAGGACAGGCAGAAGAAGTATGCAGATCAACATAGGACCGAACCACATTTTTGATGTGGGCATGAAGGTGTTCCTTCATGTCAAGGCCACATAAGAGCCCTATCCATTATGGAAAAGGTTCTAAGTTAACTCCTAGATTCATGGGTCATTTTGAGATCTTGGAGCGTATCATCCCTTTGGCCTACCCATCTAGCATTGCCACCAAACTTGTCTCGCATGTACATGATGTGTTTCATGTTTCAGTTCTTAGGAGATATGTTAAAGATCCTTCTCATGTGCTAGATTGGACATCATTTCAGGTGCAAGATTAGGGGCAGGTGATGCTAGAGCCCATGTCACATCCTAGATCACAGGACCCTAGGCCTTCAAGGTAGAGAGGTTGATTAGGTTTAGGTGCAGTGGGATAGATGTGATGAGACTGCAGCTACATGGGAGGATGCTACTTTGTTATGAGTTTAGTTTCCACATTTTTTCCAGTGACTTCCAGGAGGAAGTCAAGTCTAAGGGGAGGGGGGTGTAGTGCCCACTTCCCTTTGACACCTTTTTGATACTAATCATGATACTACTTATTATATTATGAACATGATTATTTACTTTATTATAGTATGATGTTAAATGTTAGATCATGGATTATTGTTGACTTGATTCAGTTATGATGCATGATGATTATTAGAGGCATTTTATATGTTGATGATGATATATTGTTGGACATGGTTATATGATGGATGTTGTTTGGACTTGTGATATTTGGATATTGTGAGTAGACCTAGAAATGGAAAATTATTGGATGATGATATAGTTGTTGATAAAACTATAAATGATATTGTTAGATTGCTTTGATGTTGTTGTGATTCATATATCTAGATGATTTTGGAATTTTAATTATATTTATATTATTTTGGGCATTCTGATATGGCCACGAGGCCGAAGGAGGTATTTGTGTTTTGCAGGTTAAAATATCACAACAAACATCGGGGGATTGGAGACCAACCACATTGGAATTCTAGATGAATTCCAACAAGGTCACCATGGCAACTAGTATTTGTTTGTGTGTGTTGTTTGTGTTAGGGATTCCCATGGGGGGATCACCTTTAAATGTGACCAAGGGATTTTATGTTTTTCTTTTATTTGGTCCCTTTTGTTTAAATTTTGCATGTTTTTTATGTGGTGCACTTACCCTTTCATTATTTATTTAATGTGGTGTTAATATTGTGAGTAATCATATTGTTTAGTTAATTAATTAAAATATGTCATAAGAATGTAATTAATAGAGTTGTTGGCCATGTTTTAAAGTGTTGTAAGAATGTGTAAGTGTAAGTGACCTTGTAAGTGATGTGTAAGTTAAATCTTGAGTGTGAAACACTCCACCTTCTTAGAAATTCGAATTTTTCCTTGGAGGTTGTTTTGGAGGCTTGTGGGACAAGTTAAACTTGTCCCATACCTACTTAAATTTATTTACCAACCATACCTATGGTTGGGGAGTTGAAATTAGACTTTTATTATGCATTTTGGGAAGACTTATTATAGGTTTTAATTACACTTTTCTTACATGTTTTAATTTCAGTCCTTTGGGGTGTGGGTTGGATTTGAGTGTGTAAGTAAACTCTCATATTATTCACCCACTTATTTATTATGCATTGGAGAATGAAGTTGAATTTTGGGGGTTGGGGTTGAGGATGTGTGATGTGGCATCCTACATGGATCCACCTCATCCTCTTCTCTTCCCTCTTCTATAAAATTTGAATTTTTTCCTTGTTTTGGGTTGCTTCACTTTTGGAGACTTCATTTTGGGTGAATTTTTCTTGATGTTTTGGGAGCTCTTGCTTGGAGAAGTTTTGGAAGATTGTTGCATGCTTGTGCTTGGCTGTTTTGGATTGCTTGCATTGGGATAAAGATTGTTGTTTTGGAACTTGGAATGAACTCCATCATGGAGAGGTAGGAGCTTGGCTCTTGAAATGCTCTTCTTGTATATATGTAAATGTTCTTGTGTGAATGTTTTGGTATATATTGTGGGTTGTTGGGTAGATGGCCTAGGAATGGTGTAGGAGAAGACTATGGGGTTATTTTGTGGGAGGCACAAGTGGTTTTAGGGAGGTATAAGGGTGGAGGGAGTTGGGATTTGGTTCTACCTTACAAAGAAATAGCTTGCATTTATTTACTCGTTATGGGGTGCCATAAGAGGTTGGGGAGACATAAGAAAATGTGAGGAATAAGGGGTACTTGGGGGAGGCATAAGGGCATGACAGGGTTTTGAAATGATATATATATATATATATATATTGGTGGGTTGTTCTCAGGTGGTGATACCCATTTTCCCCTTTGGGAGGCATAAGCAACATCCCCCATAGCTTCTTGCTCCTTTGGCTTGCTTGATGAAGCCTTTGTATTGTTTTTCATGTTTTAATGTAGTTGTAAACTACATTATGTTTGGGACTGTGTTTCTTTACAAAAATGTTTCTTGTATGTTTGTGGAAACCTGTTGTTGCCATGAGTTGGATCACATATTTTATTGCATTGTGGTTGGGGCTTGGGGGCCAATGAAGAAGGATGGATTCTCCTCTTCATTGGATGTCTTGGTTGGGTGGAGAGTATTGCCTTTCCCCTACTCCTGTTGTGATCAAATTGGAAGAATGAGGAGTATGCATGTTGTTGTTCTGGAGCTCAGAAAAGACAGTTTGACAGTCCCTTGTGAAATGAAATCTCATTGTAACCTTTCCCACTTGAAGTGGATGAACTTGTAATGGTTGTAATGGAAATATGTTGTACTGATTGCAAGTTGTATATTGAAATGTAAAAGAGTTATACTCTATTTTCTGTTTTGGAAAGAATGTGAAAGAAAAATACGTGTTTTTTGTATGTTGCATTTTGAAACCAAAGGGAAAGGAAGTTGTAAGAGTTCATTTAAATTAATGGAAGTGGTTTTGTATTTGTCCATATGTTGTTATTCCATTGGAAATATGTGTTTAGCATTCACTATGAAATCCCTGTTTGAAAAGTGGTAAAGTGAAACACGTGAGAAGAAAATGTATTATTTTGTTCTGTATATAATATATGTTTTGGAAGGAATAAAAGAAGAAAGGTTGTAATGTTGTATTTTGGAATCAATAAAGGATTGCATTACCTTTTTCAATCTGTATTGTTGTATTGAAATTGATCATCCATTGTGTTTTGAAATCTCTGTTGAAAAGAAGAATTGCGTGTGAGGAAAAATATAATGCTCTGTTCTTTAAAAAAAATGTTAAGATTGGAAATCATAATTTGCATTTTCACCCTGTAGATGGGTTGATTGAATCAACTAAATGTATTAGGCTAGGATTAGAATGAATTTCCACACTTGGGAGATGGAAAGTAATTAAATAGATCCTTTAAAAAAATTGATCCCTATTGTTTTGTTCTTTCAAACTCGCAATTATCTAAACCAAAAAATGCACAGTTCGAACCTGCAAGCAAGAAATAACAAATGAAACATTAAAATTGAAGTATGCCAGGGTATAAATGTGTTCAATTAGAAAAAAAACACTTAATGGAAATACTTGAAAACCTGGCAAAACTGAGTTCAAAGTTTCCACAGTCGTTTTTGCTGTCAAATTTGCAAATTTTCAAATTGGAACTCAATCAAACAGATCTACCTCAAAAACTTATCCTAATTCCATCCTAAGAACAAATCTCCATGTATATTTGACATGTTGAGAGAGGAAGAAGATCAAATTGAATAAATCTCACAAGTTAAAATTTACCAGTTCGCACTGTAAAAGCCTGTCAGGTCATTTTCTTAAAATTTACCCCTTAAAATTTATCAAAATCAAAAATTAATGATCTTTGTGCAAAGAGGACATTGAGAGATTTCCAGAAAGTCCTCATTTTCCCAAAACCAAGCTCTCTATAAAAATTTATGGCCTTCTAAAGTTTTTCTTCCTTGGCGTCAAAAAAATGGGAAAAATTTCCTTGGCAGGGCCCGTGCGGCCTGAATTTTTCCCTTAAGCACTTAGGAAAATTTTTGAGAAAATTTTCCAAATTTTCCCTATTGCCCCACCACTCTTAGCCCAAATCAGAAGGCTTTCACATGGCACCATGGGGTGTTGGCAGGGGCAGACCCCTTTTTAAACTTAGCGCATCCAGAAAAAAATTTGGGAAAATATTCCAAGTTTTCCCCACCGGCCCATGACCAATCAGATGATGCCACATGGCGTTACGAGGCATTAGCAGAGGAGGCGAGTCCCTTTTCTCCTTTTTGTGTTTCAAAAAATTTTGGGAAAATTTTTCCATGTTTTCTCCACCATCCCGTCTGACCCGCAGCCAATCAGGAGTGGCCACGTGGCATGAGGAGCCAACAGAGGCACGCAAGTCAATGTTACCCTCTTAGCCCTTCAGGGTGTTAAACAAAATTTCTCCCCGCCACCCACTTTCCCTACGTATGGCTTAGGTGATGCCACGTGTCCCTTGCGGCTTGTGGACTTACGGGTGCAATGTTGGCTTTTCTGCCCCGCATGCAGGAAATTCTTCCCAAATGTCTCCAGCCACCCCGCCCTCCCCCACGCTGGCTTGAGAAGTGCACATGTGTCCCTTGTGGACTTGCAGACCTGCGGGTGCGCATGGGCATAAAGTTAGTTTTCTCCCCATGGGAAAATGATTCCAAAAGTTTCCCTGAGGCCCGCCAACCCACCCTTTGGGAAAATTTTCACCCCTGGGCCCGCAGACCCGCTCTTGGGGAAAATTTTCACCCCAAGGCCCGCCGGCCCATAACTTGAGAAATATGAGGAGTTAGGAGGACTTATTTATATCAATGGAAAAGGTGAGGAAATTTCCTATCCAATGGGAATGATTTAGGGAATTTTTGAATGTGTTAAGTGTGAGAAAAAATCAAGTTGAAACTTTAAGCCTGTTAGAGAGTGGGTATGGTGAAGATTTACCTCTAAACCTAATTGAACCTTCTAACCCTAAATTTTGGACCTTATGACCTATAATAATTGTTCAATAAAATAAAAGTATGCTATAGTGGATTAGAATTGTTCTAGAACTTGTTAGTGATAGTTGTTACCTTATAGCCTAGTTGTAGAATCTTCTTAAGCAAAAAAAAATTATTCCATAATTTTTCCTAACTAGCCTTATGTTGTTTCTTGGGTTTCAAGTGGGTTATTTTTAGTGGGTGTTACAATTCCCCCACATCATGCGCAGACATACTTCCCTACCTTCCATTATCCACCACACCTCTCCCCTCAACTGCACACCCCCACACCCTCCCTTCTCCCAACACCCAACACCCTCCTCCACATAGAAACCCCAACCCCCCCTTCTACGCAGCTCTCCATCCCCTGAATCCACCGGAAACATAAAAAAAATAGCTCCACTTATTAACCTCTCCGTTTTTATTCTATACTTTGATTTGTTGGAAATCTCAGTTTTAGAGTCTTTTGTATTAGAAAATTATATATATATACAATCTTCAGACATTTTTCCTTCCTTAAAAAAAAGGGGTATTTCGAAAAACCCCCAGAGAGGATTTTTGGTAGAGGAATTAGAAAAAATATATAATGATATTATCCATTTACTCCATGAAACCAAGCTCCATAGTTGTCCAAACAACCTGCTCATGCAAATGACAAAATGAGAAGAGAAATAGAAAAGAGAAGAAAAGAACAAAAGATGTTAGGGAAACTTTAGGTTAAGATTGAAATCTATGGCCAAGATTAAATTGATCCTAGGGTTCACATTACACCCTATGTAGTGCCCACATTTTCTAGCCTCAATTAATTGCTGAATTCTTAACCCATAGTTATGACTTACCATGGATTTTGACTTTTTTTGGACATTATGATATGTTGGTTTGCCTTCATGGACATGTATGGTGATTTGGGGCGTGTAGCGCCAATTTGACTAGATTAGTAGATTGACACATTTTATTGAGGTTGTGGATACTAACACATTTCTATGCGATTTGGGCCTAATTGATATATGTTGGATACTTAGTTTAGTCACATATCTTGATTTTATAAAGTATTTGATTTTTTGATGAGGATACATGATGGCATGGTGATATAGAATTTTTCTGTATTACAATACCTAACGTATGAAAAATTGTGTGAGATTGTACATTCTACGTTGATGTTGTGATATCCTTAATTTATATGTTTGAACGGTTTTCACTTAGTGAGTAGTTAGTTTACTCTTGTATTGGACATGTGCATTTAATTGTGCAATGAGTGTGTAGGTGACAGGGCACAGGAGAATGTGGGTTTCAGGTGGCTACACAAATTGTGCACAAGCGCCCATGGTGGCTAAGTCCTAACCGTGTTAATTGTTTGAGGCCATATAGTTTGATTGTATTTTGGGCACCATGAGTGACCCTCATATGTGATGTAATATGTCATGTAAAATTTTTTTGTTTAGAATGTTTTATTGTTGTTAAATAAATTAGGTTGGGGGCTTAATGGTCCCCACTTGCATTAAGTTTTTTTGGGTTTGGTTTATTTTGTATTAATTAGAGGGGATTAGGGTCACATGTGAACCCTTGGGTGGGCCCCACATCCTCTACACTTGTGCCCAAAGTGCCAAACCCGAAATTGGGTTATTTATGGCATTTTAAGTGACCCCTTTTTAGTTTGGGAGTTCACTTAGCATAAAAATATGCCCTTGGACCCTACCTAATAGGTAGGGGGCTTAATTTCAAGGCATAAAGGGAGTTTCCCTCCCATTTCACCTCTCTTTGGTCACCATCCATGTAATATGGATTGGTATGTGTGTTTTGTAGAAAGTTTCACAATCTTGTTTTATTTTCATTTTGGGTATTTTGGGAATGAAGTGTTAAAAGTGAATTTATCTTTTCTTCTTTTTATTTTGGAATCTTTGACTTGGAGGGAAGAGAGCAGTGACACATGTCACACCCTCATTGGAGAGGAAATTTATTGTCTTCTCTTCAAATTCCCTCATGGGGGAGAAAGAGGACCTTTTTTTTTTCTTTTTTTGCTTGGTTCTTTGAGATTTTGGGAGCTAAAATTGCTTGAGGAAGAAAGTTGGAAAATATTGTTTTGGAGAGCTCTTGGAGGTAGGCTCTTTGAGCTCATTTTATGTTGTATGTTATCTGTTATATTTAGATTGGTTATAGTTGGAATGTACGTTTCAGTTGTTAGTATTGTTGTTGCTTAAGTATGTTGTTATTTTGCTCATCATCCATCATATGACTTGATGGATGTTGGAGTTCTTTGGGGGGGAAGAGAGAGGGATTTTCCCTCTCAAAACTCATGTCTTGATGGGAAAGCCATGTAGGTTCCTTTTACTCCCCTCATATGGTTTGAGGTGGGTGAGGTGGTTCATATGGTTTGAAACCCTTCCCCATTCTTGGAGAGGAAACCCAATGGGTTTGAAAATCCTCCCAAAAAAATTTTGTGAATGGGTGGAGCAATAAGGAGGGTTTTTTTTATTAGGATGAATAAGGAGGTTGAGAAGAATCTTGTGTGCATCCTATGGTTGGATCACACCTTATGGCACTTTCGGGTATCTCATCTACTCTTCCCCGATTTTGAGGATGAATATGGCTTTCTCCTCCTTTCTTTTATCTGCTAAATTTTGTGTTTTTCCTTAGTGCATGGTCTTGGCTTTTATGTGAAATATTTTTTTTGTTGTCTCCCTAAACCTTGTGCACAAAGTTATGGAAGCTAGCTCTCTCCCCCATGGGCTTGGGGGAGGATAGCATGTCTTCCAACCTTGGAAAGGCATGTAATGATTCCTAAAGGTTGGGTGGTTAAAAAAAGCCTTGTTCTCTTGGAGTTGGATTCTTTGAAAGGCACACGAAGTTGGATCTCATTGTTTTTCTCTCAAATTTTGTGAAGCATTACTTTCATTGTAACCAGTTGGGTATGGCTATATGGGAAGATTATTTGGCATGCAAAAGTTCTCATCTTGTGAATTGAAATCACTTGAAAGATTGGTATTGCATTAGTATGTGAAAGCTTTCTTTCAATCTTGGAAGGGAGTTTTTTTTATGTTGTTTTCTTATGTATTTTAGCATTTTGAAATATGATGTAATTGGGAGATTTTGCAAAAGAACTTTTATAAAATAGTTATATTCCTTTAATATGCATTCATTTGAATATCATTTTGAAAAGGAAGATTTATTAATGGAAGTATGTTTCTCCATAAGAAATGATGTCAATCTTGTCGAATATCCTTATGGTTTTGATAATAGTACATTAAATGGAAATATTAATTTTCTCTCCATGTATATCTCTTCTTGAAAATTTTATAGCATTATTGAATAGAATGAGGTTAGTTTGTTTTCTTCTCCATGTGATACTTTTTATTTTATTAAGAAAATCAGTTTGGAATATGTGTTCTCCCTTATAAATTTGTAAATATAGTTTAAAATTCTCCTAGTTGAACCATATTACTACATTCTCCTTTAAACACTCAATCAAGAAATTCATTTTAATATATGCATATATTTAAAGGAAGTAGTGAGTTCATACTTAACTGTAATAATCAAACATGGTTTATTGATTTAGGTTTAGCATTGTATGATGAGTATTTATTTATAAAATATAATTACAACAATAATTGAATTGAAATATATTTACATTTGTAAAATAGGGTTGTTTTTCATTATCAAACTATCTTAGAATTTAATGTATTAAATCCATGCATTGAATTGTTATATTTCATACAGTGATGTAATAGTAATTATATATTACAATTTATATTATATTTCTCGTAATAGAAATGTAATATGACACAAATATATATATATCACAATTTATAGATATATAATCATTTATATTTTGTAATATAAAATTTGTTTAGTTACTTTAAATATAAAACAATGTTTATCAAAAAAAATATAAAAAAAAGAAGTTTGGGGAGGGCCGAACCCCTCCCCACTCCCTGCGCACCCACTAGAGGCACCACTTCCCTCCATGCCTTTGTCCACCTATGCAACCCCTCCAACATGCACCCCCCCATTCCCATGCAGCCCACACCCACTTCTCAGCACTCCTTCCATGCACCCTTTCTCCCTACATCCTCTCCATGCACCCTTCACCCTGTCGATGTCCTCCCTCTGATCTACGCAAGCCATCCACACCACTCCCCACACACTCACTCCTGCACCCTTCCTCCTTCACACCACACCTCCACGCGGACCCTTTTACCATGTAATCCCACACCACTCCATGCTGGACCAAACCCTGTGGTCAATACTTAGCTGCCACCCTTCCACCATTTAAATCTATGAGTTTTCTTTGGATCCGCAAATGAAAATCTGTTTAAGTATATATATATATATATTATGTGTGTGTGTGTGTGTGAGTGAGAGAGAGAGAGAGAGAGAGAGAGAGTTCTCAAGTAGTTTTTCCTCCATCCACAAAATAAAATTCATGGGTATGTTACATACTCAGTAGCAACCCGAGATTTTCGGTGAGTAAATTTTACAAAAAAAAAAAGTATACATGCTTGAATAATGAGATGCTTCATAAAAAAAAACTCCATGAACCTAAATACTCCATAGCTCCTAATTGTGCACCTGTAAATAAAAAAAAAATAAAATGAGAGTGGAAAAAGAAAGGAAAAGAACATAAGGAAAAATTTAGGGCACACTAAGGGAAAATTTAGATCAAGGGATGAGATCTCTTTGATCCTATGGTGCACAATTAACCCTACATACTTTTGGGCCATGGGTATTTTAATATGAATGGGAAATAAATTTTAGGAGGTGTGTGGTGGTAAATAAAGTAAAAAGGGGGAAATCTAATAAATTTTAAAAGGGTGTGAAGACTAATATTAGGGTGCCCATAGTAAATTTAATAGAAATTACATAAATGAACTTGTTTGGGGCTAGTGACTAAGTAATTGGGTAAATCAATTTAGTTTAAACAAAATAAATAATGGGAATTTGTATTAGTATTGTTAGTAGTTTCTTTCAAAAAAAAATTACCCAAAATTTTAGTGACTTATTGGTCTGGTTTTCGGTTTCTTGAGACGGGTCACTACACCCTACACAACTTAAGGACATAGGTTATTTTTATGGGAATGAGAAATAAATTAAAGGGGGGGGGGGGGGGTGGGCAAGTTAATAAATAAAAGGGGGAAAAATAATTAAGTTATAAGGTGTGTAGACTTATTAGGGTGACCATAGTAAACTTAATAGAAGTAAATAAATAAATTGGTTTGGGATAATGATTTCTTTAACTTTGGGAAAACATATAAATTAATATAAAATAATTATTAAGGGGAAAACGCTTAAGCAAACACATTAGTATTATTTTTGTTCTCTTCACAAAAAAAAATTTACCTAATATTTTAGTGCCTTTTGGTGTGTTTTCCGTTGTCCCAAGGTAGGGCATTACAATAGTAATATTTACATTAGAGAGATTACATCACACACTCACATGCCTTAAAAATATATGTGATAACATGTTATTTCCATCACATCACTACTATTCCTAACATAAACATTCCTTGATATAATGTTTTAATTTATTTTATAAGTTTTAAAATAACTTACTAGAAAGATTGACATATTTTATTATGTATAGGCATAGAAGAAACTAAAAAATTAAAATAAAAACATTATTGCATTATAATTTTTACTATTAACATGTTCATATTCCACCTATACTGTATTATTAGAACAATCAATCAAATATAAAACAATTTCACAAGAACCACTACGTCTTTGATTAGGATAGTCCCTCACATGTATAATATGAGAACAAATATACATTGATGATAACTCATTCTCTAGCAAAGGATTAAACTATAAATCATAAGTGAAATGTATGATGGAAACGCCAAAGGGGATACATCGAAGGTGTGAAACTGTAGGGGCCTAAAATGTGGTGGAGGAAGATGGGGGTGATGAAGAAGAGGTTTGAGGGAGGGTAAATTGAAGGAGCCAAAAAAATGTTTCATGGAACTAATGCGAAAAACTGTTCTTTCCTACAAATACACACACTTTTTTGTCAATTCTTAGAAGGAGAATGGGGTGCATTGTGTAAGGCATTGAGACAATATATTTTTGAGATATCTTAGAAAGTAAAAAAGTAGTTGATCAATATTGTCAATGTCAATAGTTGTTTCTAATTTTAGCACTTGGTTTTTTTGGCTATTTAGAAAACTATTTGGGTAATGAATAATTTGTGTTCCACTTTTTCAACTCCATCTAACTTGCATTTTTCACATGAGTGTAATTGGAGATTAAAGTGTTAAAACAAAAATGGGGTAATTCCAACAGGGCCAAGGTTCAAAACCCAACTTCCTAAATACATCAGACCATGTTCATTGTTTTTGGATTGGAAGAAATGGTGCTCATTTCCTTCATCCATGGAAGTTATCTATACCTTAATGGGCATGGAGTAGAAAAATTCTCACCATGTGTTAGGGGTTCTCTGACGGTGACAACTTAATGAGTATAGAATGGGATTTCTATTTTTTGGCATTTAACTATAGGAAAACCTGTCATGCATGGACAATCATCAATAATTAAGTTTGTCCATTGGTTGCTCATATGAGCGAGAGGTAGATTTTATTTTTAGGATTTGAAGTTTAAGAAAGAGACTCCATATTATTTCTAATGTTTTCAAGAGAAAATTTTCTCTTTGATTTACGAGGAGGGATTTTTTTTATAAAACCATTAAAGTGTACCATGAAATGTACATATCTAAAACATATTGTTTGTGCAGAGGCTGACAAAAAGATAGAAAATGTGAGCTAATTAGAGTGGACACGTGTTGATTGAATGAGGGGAAAAAGGTAAAAATCCTTCATGATGTGGGGAAAAATAAGAAACAAAGCGTGGCCCCATCTGTCGACAACAACACAAAGGTTTATATTGCCATGAATTTTCTTCTCATAAGCCTAAAAGTTTCCAGCTAAAGACAACGCACAAAATTTATAAATAATATTATGTCATTCACAACGGTGTGTTAAACATAGATGAGTTTGGTCCAGATAAGATATCCTAATTTTAAACACACCTTAAACATGATAAATATTAAAAGGAGCATTAACGAATCCATTGCGAATAAGGTTCCTAAGTTATTTGGGATAATTTGCATGTACGTCCATACCCACCTCCTCTTCTTATTATATAACAAGAATTATTATTATAGTTCCAACATTGCATTGCATTAAATTTGATCTTGTAATTCATTTTATTATAGTGTGACCAAATAAAATAATTTAATAATTCTATATGGTACCAAAAGCTGGAATTTTGGTGGCTTTACATCTAATCACCATGTCCCTTCTCTGGATCAGATTAGTCATCACTATCATTACTTTTGCACCCACCTTTTCACTACTTCCATTATCATGTCATACACATTTAGACGACATGATAATTTTGTGTCATGAATTATCCACTTTTCTGAAGTATAGATCTTTATGTGTTTCACTATATCATATTTTAAATTTTTATCTATTTCTTTCACCATCGAAATGACATACACCTCTTATGTAAAAGTTTGCATCATGAATTATCATCAAAAAATCCATGAACATGGTGATGATTATATTTTTAACACCCACATTTTACACACACAAATACAATAGTTAAAATACTGGAATAATTTTTTTTACTTAAATTGCTCACTACACATCACCACAAGGGCTCCAACTAGAGAAACTCAACAATGCATAAGGAACTTACATAAACATGAACCCACTCATACAATAGGATAACATAGGGTACTATCAATGTCATACTTAAATGACATAAACCAGGACAATGACTGAATCATAGTAAGAAACACCAGGTAGGCATACTCCAGGACATTGCCTTTTATGGTTTACATCTTCATTACATTTAGGTTTCCATAATATGAATTTATAGTTTTCAGAGAGAATTAAACACATAAGGTTTACAATTTCCTTCTTTACAAAATTCAATTACTTTACTTTGAGGGTAAATAGTATTAAAGGAGAATGCACCATTGATTCCTATATCGAATCCCATTAATTATCATAGATCATTTATTAACTAAAGTCAATTTTAAGCAACCATGATTCTCCCAATAACACGTTCTTATATTAAAGGTTTTTTTTTCCAAAATATGTTTCGTTGGCATTTAATTTTTCCATTATTATGCAGGGGAACCAACCGGAAGTTGACAGGGAAAAATACTACGAATCAAAGGAGGTGAAGGTTTGAGTTTCCCTTTCCTATAAAATTCCTTCCATTAGAAGCATGTTTGTTCTCATACTATGTTTTTTTATTTCCAAATTTAGTTTGATTCAATTTAGCATTTACATGTCCTAATTTTTATTTTATGTTATCATTAGTGGACTCTATATTGGCTCAAATGCCTAATCCCACCAAGAACAATTTCTATCTATTCTTAATAAAATCCAATGCTTGAATCAACCATGAGGAATTGAAGTGAAATTATGTTCCTAAAACATTATCACATATACTCTTGTTTTTCATCTCATTTACATTGTTTCTTAGGTCTCTTATTGGCATCACATTAACAAAAATATTTACGATAGTACTTGTCTAACACCTTGAAGAAGTACAAGATTGGAAGCATTACAACTACACACGAAACACAAATTGATTTTTTTTTCAAGGTAAGATCCCATGTTTTTCCGCATTTCATGATTCCGTATGTGAAATTTATTTTATTCTTAATGTCATAAAAGGGCATAACAAGGGATTATGGGACCAAGTTTTTAGTTTCCTGGCTTCACTTAAGTAACATATTTTAAATCAACTTTGTTTGCAAGAAGTTACTTACAATTTTCTACCCACAAGTTAACCTCCTAATCAACTGAGGTTTAGTTTAATTCCAATATGCACTCAGGGCTCTACACCCTATTATAGATTAGATTAAGGTGTGAAACCATATTTACCCTATAAATCCTCTCACAAAAAACCAAGGTGTTATATTGTCACTTCCAAGGTAAAAAAATTTAGATGTGAGGAACTAAAGATATCATTAACAAGAGTTTAAGTCATAGTACAACTATTTCACTAGCTCCATTTGTGTCATCTGGGTCCCATAAGGACCTCATTTGATGGTTAAGTTCATTTCTAGATCTAAGTTTGTAAACTTGGTAGTCCATGAGGATATAAATAAGGAAGTGTTAGTTCTACTTACTCCAGAAATGTTACACACCATGTCCTTCCTAACCGTCGGGTTCATGACGATGTCACTAATCATATAGGCTATGATGATAACTCAAAAAAATTCACTCTTATTTACTTAAATTAGAAGGTTCTATATAGTGTAAAGGTTTAAGTTCATTCTATGGTTTTCATTTTCTTCTATGCTAAAAAAGATCATGCGATAAGGGTAGATGTGCAATAGTTTTAAAATAAGGTTTCCTTTTGTGGTTAGATTTATTTATTACATTTTTAAGGTAAATAATACAACCCATGAATTATTTAATCATCTACTGCACATTGGAAATGCACTAAAGATATTAAATTCAAATTCATTTAACAAACACAGACACAAAAACACACACACACACAGACACACACATCCAACCTTTTTACCATAGGTAAATTTGAATTAAAATTGTACCTATGATTAAATGCACATTTCCCAAGGCATCCCTAAAACAAGCATCATCTCATACATATTACCAAATTACAAATAGAAAATTTTCTTTAACATGTCAATATATTATACATATATACATTTTACAAAGAAATATATAGATTACAATAATAAACAATGAATTACACCATGCCTTTTCGCCATCTTAATTCTATCCTGCAAAACCATGTGAGCATGAAATCAATGATAAATCACTGGCATGGCATCCACCTAAATCTAGCATAATTAATGTTTTCAGTTTTCCATTTACCTAATAATAATATTTTCATTCAAAAGGAGAGGGTTAGAGACATGTATTTATTTCATTTCATTTCACTTCATTTTGTAACTAAGGACAAAGAAAGAGATAGGAAAGAGAGAGAAACACTATTTTTCCAAAAGTTCAATTTCACAAAACAAGTCACGTGATAGAGTTTCAAGCAACTATTTACAAGTGTTAATAATTATCCATGATGGTTTGCTAACTTGACTGGGATCCTACAACTATGTTTTACATTTTCCGTGCTAGTTACAAAACATTCAATTTAGGCTCGTAGGCTAAGAAAGTGCATTCAAAAACTATCTTCCGATAAGAAAATTTACGACGTGTGAATTTCCATGTGTCCACCTATATATCAAAAGTTCACAAGAACTCAAGAAATTTAGAACTCGTGAATGTTTATGATTGGCAGCCAGTTTTTTGAGGCTATAGATCATAATCGATCAAGTTTTACCTAGTCAAACAGTGACCAGAGGCCTATGAAACTCCTTTCCTGAACTAACCAGGAATGTAATTTTCCCAAACTGAAGGTTCTAGAACAATTTTCTAGTAAAAATAATGGATTTTTTGAAGGCAGAAGAGGATTTAGTTCTTCAGGGTCCAAACGACAAGCCAAAAAACCCAACTTTTCAATTTTAAATTCCTAGCAGTGCAAAAAGGGGTAACACGCTTCTAGAGAAACAATGAAGAGATCACAAACAGTCTATTGGGGTCAATCTAAAGCTTGATGTCACTCTCCCCTTCACCTTGTGATGTTAGATATAAATCAGTGAAATTGGCGATCACTGTTCACTTACTTGAGGATCTGGCTCCTACAAGCGGAAAACTGCCATACCTGCTCGCCGATCTTTGCATTATCATAATTTTATCCTGACTCAGAGGTTCAGGGAGTATCGGCGGGAGTTGTGGGAGGATGCAATGCCCATCTCAATAACACGTTGGAGCAGATGTCTATTGCTCTTCACCAGGCCTTTTCTTCTTTTGCTCTTGAAGTTTCTTGTAGAGGGCGTCGACTTGCATATAGGGCTAAATAATAAGCGCGACAGGGGAAAAGTGGTTGACAGGGATAAATCAGCGCCAAAGGGTGCATGGCGCATGGATACTGCATGTTGCATTTTTGTTGTGGCTAAGAACAAAATGTGCCTGCGCCATGTGTAACATTTATAAAGGGCAAAATATTTTTCATGTTAATAGGGTATAGGAGTTGCCAAAGGGCGTTAGGATTTGCAAATGTTAATCATTTTTTCGGCGTCAAAAGGAAACTGGCCCAACGCATGGAAGGTTTGCAGACACAAGTTTTGCAATGGGGGATGCGCTGCGTGTTTATAGCTTTGCACTTCGGCGCTAGGAAAGGGTTGTACATGGATGATGGGATTGCCCAATGGCGCAAGTTTATCAATTTTCAAACACATGAGTTTGGTTTGTGTGTGTGCCAAGCAGGACGCAAGGAAAGTGGTGCCAACAAGCCGAGGGAAGTGCACCATGAGGGCAGCTTTTTCAATGTAGCGGCAGGCGAAAAGTCGCATAGTGCAACGGTTTTCTGTTATGTAACAGGGGGTGCAAATGCGTCATTGCACGACTTGGTTATCATGTTGCAGGGTGCGCACTGCGCCAAAGGAGACGAAAAAATACAGTTGTTCTTTTTAAGCTTTGATTCTCTCTCTGAGGGTTTCATTCTTTCAAACTTCTTCTTGAGGTGTTGTTTGGGTGAGGAAGAGGCTTAAACAAAGAGTTTTTACGCAATCATTTCAGGAAGAAAGAGTTTTCCCCTACCAGTGTAGATCTGGAAAGGAGGGGAAGACATGGGGCTGAATGGAAAAAGGGACAGCAAGGAAGGAAAGGGGGGGGAAAATTTCATGATTCACAGTCTTTTCCAATCAATCCATACCAACAAGAACAAAAAACCATAAACACAAATGCACAAAAGAAAAGAGGACCTCTTACCAGGATAAATCGTGGAGAGTGGCGAAGTGTGCAAACGGGTCCAGGAAAAGATTCGAAAGCGATTAGGGTAGGTTTGCTGAACAGGTCAGAGAACAATATAACGTGATTGGTTTGTGACAATGACATTGCGACGCCGACTAGATATTATAGTGAGGTGGTAATTAAAAAATGCGCCACCACCTTTCGAAAGGCACACAAAAACAGCTGGCGACAATGGAAGGATCGCGCCCTTGGTTGCACCAAAACTCCTGCAACCCGAGATAAGTGCGTTACTTGGCGCACCCAAAACTGTTGTTGACACAAGATTGTCCAACCTGGCACACAAAAACTCGGTTGCAAACAAAAGTATTGTTAGCATGATATGGCGCATGCGCCTTGGCGCATTCAAGGAAGGTCAACATAGTGGGGTGCATAAAAAATGCCGTTGAAACTTTTCAAAACAGGCGCCAAAGGATTAAAGGGTGACACCAAAACTTGATGTTGCATTGTCATATGTGTGCCCAACCAAAAAAGACCAAAAATGGCTAAGTTCGAAAAACTAGATTTCCCGGGAAGGGATTTTGCAATGTTCTGAATGCAAGGAGTCCCTAACGAGGGACCAGAACAAAATTTTTGTAGGGTTACCTATAAAATTTCCCTTGCCAATTTTACGAGATAACAGCTGGCTCTTTCTGGGGGTTATCCCTGAGCGGGCCTCAGGGGTAGAGAATCCCAGATCTCACGTGCCTATCCATTGGGCTACAGAGTCAAAAACAAGGGCAACTGAAAAGGGGAAACACACAACCAACAAAAGCAAACACACGACAAAAAAAAACACACAAGTGAAGTAAACTATACAAAGAAGAGAGCAAGCTCTACTTCCTGAAGATTTTCAGATGTTGCCCGTTATAGGGAAGTGGGAGCTCAGTTCCATCTAGATACGAGAGATAGAAACTATTCTCTCCATTGAGCTACTTGATCTTGAAAGGCCATCTCCATAGGGAATCAAAATTTCCATGCATGCCCTTTGGCTCACTTCATTTGTCCCACAAAAGGACGAGGTCTCCCACCTGGAAATTTCTTGGCTTAGCTTTTTTATCGAACAATCTTTTGACTTGATTCTGATGTTTGGTGATCTTGTCAACCACCCTTACTCTCTTTTCTTCGAGCTCTCCCAGATACATGATCCTCTTTCAAGGGAACTTTGAAAAGTTTCATCTTCGATTTCTCGTGCCAAACGCAGAGCAGGGAGTTCAACAGAAATGGGAAGCTCGACATCGGTGTCATATAACACTTGAAAAGGTGACATACCGAGAGATCTCTTGGGAGTAATGCGGTCTGCCCACAAAGCATCGTACAAGGACTTGTGCCACATTCGTTGATTCTCATCCACCAGCTTTCGTATGAAGGTCACCAAGTTTTTGTTACTAGATTCTGCCTGACCATTTCCCTGAGGGTAATAATCTGAGGCATGAGCCAAAGTTATTCCGTATTCATAGAAAAAACTAATAACCTCCCATGAAGAAAATTTAGAAGCATTATCAGCAACAATCTTGTTCGGAACGCCAAATCTGACAATGATATTTTCTATGATGAAGCTACAAACAACTTCGGAAGTGGCATGTTTGACAGGTATGGCTTCCACCCACTTGGTGAAGTAATCTATTGCTGTAAGGACATAACTATGTTCGACACTCGATAGGGGATTGAGTGCACTGATAAAATCAATTCCCCATTGCTTGAACGGTTCATTGATAATGACCGGCCTAAGGGAAAAGTGGTCAATTTGGGCTTTCCAACGAACTGTTGGCAAGGCTCACATTTTGCTACCCAGGTAGCTGTATCTTGGAAGAGTGTTGGCCAATAGTACCTGGCCCGGATAATCTTGTGTGCTGTTACGGAAGAGGAGAAATGCCCCCCACAGGCTGAATTATGAAAAATTTCAAGTAACTTTACCTGCTGTGGTTTGTCAACACATCGCAAGAAGATACCATCTATTCCGTGTTTGTATAAACTGTCATCCCAGATGACATATTTGGCTGCTCTGAGCTTTACAGTGTGCTTTTCCTTTGTAGTTAGGTGAGCTGGGAATTTTCCGTAGGTGAGGAAGAAAGTAATATCGGAATACCACTCATCCCTGGTTGCGACAAATAGGACCAGAGGCAGTGAATCGGGTTTTTCCAGCTGGTCTTGTGCTTCATTGGTACAATCATCCTTTCCTCTGGGAACTCCTAATCCTTGGTTTTCAGCCATAAGTTGACATAAGCCTTTGCCTCTTACCAACTTGGTTGGTTTTATATCTAAATCGTACTCCTGGACCTTTGCAATCCAATTTCTGCGCAAGCTTCCTAACTCTTGTTGAGTTAATATTGACTTAACTGCCATGTCAGGGACTCGAACCACTGTATGGGAATTTAGAATGTAATACCTGAAGCTCTTAACCACTTTGACAACGGCGAAGGCACATTTCTCTAACTGGGTCATTTTTAATTCGTGAGGCTTGAGGGGAGAGCTCATAAATGCAATCAGGGATTCAACATCCTCAGAATTATTTTGCATTAGGACGGCCGACACGGTGTGCTCAGATGCATAACTATACATAATAAAACCCTTGGAGAAATCAAGACATACCAGAACTGGTGCATGAGCGACGGAGGCCTTTATTTCTTCAAAAGACTTCTTTCCTTCTTCGCTCCATCTGAAAGTTGGTGATCCTTTCATCATGTCTAATATGTGGCGAGTCTTTTTAGCAAAGTTGGGAACAAAGCACCTGAGAAAATTCACCTTTCCAAAGAAGGAGTGAACGTCGGTCTTGCTTGTAGGTAAGGTAAGGCTCTGAATAGCCTTAACTCTTTCAGAATCTATCTTCGTCCCTTCTTTGCTGACTACATGTCCTAGCAACTTTCCCTCTGTGACTCCAAAAACAGACTTTTTCGGATTCAAGGAGATCCCATGTTCTCGGCATCTGGCCAATACTTGTTCCAGATGATCACAATGATCACTTCGTTGTTTAGAGAACATGGTTAAGTCATCCAAGTAAACCACAATGACCTTCCCCATCATACCTTTGAATGCAAGGTCCATAGCCCGCTGAAAAGTAGTGCCAGCATTGGTTAGGCCAAAAGGCATCCTACTGTAGGAAAACGTACCCCAGGGAGTAGTGAATGTTGTTTTAAATTTATCTTCGAGCGAGACTTCAATCTGGTTGTATCCCAAAAAACCATCAAGCATGGACAGCAATTCTGATCCAGTTACCGCTTGTAGAACTTGATCCATTATAGGAAAGGGGTAATTGTCTTTTAAGGACGCTTGATTCAGGTTACAGAAATCTATGCATATGCGTATTTCACCATTTTTCTTGCGTACTAGCACAATATTTGCAACCCAGGTACTGTGGTGAATAGGAAAAATGATTCTTGCATCCAGCATTTTCTGGATTTCAGCCTGGATGGTACCTGAAATCTTAGGATTATAATGCCTCTGCTTCTGGAGAAAGGGTTTGAAGTCCTCTTTCAACGGGATGTCATGCTGGACGTCCTTTGGCTTAAAAACCTTCAGATCGGCATAGGACCATGCCAATACATCCATGTATTTCTTCAGTAGTTTGACAAACTTCCATTTTTCTTCGAGTGTGCAACATTTTCCAATGTTTACAAACTGCGGATATTCAACCGAACCTAAATTAACGGCTTCAGTTTCTGGGGAGGAGCCAGTATCATCTCACTTTTTCTTTTTTGCAAAGCGATCATGCCTATTAAACAACCACTCGAGGGAAACTAGGCCTTTTAGGATTTTATTTCCTTTGAGCTGACTTATGCCGTTGCTTCCTTTTAATTCATCATTTTGATCAGTGACTGACTCGCGACATGTAGAAGTGGATCCTTGAAAATGAATTTCACTAAAATTTTCCACCTTTTCTAGAAATTCGATGAGTTGATTGTCATCATTGAATACTTGCCAATGCTGAGAATTGTCTGGCACACTCGGGCGGAAAACCACCTCAATGGTGTATTTGTCTGTTTTCAAACCTAGGTGGGGGAGCATGAGGGATGCTAAAATGGCCAATGAATCAGCCATATCGTTCTGAGCCCTTGGAATGGATTCTATTGAGAAAGTGTCAAACTCTTCAATGTTGTCCCACACCGTGTTATGGTAATGCCTGAGCCTCTCATTCTATACTTGATATATCCTTTTGACTTGATTTATGACTAGCTCTGCATCACCTTGTACTTTCAGATTTTTGATTCCTCTTCCTTTGCGGCTTGCATGTCAAGTAGCAGAGATTCATACTCAGCAGTATTATTTGTGTTGAAAATTTGCAATTTGAAAGAGAGAGGAATAATCTCTTCTTCGGGAGATATTAGCACAACTCTGGCGCCACATCCACTTGTCGCGCAGCTGCCATCAAACTACAAAGTCCAGATCTTGTTAAGATCTTCTTTTTGGATGAGGACACCCATTTTGTCGGACTTGGTAGAAAAGAAATAGTTCCCCATTCCTGATGATTCGAAAAAAATTTGAGCTTTGGGGTCTTCGGAGCTAGTAACCAATTACTTCTTTTGTGATTCTGGCTCCAATGTTTACATTACACCCTTGATGGGGATTCTAGCCTTAGACCAGTCCATATGAATTTCTCCTCCAACCTCACTACAAAAACTCCTTCCCAGCAGAATTCCATAGGCTGCCAGAATGTCGGCAACGAGGACGGTCATCTTTACTCTTTTCTCTGGGAACACCGCAAATGCGAACTGCGTGTCTTTGATTTGACCAATCAACTGAACCTGCTTGGTTTCCAAGGAATAAAATTTGCCGAAAGGCTTAGTAAGGGTGAGGCCCAAAGCATGGGCGACTTTTACTAGCATGACGTTACCGGAAGCTCCAAAATCAATTATACAGTTACTTAGCTTGTGGCCATTGATTAGAAGGGAGAGATAGAAGGGCTCTATCTTGTCTGATGTAGATGTTGAGGCAACGTTTATGCAGGATGCAGGAGGAGTGGAAAGGATTCCTTTCGGGGGAACATGGGGAGATATGACAGCTTGACTTTGAATATATTCAGTTAACCTTATCAGTTGTTCAGGGTTTGACTGAAGATACTCGGCTTCAGACATTTGGATCTTAGTCTTTTTAGCATGATCTATGATATCAAATGTGGCCAAAGGTTGCACTGGTGAAGGAATGAGTCCCTTACTTCGCGATGGTAGGGTAGGATTACTGGTCTTGATAGGAATATGAGAGGGATGGTTTGGAGGAGATACATGGGCAAAATATCTCTTCAAAAAGGACTTATTGACAGGTTGAGTGGGTAGGGGATTACCTCTCTTTACAATTGTTGGGTGCGTGGATGATGCAGTCTTCTCTTTCTACATATTGGTAGTGACCTCAACTTCTTTTCCTTGCGAGCGGGTGAAAACAGCATATGATTGTCCACTTACATATCCCTGGGTACCCTCTTCTTCGTCGGAATCCTCCTCATCAAATTCCATATATCTGATAGTAGAGTCGCCAGTCGGCTCACCGACATCTTGATCATCTTCGCCTTGAGACGAAGGTTCTTTGTAATTTTGTTCCTCTTCTTCTTCAATTTCAGCTAAAGCATTGACCGGAGGAGCCTCAAGTTCTAACCGTGGAGTGGTTGTGGGCAACCGCAGCCTATGCGGGACGCTGTTGGGAGTGAATTTTCTTCGCGGAATATCCCGGTACAAGGAACTGGGGGAAGCTTGGGCTAACTGCTTCTTTAATGCAATCAAGTCATTTGCCATTTTTTGAAATGTTGGATCAGATGAAGTGGCGGGAGAAGGGCTCAAAGCTTTGGGCTTGGATGGTTCCCTTTTTAATTTGCCAGTTATGAGCAAGTTGTCTTCAATCCGTATGGCGGCAGCTTGGGCCAGAGGCAAGGTAGTTATTTGTTCATGCAGAAGAAAAAAACTTATTTTTAAGCTCATTGCATTCACAAAGAAACACTTCTGATTTTCTAGTGTTGGCAACATGGCAACAGGGACACGGTTGATTAATGCATTGAATCTGGTGATAAAATCACGCATGGTCTCATTGGCCTCCTTCTTCAGGTGAGTGATTTTTGATAACAATGCAAATGCATCTTCTGAAGGCTTGTATCTTTCTTCGAATGCGGTTTGCAAAGTCACCAAACTGGTAATAGATCCAGCCGGTAGATGTTGAAACCATTCCGCTGCGGGTCCTTGGAGGGTCTCTAAAAAGAGGCGAACTGACACATCTTCATGGGTTACATCTAGGATACTGCATGGCATGATGAATGCAGATATATGCGCATCCATACTTTGGTTCCCACTCCCATCAAATCTTGGGAAATTCTTTCAGTTTCCATGAGGGAGCGCATGAACTGGATGTGGTAATGCGAGAGGGCCCATAGCATTTTCCCATGGCACTACCATTTGAAAGGCTGGAAAAAGAGCACGGGCCGGAAGTGCGGTACCACTAAGCAATAAGGCACTACAAAGGAATGTGGATGCCCCTTGCGAGAGATGCTTCCTTCGGGGAGGTGAGACACTCCTGGATGACTGGTCAGCCGAGCTCAGTGATGAGAAGTGTGTTGGTGTAATACTGAAGTTATGCCTTTGGAGCAGATCAAAGGTAGGATCGACTCCTCCATGAGCTCTCCTACTACGAGTAAATGGTTCACCCGCCAGTGCACCTTTCAAGTTTATAATATTGCAGAGAAGATTTAAAAACTCTTTTTAATTGTACTTGCTGATTTTATGATTTTTCTGATAAAAACCAGCAGCATGTACTTTTCTAAATATTTAAATTTTCTCCCTCTTTTTCAAAAACTAATTGTGGTTTTAACGATAAAGAACAATGGGGATAAAACGATGGTGAAGCTTAGTAAGCTGATTTTCAGATCTAGAGCTGAATTTTGAAGAGTTTGAAAATTTTGGTAAACTGTCAAAAACTCAGATCTACGGAAAAATACAGATTTGTATAAAAACTTAGTGAACTAAATATCTCCAACCAGGCCCGATCTACGGATCTCAGAAGAAAATTTTCAATTTGGAGCACTTTTGCAGAAATTTTATATTTTGAATAAAAGTTAAAATTTGCAAATTGATAGTGATTTTTCTGATTTTTACTAATTTTCTATCATACCACCATCATAGATTAGATAGATCTGTCCAGATACCCAGCGGATTCGCCAAAAACTGTTGGTTCGAAAATCTGTCGTGAGCGATGGATCTATAGATAGACAAGCCAACAGTGTGCAGGGCATAGCCCCTCTTTGAGTCAGCAAAGCAAAACTGGTTTATTGCTATTCTACCAACAGGAATCTTGTGCAAGTCTCACAATATTCTGCCTTCGGGGGTTTGGGATCTCATCCCACTAGGTTTATTTCTAGCTGCGAAGAGAAATGAATGAAAGAGAGGATGAAGAAAGATCAGGTCCGAAGGGAGAAAAGAAATGAATTCCAAAGTAGAAAGGTCAGAGGGTTTATGTTTTGGGATTGGTAGTAAACAGAGCCAAACCTACTTGCATAAATGAATAAAGCAATATTGATGAATAAATGACAACAAAGTAGAAGAAAATCTAACAAAACAACCATACAGATCTAACATAAGAAAGATCTGATAAAAACACATGTATTCAACACAAAGTCTAAATATATTGTATTCAAAGTTGCTTCTGTTACAAGGAATTCAAAATCTTCTTCTTACTTCTATTTCTTATCTGAAAAATATCCACCACGAATACAACAAGTATTCGAGTATTTATAGAAGGAGGAGAAGAAGGAAGGCAAAAAGGAACCAACCACCTATTTACAAAATATCTACAAAATATCTTAAAGCTATGTTGACTTTTGACAACTTGATGGACGACATCATCCCATGGTGCAACATGGATGATGTCATCATTTGTGCCAACATACTTTAGATATTCACAAAAAAGAAAGTCAAAGAAGAGAGAGAAGAAGAGAGAGAAATTATTCATCATCGTCAACCCGCGGCTGAAAGGGAGTATCCTGCTTCTGCTGCTGCTCAGGTGACGATATGTGTAATTGAGCACGGTATTCCATGAACTTGCTAATCATGGGCTCTAGTTGATCCTGGGAAGGATCCTTGTGTCGCTCGCTGATCACCTCACAAGTCTCCCACTCGTCTATGAGCTTCTCTGGGAGTTTGGAATATTCTTTCTCTGCTTCTATTAGGAACCCAATGAAGTCCCGACAGGCCAGCAGGTTATTGATGGATTCTGCGTCAAAAGTAACCTTTGGCCCCAGCCCTTACGAAACGATCTCCTTGAAGATCTGAATGGTTTCATCAACCTTCCTTAAGGTGAAAGAAGGACTAAGCAACCCTGGGGACATGTTAAGAACAATCGGTTCCATTTGGTGCATTGTGTCCAGGGCTTTTTCCTTTACCTTATCAATCTTTTCAAGGACGAATTCTAGTTGATCCATCCAGTAATCCAGAGTGGAAAGGACTTTATTGAGCGCTCTGTGATGACCGAAAATGCTAAACTTAACCAGATCTTTAATTGAACAGTTGAACATTTTTTGAAAGGTCTCATACTGCAGCCTAGCATGGTCCAGCTCTTCAGATATGGGTCCCGCTAATGCCTGGAGTTCTTTATTCACCTTGTTGATGTTCAGATATAAATCGGTGAACTTGGCGATCACTCGTTCACTATCCTTGAGGATCTGGCTCCTCCAAGAGGAAACTGCCATACCCTGCTCGCCGATCTTTACATATTCATTAATTTTATCCTGACTCAGAGGTTTGGGAGTTTCAGCGGTAGTTGTGGGAGGTGCACTGCCCATCTTCTGTAAGGCATGGAGCAGATGTCTATTTTACTCTTTCAGTAGCCTTTTCTCTTCTTTTACCTCTTGAAGTTTCTTGTAGAGGGCGTTGACTGCAGATAGTGCTAAATAATAAGGCACACAGGAAAAGGGTGTTGCAAGGGATAAATCAGCGCCAAAGGGCGCATGGCGCATGGATACTGCATGTTGCATTTTTGTTGTTGTAAGAACAAATGCGCCTGTGGCATGTGTATACATTTTATAAAGGGCACAAATATTTTTCATGTTACATGGGTATAGGATGCGCCAAAGGGCGTAGGATTTGCGCATGTTACATCATTTTTTTCGTGCGTCAAAAGGAAACTGGCGCAGCGCATGGAAGGTTTGCATGACACAATGTTGTTACAATGGGGGATGCGCCTGCGCTGTTTATAGCTTTGCACTTGGTGGATAGGAAAGGGTTGTTACATGGATGCTGGGTGCTCCAAAGGGTGCACGAATCTTTTTTGTTGCATCCAAACTTGATGTGCTCAAGCGGGGCGCACGGGAAGGGGTTGCAGCATATGAGAGAAATGCGCCATGAGGGCGCATCCTTTTATGATTTAACAGAGGCGACAGATGCGCCAAAGGCGCAACTGTTTTTCATGTTGCGTAGCAAGTTTATGTGCCACATGGGAAAATGATTTTTAGGTCTGTTCTTTCTCTCAAAGGGGTTTCAACATATGGTTTTAGCTTTCTCAAGGTTCATATGAAGGAGTGCAATACCAAGAAGGATTTTCAAGCCATGACCATTTTTGAGGACAGAGCTTCCTCTACCAGCAGATCTGGAAAGAGGGGGAGGAATATGTGGAAAGACAGCAAGGGGGAGCTAGTTCAATATTTCCTTCTTTCCAATCCAAAACCAGACCCACAAGCAAACAAAGAACCAAAAACGCCAAACACACGAAAGAGATAAGAACCTATTACCTGGATAAATAGTGAAGAACATGCAAACGGGTCCACTACGTGTTCGAAAATGACAGGGCAGGTGTGCTGACAGGATCAGAGATTATAATAAGAAAAATTTGATTGCTCTGGTGATAATGACATTTGCAGGCGCGTAAATATATATATATAGGTGAGTTAGTAATAAATGCGCCACCAACTTTATAAAGGGCGCATGAAAATTATTGTTGACATAGGAAAGCATGCGCCCTTTGGCGCACCAAAGCACTTGCCAGCATGGAGTTAAGTGCGCCTTTGGTGCACCAAAAGTGGTGTCGACATGAGATTATGTGTGCCTATGGCGCACCGAAAAGAGGAGTAACAAATGTTCTGTCGACAGGAAGGCGCATCAAAAGGTCTGTTGACACAGGAAAATATGCACCAAAGGATTTAAAGGGGGTGCACCAAAAGTTGGTGTTACATAGTAATTCCATGCGCTCAGGCAAAAAAGACCAAAAATGACTAAGTTCAGAAAACTATATTTCTTAGAAAAGGGATTTTACAACGTTCCGAACACAAGGGATCCCTGACGAGGGATCAAAACAAAATTTTCGGTATGGTTATCAGTAAAATTTCCCTTGTCAATTTTACGGGATAACAGATCACTTTCTTACAAGTCCATTGGAATATGAATGTTTTCATTTCCTAATATTACTTATAACTTGGAGTGAATTATTGTGTATGAGTGGGTCATTTGAATATGCCGAGAAATTCATAAATTAAAGCTGCAGTTACATGAAGCTTATGGATTATTCTCTATATTGTATTATAAATAGCATAGGAATAAGCGAACGCACCATTCTTTAACTCATGCCAACACAAGACTCACACAGTCAAGCATAGGAATTCAGCAATAGTTTTGCACATGACTTCTCTATATAACTGAAGTTGCAGAATTTTCCCATCCAATTCCATGTATTAACTCTTAGGTAAGTTGATCAAGAGTATGAGAAATCTATCATAGTGGCTATGTACAAACAAGGTCTGTGTTCATGTAGAATGATGAAGATATTCATGAATTTTAAAAATCCTTACAAGTAGCTTCCATCACTCACCATTTAATATCTGGCTTCAAACTCAAGACTACCATTTGGTTACATGAAGATCTTAAGATGGAGGATCTGTTTATCAGAGATATCATGGAGGTAAAATGTTGGGCCCATATGCATAGGCTAATGACGTGGGGGACACAGTCATGAAGAATTAGCAACTTCTGTCCCTTACTTAAATGTGAGACCAAGTCTGCTTCAACATAATTAAGATTTTTAATGATTCTCAAGAAAAATTACTAAATCTACTTGACATCATGTGAGAATTATCTTCATCACTTCAATGGTAATTTTTTGCTCAAGATACCTCCCCATGTTAAGATTTTGTGTTCCCTAAAAAGATTTATAATGCCAACTAGTGTTTATTTTGTGACAAAATCCTTTATGAGTAATGCCTATTTTTGAACAAGATGTCCTATTTGCAAAATTTCACCAATAAATTCCCCTGAGAATTGACGGTTGAACAACTTGTCAATTACTTCTCTAGACACAATATTTTGGATACTATTCAGTTTTAATTACATAAAGTATAATCTGGAAGTACTCTTCAAGAAAACATTTTGGTCGAGCTTATTCAATTAAGGAGTAACATCAATTTCATCCTCTTGGAAAATCTAGTAACCCTGAACAAATAACCAAGTTGGAAATCTAATTACCTTGGTTAATTCCTCCTATAAAATCATTTCCAAAATTCTATCCATTTAGGCTAAGGGATATTGTTACTCTTGGGATTTTTAGGAGTGAGTCATGGACCTGATTCATCTGACAACATATATATCCTTGACAATGTCATTAGCATTTTAATAAGACTCATGGAAAGGGTCTAAAAAATCTAATAAAAAATATCCTTTTGTACCAAAACTATGGCCTTTTGAATAATGTCAGACGATATGACTTGACTACTGTCCTAGAGATCATACACATTTTTCAATCCATTTGATTTTGGCCCCAGAAGCCATTCACTAATCGTCAACCATGTAGAAGTTTGAAATACTGTTTGGGTTATATATCACCATCAATGGATCCTTACATCTCGTAGGTAATGAAATTTTAGGGATCTATTAGATCAAGATAACCTTATAACCCCCTACAAATCTATGTTTTATGGATTTGAAGCATTCATTACCTCGATTTCTAATTAATCTTCCACATGTCTCATCAAGGGATAGTATCTTTCATAATCACACTAGACCAACATACTCACAAACGGGTACTTTGGGGACGATTCCTGAAACAAAAAATCAAATTTGACTAAAGATTCATAAAAAGATGTAGAAATGTTGTGGAATGCTTAGGCTGATATTTTGTCAATAAACTTTCCTATAGATCTTGTCCATCCAATTGGTAGACTTTAATTTAGTGACCACAAAATAAAAATGTCTCGTATGCCATCACAGCTGGTGAAATACCATACTGGAAATAGACTCCAACCTATAGTACAATTCATGTTCCTTTAGAGTATTCCATGTTAGACGGTCAGGATACATTTCTAGATTAGATGTGGTCCTAAATGGTTTAAATGAGTACCCAAAGGAATAAGATCTCATTCTATGTACCAAGATCCTGTCATTGCAAGATGGAACGTAAAACTTCCATTAAAAAATATTTTATAAATTTCTAGGCTTATCTGGGCACATGTGTACTACTCCTCAAAAGATATGGGGCCATTATGAAGATCAGTTTCCATAGTTTCAGCTAATAGGGAATATTGAGAATCTCTCACAATAATTACATTATAGGATATAAAATAGAAGGATTTAGACTACAACGGTTTTCAAAAAGTGGCCTAGGATTTTTATTTAAAGACAACCAATATAAGTAAGAAGCCTAAATGGGCTTATCAACATTTGAAAGGCTAATACATAAGTAGTAAATGGCTCAACAAAGGGATATAATAGTCATAGAAACTTAGAAAATTGTGTTAGTAAATTAAATCCTCAATAGGAAACTCCACTTGGAAATAAAGTGTGGTGGCAGCGATTATAATTTCAAGTATTAATTCTATCTTACACCAGTGGTTGTATGGGATCTTGGAGGCACTTTCCATGTAGGCTAAGGGATCATATGATGAGCTTGTTGAACTACTCAAACCGTATCTCATTTAATTTGGGAAAGACATCAGATATCCATTACATTATCATTGATCTTCTTATGGTCACATGAATAATGGTACAATCTCCATAATTAACCATGACTTAAATTGATATCCCATACTCTTCAGATGCCTTAGGTATCCTTCAACCTAGGGATATTTTCACTATCAATGATGACTTTTTTGCAAAGCGAAACCATAGAATGGTTTCCTTTGGTTAGGTACAAAGTGTTTTTTCCAGATGAATAATCACATTATTATACTCCAAGTATCTGAAATCCAAAATTCTATCCCAAATGAAAACATCCAATAAAATTGGGATTTCCATCAGCTCAATTACATTGGTAGACCAGACTTATAATTGTCTGATTTACGCTCCTTTTTATGACTACAAAACTACTAGACTTGGTTCCAATACAATATTTTTTAACTTACATGAAATTAATATGGATTCATTGAATCAATGGTGGGATCCTAAAACCTCCCATAAATTTTGGGAGAGGATATTTGACAAGCTTTGGGAACATTCCCAATTAATCACTAATAAAGTACTTAGTTCATTATTATGCAAGGTCAATTCATAGGTCTGACTGGAATGAAGGATAAAGAAAAGTGGAATCTACAATGGGTGCCCCATCTTCCTTTCATAAGCCACCAACTCCTGAAACCATCAAGCAAATCATTTTAGTTTTTCACCTTTTTCTTCTTGTGATTGGTCTAGGATTCTTGTTTCAAATTTATTCTTGGTAGATACTTTCTCCTTGAAAATGGTCATACATGGGGGACTTTTCCATGCTTTTTGAAAAATATAATAAATATTTGGAAATTATTCAGAGATGAACCACAAATTTTTTGAACTTGTAAAAAGGATTGCATAAATTATGACCATTAAGATGAAAACATAAAGCACATTGACAGGGATTTCCAACTTGTACAACAGTTTTTATCATTTTGAATGTGTTACATCCCTATCTAGGTCCTAAGTGGACTTGAGTACCTCTAGAAAATTTTATCATTGAGCTTATTACCAGGAAACCATATATTGTGTGGTTAGCCATGATACCACCTGATCACTCATGAAAATTATCTCCTCCTTTAGTGTCGAGCGCCAAAGTCTTCCACATCACCATTCCAAAATGGTGGATATGGAGTATTGTAATATTGACTGAGATGGTCTTAGACCTGGCACACTATTCATGGGGGTGACAGAAAGTAAATCTTAAATCCACTTTTTTGGTGATATAACTAGTGATCACATGCCACTATGAATTCCTACTGGTGGTAGTAGTGGAACAATGATGCTCCCCTTTTTGAAATGATGGTGGTAGTCCATTTAGCCTACTGACACATTTGGCACCACCCAAAAAACACATTTCATACAAGGCATCATTATACTCTTCAACATTACTCTGTCAAAATATTCTCCCATGTGGGAGGACAATGACGAGGCTCAATATGGTGTAGGGAAAGTGTTTGATGGTGGCCATAGATGGGATCCTAAAACATAGTTATTCAAGAGATGTTTGTGGACAATCAATAGATAAAGACTCCACCTACTCAATCCATCAACCACCATGTGGTTATAGTAGTGCTAAGATTACAGTGGGTTTTTTATCTTATAGTTTATTTCTCCTATTTTGATTGATATGCCTATCTGTCGATAAATGAACTTTGTGTGAGATTACATAGCCCACATCTATTGTAAATTTTAGTGGTGAATCTATCGTTACATTTTCACACATATTTGGGTATGTTTGAATTTTGGATAGTGGTTAATTTTTAAGGTGTTAGGTCAACCATGCTATTTCGCCTAATGTTTTTGTAGGCACAAGTTAATGGGGTTTGGGTAGATTCACCTAGCATTCATAGTAATAGCCAAATTTTTATGAGTTCAAATGCACCTTATTATCACTTGCAAAAAAAGAGAAATTCTGAGACAAATGATAAAATCCCGCTGCTACTTGGTTTAGCTGGAGCTAGAAGTAATGATGTCAGCTCGGAAGTAACATTGCAAATGGTCATGCTCAATTTCAACAACTATGCTATCGGACAAAATGAATTTCCTTTCAATTCGTGTCATTCATACAAGATTTTAATAATTTCATTTTAGATGTAGAAAATTTACACATGGTTGCTATCTATGAGTTGGAGTTAGCAAGGTACCGATACTGTAAAGGACCTAGGAAATAGGGAGATGCCATGCTTGTGAGAATTATTATGTCATATGTAAAAATGTCCATATTACATGTAGGGAACATGGGCAGAAATCCTGGTACAATATTTATTAGATGATTGGACAACAAAAAACTTACATAATCACGGACTACAACAACTTCCTATAGATACATCTAGGACAGACATAATAAAAATGTAATATAGAAAAATATCTGATTACGCATGGGTAACAATAAACCTAACTGGATACAAATATGAAAAATTATGATTATAAAACCATATAATCAATACTAAAATATTACTAACCAATATGGTTACCTAAGCACTAACTATTTACCAGTAGTGAATGTAACAAACTATTACGTACAGTAAATAGTAAATGCATAAATTACTATGGAAAACTATGTTTTACCTAACATTCCCCCCCTTAATTTTGCATTTCCTCAAGGGATGAGGAGAGGAACTCTTTGAAGAAATTCAAATTCGTCATGTGCAAGTGACTTTGTGAAGATATATGTTGCTTGTTCAGTTGTTGGACAAAACTTAAGCTATATATTGTGTTTCAAGACATGCTCACATATGAAATGTACCTGTACCTCAATGTGGTTTGTTGTTTTATGAAAAATTAGATTGTGAACAAGTTTGAGAACACCTTCACTGTCTACATACATGGTGGTAGGTTTGTACTATGGTACTTCCAAGTCCTTCCAATGAGTGCAACATAATCATATTGCTTGGTAGACATCTTCAACCAGTAGCAACTTGATACTTAGTCCTCTGTAGAAGAGTGAAAGAAACAAAGTGTTTTATCTTGCTTCCCTATGATATTGGTCAAGATCCCATAAAAGAACAAATACCCTAAAGTGGATTTTCTTTCATCAATGTTGCCTGCATGATCTGAATCCAAATATCTATAAACAAAGAAAATTAGTCATTATTCTTTTACTTTAGACCAAGATCCACTAATACCCTTGAGATATCTCAAGATTCACCAAACTGATTTTGCAATGAAAAAAATTGGGTTCCAACATGAACTTAGAAAGATAGCTAACTACAAATTTTATATCTATGGTCTACTATAGGTGAGGTAAATGATACTCCCAATCAACTACTGATAGAGACTTGCATTTATCATAGGATATGGATCTGAATGAGATAACTGCAATATGTTCTCCATAGGTGTAGCAATAGGTGTGTAATCCATCATCCTAAATTTCTTGAGGGTTGTTCTAGTATACTTCAACTAAGAAACAAATATTTGATTCTCCTTTGTCCATACTTCCACTCTAAGATAATAATGCATCAACTCGAGATCTGTCATGTCGAACGATGGGTTAATATCATATTTCTTCATTTTATTATCATCCTCACTAAATTGTCAGTGATGACTAGATCTTAGACATAAACAACAAAAATAACAATCTCCCCCCTTACCTTTTAAGGTAGAGATTAGGATTGTATGGATTTCTAACAAATCTATGTTGTACAAAATGTTCATCAATTTTGATGTACCAATCCCGAGGTGCATGTTTAAGGACACACATAGATTTACTAAGTCTGCATACCTTTTCTTCTTTATTAGGTACAACATATCCCTCAGGTTGAGTCATGTACATTTGTTCTTGTAAATATCCATTCAGAAAATAAATTTTCATGGCCATCTGATGGACTTTCCAACCAAATTGTGCAACTAGAGAAAAGATCATCCTGATTTTTTTTATCTTAGCTATGGGAGAAAATGTCCCCTCATAATCAATGTCTTATTTTTGTGCATACCATTTTCTACTAGTCTCACTTTATACTTTTCTATTGTTCCATATTTTTTGTAATTTATTTTAAATATCCATCTACATCCAATGGCTTTCTTCCATGGTTGAAGATCGACAAGTTGCCAAGTATTATTTTCCATCACTGATTGATATTGAACATCAATGGCATATTTCCAAGATTTTGACTATAGATATTCTTGTACTATATACAACTCATTATATTTAATAACTCTACTCATTAAAGAAAAGTATGCTTCTTCTCGTGCTTTACTGTGAGTCTGTGATCTAGTGGTGGATGTATTCGTTGGAGTATCCAATTTTTCATCTCGTATTATGTTAGTATACCACTTGGGCATACATTGAACTGATCCTATGGATCGTTGTTTTATTTGATCATCACCATCATCCCCATCATCACTTTCATCATCTTCAAGAACATCATCTTCTATTTTTTCAACAACTTAAAATTCTACATCAGGTGAGTTTGGAGTAGGAGTCTGAGCGTCCTTCTTCTAAAAAAAACCCAACATCTTTGTCAATGTATAATTTCTTCATCTTCAGATCCATCAATATGTACCAAATATTCTCTTCCTTGTAGCAAATGAAGATGAGTTTTTGTGATTTAATATCTAGCTTATGTATTTTCTGATTAGGTATGTGCATGCTTTTTTTTGCACCTGAATACTCTGAAGTGTGCAACAGATTGTTTCCGCTTTGACCATGCTTTATATGGTCTTACTCCATCAACAGAAATTGTGGGCACTCTATTCAATAAATATATAGCTTGTCTTTGTTACTTCTCCCCAGAATGTCCTCGCTAGTCTAGATTCATCGATTATGCAATTCACTATTTCCATGACTAATATGATTTTTTCTCTCAACAACACCATTCTCTTGCGGTGTGTGTGCAAGAGGCATTTTTCGATGAATCCTGTGAACTTATAGGTAGGATTTGAACTCATCATTGGTGAATTACTCCCCTCGATCTAAGTGCAGAGTTTTGATGTGATGACCAGTTTCGTTCTCAAAAATGACTTTTAACTTCTTGAAGTTTTCAAAATCTTCACTTTTCTTGCAAAGAAAAAAAATCCATATTTTTCTTGAATAGTCATCAACATGAAGGAGGAAGTACATAAATGTAGAAAAACATCAATTGCATCAGACTGCAAAGATTGGTATTAACTAGATCAATCTTACCATGAGCTTGATAAGTACTCTTCTAGATTAAAGCTCTGTGTTGTTTTCCTATGGTGGGTAGTGAGGAAACTTGTCTGTATCCTTCTTGAGAGATGGTAATCCTTTTACCATATTATGCCAATGAATTGTCTCACGATACTTGAAACTGATATGAACAAGTGTTTAATGCTACAACTGGGTAGAGGTAGAGTTCTTAGCCACAAGTTCCTAATAATCTTTGTGGACAAAATCAAGCTAGAACATGTGTCCCACATTGAAGGATTTTGCAAATATTTTTGAGCCTCATGATTTGTTTCAAATCAAACATATTTTCTTACAAGATTGACTATCAAAGTAAATTTTAAAGTTTTGATCTAGGAGTTGACTAACTAAAAATAGATTTTTAGTCAATCTAGGGACATATTGTACATCTAACAATCTACAGTTGCATGAACCAAGGGCTAAAGAAATATTCCCAATCCCGTGAACTGTATATGAAGAATCATCACCTAACGAAACATGTTTTTTCGAAGGTGTGTCCCATACTAAAGTAAACTAGTCTCTGTAGCCGATCATGTGTCGAGTAGCTCCCACATCAACATATGAGACATGAATAGTGTACTACCTAACGCATTACTAAAATAAAATTTTAAAAATATATATATAAATAAATAAATAAAAGGATGGAATTGACGTGGGTTTGTGGGTGAAGTGATTTTAGTGAGAATAGACAAGGTAATAATATTTTTTATGAGGAAGATTAGTATTTGTCAACCTTAGAAGGTGGGATATTGACTTGTCCTAATATTTCTACACACAAATCATTTCCTTGGATAATAACACAAGCACTTTCTTTTGAGATCCAAGGCATTTACCTGGCTAAAAGCCAAGTTAACATTGTAAATTAGCTGAAATTGGGTGGTTTCTATTAGAGAGAATATATGGTGTCTCTGTAAAAGAGGAGATCTTGCAAAATCCGATCCAAAATCATTCTTTTTATTGGTTAGAACATCCCTACACATCAAGATAAATTTGTAACTGTAATATCTTCTCATTATCTATGTCTGAAATAACCGATATGGATTTATATATGCAGTCTTAAGTAGGTTCCATTGTCTCTAATAGGAAAGGGGGTCCTCTGTCAGTTGTTATTATGTTGTTGTATGCCGAAAAGAAATAGAAGATAACTGATTTTTTTCATATATTGTAGTTGTCAAATGATCTGGCAATCATGAATGCAAAATGTGGGAGCATATACTTTGGCATGTGACCTATATGATAGAGTGCCCATTGAGATGTGGCCTCATGGATGGAAATTATTACAGTATGTGCACAAAATAGGTTTGTTAAAAGAACCTTGTTTCACCATATGCAATGAACAAGTGTCCAACCATATTAGTATCACGATTTCTAGCATACACACACAACCAGTACCAAATAGTTATAGCTTTGGAAAGAGGGTATGTGAATCCACAAAATCATTATGGAGAAGAGACTTTTGTCAAAAAAAATAGTTGCAAGTGTCCTAGTAGATATGTATGCAAAAAATAAATGGAAGCAAGAACAAACCATGTGAAATGTTTGACAAAATACTTGAAGAAATGTGCTTTCATGGAATTATTGGACTGCAAGATATGTAAAAAATGGGTTCTTTTGGAAAGTCTTAGAAAATTTCAAGAAAATGCAATTGACAGGTGGAAATCCTGACTTCACAAACTCTGACTATCACCTCCTTCCATTGGCCATTGTATAGTGTTAGTGATGGAGCTGGGAAATGAACGTATCACTATTTTATGGCTTTGGGTGTAGTATAATAAATAAATAAAGAGAGCGAGAGAAGGGAAATAAAGACCACATGTGTGGATTGCAAAAATAAATTTAAAAAAAAACATAAAAGAAAGGTGTTGTCATGGACACCCTCAACTAGAATGCAACTGTTTGAATAAATGCCTAAAAGAAATGTGATTGATGGACTCAGGGGATTTCAGGATATGGGCATCCCATTCTTTGATAATGTTAGAGAAACATTGTTAGATGTTGCAGTTGCTCATGCTCTTGTAGAACATTATGAAAACTGTGGAAGATTTTGCGGAGCCCATGATTTGTCTAATCAAATGCAAAGGAAGTTGGGTCCCATCAAATGCGATGTTGTGATTCTACTGAAAGAAGGAATGCTCTCCTTACCTTCATCTTGTATGTTTTATATCTAATTTGGTTCTTCATTTGCATTATTATATAAATATTAACCATTAGATGCTTAAACTATTGGATATTTTAACAAAAAAATATAGTGTTAAACGATAAAACCCCCACCTCATGATTTACGTAACTGATTTATGCTTGACCATCAATTGTGCTTGCTACCTCAACCTTATCCATTGTTAGACCCAGGGTATCAAAATTTGGAGTTCGTGTCTGTTGGTATTAGCAAGAGCAAGATGAGTTAACTGAAACAACCATTTCTCTACCTTGCAAAGTTAGAAAAAGCAATTTTGATAGACTTGAAAAAACAAGACTCTGAGCCCCGTAAAGGTTATGTCAAGAATTGTATGTGTTATTTGTTATGTAGAGAGTTGCATAGCATTCAATGGCTTAACCTCATTTGATTGTTTTTTCTCTCTTCACAGCTCCTCTAAGAGCCTTGGTGGTCTATTTTGTACTTTTAGGAAGCTTCCAAAACTGAAAAGTTGGCTTTCATTTTAGACCACCATTCAAACCCTGAGCAACAAAATATCTTTCCACCTTCTCAAACCTCTAGTATATTTACTAGATAATTACTTGAAACCTCTAGTTTGGGGAAAAAAATCTTCTAGATAGTTTGGAAAGGGAATTTTTTAGGCATCTGGTCACAATTTGACTAGGTCAAACTGGTCCAATTATGACCGGTGGCTCCAAAAAACCTGTCGCTGTTTGAAACCCATCTGCTAGTTCTTAGTTCCGTCGACTCAGAAAACTTCTCCATATATAGGGAAACTTGTAAGAAATTTATCATTGCAATTTTTTCCATCTAACATTAGTTTTGGAGGTGGTTTTTGAGCCCTCGAGCTAACTTTTGATCGATTCCAATTAGGCCAATTACAACTGATGGCCAAGAAAAACTAGCCTCCAATCGTAAACCTTTCGTCAATTTTGAAATCCATCAATTCCTGTGAATTCTTGGTCTATAGGAGGACACGTGGAAACTTAACCGTGGTGGTATGCTTGCTCCCCAAAAGACAACGTTCGAAAGTGGTTTCTTAGCCTCTGAGTCTAGATTTAAGGTTTTTACAACTAGGAGGAAAATGTAAAATAAGAAAGTTGTAGGACCCCTTTTGGGTTGCAAAACCACCGTGGAAACTTTTTTACAAATGTAAATAACTGTTGTAAACTCTATAGTGTAACTTGTTGCGTGAAATGGAACTTTTGACAAAATGGTGTTTCTCTCTCTTTCCTTTCTCTTTCTCTCTCCTCTGTTACGAAATGAAGTGAAATGAAATTAAATGAATACATATTTCTAAACCTTTTCTTCCCAATTAAAATTATTATTATTATTATTATTATATGTAAATGGGAAACTAAATACATTAATTATGTTAGATTAGGGTGGATTCCATGCTAGCGATTTATCAATGATTTCATGCTCACATGGTTTTTCAGGATGCAAGTAAGATGGCGAAAATGTGATGTGTAATTCATATTTATTATTGTAACTTATATAGGTCATTTTAAAATGACTATATGTATAATGTAGTCTCATGTTACAGAAAATTAATATTTGAAATTTTCTAATATGTATGAGATGCTAGTTTTAGGGATATCTTAGGAAATGTGCATTTAATCATAGGTTTAATTTTATTCATAGTTATGTATGGTAAAAGGTTTGATATATATATGGTAAATGAATTTGAATTTAATATATTGTAGTGCATTTTCATGTTCAATAAATGATTAATTAATTAAGTGTATTGTATTCTTACCTTGTAAATGTAATAAAGAGATATAATCGAAACACTGAACCCTAGTATAAGATTCATGCACAACATGTCTTCATGTGTGATCCTTCTTACCCTAGAAGAATTGAAACCGTAAAATGAACTTAAACTTTGCACTTGATGGAACCTCCTAGTTTAGGTAAATAAAACCCCTAGTTTGAGTTTACCTTCATAGTCGTTATGTTTAGTGACATTGTCGTGAAACCATCTTTTAGGAACGATATAGTCTAACTTTATCCGGAGTATATTTAGTATTTCATGAAGTTTGTTTAGTAAATATGTCCTCTCACCTTAAATTCATATATAGTTGAGGCGTAGATCCTTAGGTGCAATTGGAATCAAACTAAACCTCAGTTGATTATGAGGTTAACTTGGGCTTCATGTGTAGTTATAGTTCTTCCAACCTTTTACTTCTTCAAGATGTTAGACAAGTACTTTCGTAAATATTTATGTTAAAATAGTGAGGCCAAAAAGAATGTAATAAACAATGTAAATGAAATGAGAAACAAGAGTATATGTGATAATGGTTTAGGAACAAATTTGTTTAGCTGAAGTCCATATGGCTGGTTTAAGCAATGACTTTTGATAAGAATGGATACAATTTTTTCTTGGTGGGACTAGGCATTTGAGACAATATAGAGTCCACTAAAAATAAAATAAAATAAAATTATGTCATGTAAATGATTAATTGAATCAAACTAAATTTGGAACTGAAACCACCATAGTACGAGAAAAAATTTGATTTGAATGGAAGGAGGTTTATAGGAAAGGGAAACTTGAACCTTCACCTCCTTTGAATCATATTACTTATCCATCGACAACTTATGGTTGGTCCCCTTTCTTAATGAGGGTAAAATTAAACATCAACTAAACATATTTTTAGATACAACCCTTTAGCATAAGAATGAGAGAAGTAGGAAATTTGTATGCAATCTTAAATATGGAAATTAATTATGTAAGTTATGGATATTGTCAAAATGGATAAAGAGAAAACTTAAATGGTCGAACTGTATGTTGAATGTGGAATGAAATTACGAATCTGTAGGTGGAAAAAGGAGAAATTTATACTTACATAATAATGTTATTGGAAGGTTAACCGTAACAATGATGTAATCATGGTAATGACGTGTTTTGGGTTTGCTAATCCCTTGAGTCCCTTTTCTTATGGTTTGGTTATTGCAAGCATTTGTTCATTGGAGAAAGTGTGACATCGAAATGTATATGGTGTTTTCATGTGTCTATGTGATTCGATGACTTATGTAAGTGTCTTGTGCGTTGTTGAGTTTCTTTTTTTGGAGCCCTATTGGTGTTGTGTAGTGATCAATGTAAGTCAAAGAAAATTATCCTGGTATTTTACTATTGTATTTGTGTGTGTAAAATGTGAGCTTTACATTTTGGTATCAGAGTGGAGGTTCATGCTCTCGAAGCCTCTGGGACAGATTAGAGTTGTGATGATGTTGCATGATGGTGGTGGATATTGGAAGAGTAATGTGATATAAGCGTGATGTGAACTATGTCGTAATTGTTATATTTTGAATGCACATGTTTTGTATCTCACTTAGTGTGTATTTGTTATCATGTTGATGTGCTTGTGATAAGAGTATTCTCTATCCTTTTCATAGATTCTATGAAGAGTTCACATGTGATGTACCACCTTATTGTGTGTGAAAAAGAATGTTATTTTTTATGACAGAAGTGTTGGAGCATTTTTACATTTTGTGATATGTAGGTGTGCTGATATGTTGTATGACAAGATTGGTGTATAGTGAATTGGATTGTATCATGATGTCATCACCTTATTGTGATGAATCATGTGCATCACCATGTTATATAGAAATTGACTATATGTTGTAAATTTAGACATTGTGTTCCTCATACATATAATTATGGTAATATGTGATGGTTCATGTCGTGATTTAGGGGCATATGGTGAGTGTATGATACCTATTGTATAGTGATTGCACATTGGGTGTAGAATGTGTTAATTTTATGTATTGTAACCCAGTGAAAGTAATGCTTGTGCTTTACCCTATATATATACCATGTGTAAGACGTTATGGTTAATTTTTTTGAATCACCATTGTGTTAGTGATGTAGTTATGTGTTATGTTGTGGACCCTACACTAACCAACCCTAATGGAAATCAGTAAAAGGTGTATGTTTGGAGTGAGGAAATCTGTACCGTTGACCAGTCACTCAAAATGAGTACAAGATAGGAAGTGGAGCCTTAAATAGGCTGAAAACCCACTTTTGTTCATTTGGTATGTGTGGCACTTGCTCAACGGGTGTCATGCATATTGTGTTTCACAGACACCTTAAGCTCAGTAGATGGTGACTTGTACTCATTTATCTCTCCTGATATGGTTATCGTATGGATTCAACCTATGTGATTTTGACTATGTTGAGCCTTGTCAAAGTGCGGATGGGATGATTCAGACAGCGATGATGACAGTTGTATTATTGATATGATATTTTATGAGTTGTTTATGATATTGGATGATGAGATGTTTCTGAGTTCCAGCAACCCATTGAGTACCCCCCCTTGGTGGTTGTATAAGGCCACATATTTATCGTAATGTGTTATTCCTATACATGTATTTTATTTGTAAATCGAACACTTTCCCTTTTCTTGCTAGAACCAACAATTTTCTTAACTGACATGTTCTTATATTTTGGGCATTGATTTGGTTGTTGCACTAACATTTGGATTTTGTACTAACCATGGCTAATTAGCCATTTTCTTTTCTCAGTTTTAAATTGCGTATCAAGTTTAAAATATTTATAGTCTAGCCCAAGGCTTGGGATTGTTGCCACTTGGCATTTGATATGGATTGTTATGTTGGTTCTAATATTGTAATGTGTTGGAATAGGGTCATCAGATTCACCATGGAGTGGTGGTACCTATGGACCCACTTCATTCTATGGAGGTATGCCCCAAGGAGTTACAGATAACTAGTGGCTTGTTGAACCACGAGTTATTATGTCACTTGGGTTAGAGGTATCTAGTCTCTATGCGCCTAGGGCCAAAGGATGACTGACCTCTTTTGGGGAGAAAAAAGGAAAACTTATCTTTATTTTATTGCTTGAGGGAGGCATAAGAGACTTGAGGGATGCATAAGAGAAAATTGAGGGAGGCATAAGAGACTTGGGGGAGGCAGAAGAGATTTGTGTGGGTGTGATTGATGCTTTGGGAGGTATATGGAGTTGCGTTATGATTCTCTGGAGGTATATGTATTTGTTTTGTGATTCTTTAAGGGATACATAAGAGACTCGAGGGAGGCATAAGAGACTTGTGTGTGTGTGTGTGATTAGTGCACTTGGAGTTTTTTTTAATGTATTTGTTGGTGATGCTTTTGGAGGTATATGGAGTTGTTTTGTGATGTTTTGTGAGGTGTATGGTGTTAGTATTATGACTTTATATGTACTCTTGAGAGTCTAGTTTATGTCTTGTGACATTGTTTCCATCTTAACACTATGTAGCTACAGTTATGGTCTGAAGTTTTGTGAAACCTTCGTATGTGTACATGTTGGGAATTCCATGTTGTTGTAATCTGCTTATGTTATGAGTGCATTTGTGTTAGGTGCATGTGTGATAAGTACTATGTTGCAAGGGCTATGTATGTTCTTTCCATACTTTGGGTACAGTTCTTTGATGTGATATAGTCGTGAAAGTATGTAGACATATGTCTTGTGAACCATTAGTGTTTTGTTTAGCTCTGATGTGGTATTGTGATGTTAGTTTCTTTTGGGCACCCATAAGAAAAATAAATAAACTAAAATTTTAAAACAATGAAATATTAAGAGATTGAGATTGATAAATACGGTTACGAGAAAAGAAGAAATAGGTAATCATGTAAACTGAAAAATCTCAATATTCACAAAACATTAGGAACTTGTCAAACCTTTTCATTTTCCTTGCAGTCGCACTTTACCAACAAGTATCTTGTCACTGGTGACATGAGTCACTAATTGTTCCTCCTTTCTTATGAGTACCCTATTTTAACCTTGGCATTGTGTCGCATCGAGGATGATGATCTTATAAGGGGAGGGAAATGTAGTGCCCAACACATTACTAAAATAATTTTTAAAAAATAAAATAATTAAATAAATAAAAGGATGGAATTTGCATGGGCTGGTGGGTGAAGTGCTTTTGGTGAGAATAGATAGGACAGTGACGTGTGTTAAGAGGAAGAGTAGAGTTGTAAGCCTTAGCAGGTGGGATATTGAATTTTCCTAAGCTTCCTACACACCCGTCATTTCCTTGCATAATAATACAAGCACTTTATTTTGAGATCCAAAGCATTGACCTAGCTGAAACCCACGTTAACAATGTAAATTAGTAGAAATTGGATGGTTTCCATGAGAGAGAATGTAGGGTGTCTATGCAAAAGAGGAGATCTTGCAAAATCTGACCCAAAATCATTCTTGTTATTGGTTAGAACATCCCTGCACGTCAAGATAAATTTTTAACTGTAATATCTTCTCATTGTCTATGTGTGAATTAACCGATCTGGATTTATATCTGTGTCTGAAGGAGGTTCCATTGTCTCTGATAGGAAAGGGGGTCCATTGTCAGCTGCTATTATGTTGTTGTATGTAGAACAGAAGGAGAAGATAGAGGAATTTTTTTAGATATTGTAGTTGTAAAATGATATGGCAGTCGTGGATGCAAAATATGGGAGCATATACTTGGCATGTGAACTATTTGACAAAGTGCCCATTGAGATGTGGCCTCACAGATGGAAATTATTGCAGTATGAACACAAAATAGGTTTTTTAAAATAACCTTGTTTCACCATATGCAACGAACATAGGTGTCCAACCTGATTAGTTCCATGATTTCTAGCATACACACAACCAATGCCAAAATAGTTGTAGCTTTGGAAATAGGGTATGGGAATCCACCAAAGCATTATGAAGAAGAGACTTTTTTTCAAAAAAATAGTTACAAGTGCCCTGGTAGATATGTATGTAGAAAAGAATGGAAGAAAGAACAAACCATGTGAAATGTTTGACAAAATGCTTGAAGAAATGTGCATTCATTGAATGCTTGGACTGTAGGATATGCACAAAATGGGTGTTTTTTGGAAAGTCTTAGAAACTTTGAAGAAAATGCAAATGACAGGTGGAAATCTTGACTTTACAAACTCTAACTATCACCTCCTTCCATTGGCCACTGTATAATGTTAGTGATGGAGCTAGGAAGTGAATGGCTTGCTATTTTATGGCTTTGGGTGTAGTATAATAAATAAATAAAAAGAGAGAGTGAGAAGGGAAATAAATACTATATGTGTGGATTGCAAAAATAAATTTAAAAAAAAAACATAAAATAAAGGTGTTGTCATGGACACCCTCAACTAGAATGTAACTATCTGAATAAATGCCTGAAAGAAATGTGATCAATGGACTGAGGGGATTTCAGGATATGGGCATCCCATTCTTTGATAATGTTAGAGAAACATTGTTATATGTTGCATTTTCTCATTCTCTGGTAGAACATTATGCAAATTGTGGAATATTTTGCAGAGCCCATGATTTGTCTGATGAAATGCAAAGGAAGCGAGGTCCCATCAAATTCGATGTTGTGATTATGCTTAAAGAAGGCATGATCTCGTTGCCTTCATCTTGTATAATTTCCATCTAATTTGTTTCTTCATTTGCATTATTATATAAATAGTAACCATTAGATGCTTAGACTATTGGATATTTTAACCAGACTTTTAGTGTTAAATGATAAAACCCCCACCTCATGATTTACGTAACTGATTTATGCTTGACCATCAATTGTGATTGCTACATCAACCTTATCCATTGTTAGACCCAGGGTATCAAAATTTGGAGTTCATGTCTATTGGTATTGGTGAGAGAAGGATGAGTTAACTGAAACAACCATTTCTGTCTACCTTGCAAAGTTAGAAAATGCAATTTTGAGAGACTTGAAAAACAAGACTCTGAGCCCCGTAAAGGTTATGTCAAAGTTTGTATGTGTTTTTTGTTATGTACAGAGTCACATCAATCAATATCTCAACCTTGTTTGATTGTTTTTTCTCTCTTCGCAGCTCCTCTAAGAGCCCTGGTGCTCTATTTTGTACTTTTAGGAAGCTTCCAAAACTGAAAAGTTGGCTTTTGTTTTAGACCATCATTCGAACCCTAAGAAACGAAATGTATTTCCACCTTCTCAAAACTCTAGTATATTTACTAGATAATTTCTTGAAACCTCCAGTTTGGGGAAAAACACTCTTCTAGATAGTTTGGAAAGGGCATTTTGTAGGCCTCCGGTCGCAGTTTGACTAGGTCAAACTAGACCAATTACGACCGGTGGCTCCGAAAACCTGTCGCCATTTGAAACCTGTCTGCTAGTTCTCAGTTCTATCAACTTCGACAAATTCTCCATATATAGGGGAACTTGTAAGAAATTTTTCATTGCACTTTCGTCCATCTAACGTTAGTTTTGGAGGTGGTTTTGTGAGCCCTCCACCTAACTTTTGATGATTTCCAACTAGGCCAATTACAACCGATGGCTCAAAAAATTAGCCACCAATCGTAAACGGTTTGTCAGTTTTGAAATCCATCAATTTCGAAAAATTATTGGTGTATAGGATGACACATAGAAACTTACCCGTGGTATGCTTTCTCCCTGAAAGACAATGTTTGAAAGTGGTTTCTCAGCCTCCGAGGCTAAATTGAACAGTTTTGCAACTAGGAGGAAAACATAAAAAAAGAAAGTTGTAGGACCCCTGTCGGGTTGCTAAACCACTATGGAAATTTTTTGACACATGTTGTAGACACCCATAATTACGCCCAAGAAATTTAAATACTTAAATTGCGTTAATTATCCTCTTTCTCGCAAATCGATGACATATCGTCAAAAGTGCTCATTTTCCCTCATATCATCATTAATTAATTACACTAAGCTAATTAATTAAGTTTCCTATCCAACAAATACCCTAATTAATGACCTTCCATTAATAAATCACCCCTTCTACCTAGACTATTTAATTATTATTAATTAATTAGCTTTCCCTTCCATCTAACCAATAAATCAATATTTAATTGATTTAATCGCCTTCTAATAGCCTAAATTGTACTAATATTCCTCTAATTAGCTTCTATAAGCTTACATCTACCTATTAGTTAATCACCTTTGATTAATAAAAACACTCCCTAACTCCCATGACTTGTTAAGCATAAATTAAACCCTTCTAAAGTAAGGTTACCTTTAATAAAGCAACTTTATCCATTCCTAATCATGTTTTACCTTTATCCCACATGCAAAGGGATGAAGTGTTTCCTTTATCCATTGGGCTATATAAGGAGCCCTCCTTCTACCTTTATACACACACCTAAATCTCTCAAGAGACAAAAGTAAGCACATAGTTTCATACTAATATCCTTTTGTCATTCTTGAGCCCTCCATCCTCCATTCTTGAAGACCTAAGCCTCACACCCAAGCATCCATTGCAGGATCAAAGCAAGCAAATATGGTTTGATTTCCATTTAGACTATTTAGGTCCATTTTAAATGTTTAATTAGGCAAGTAAGGGGAATAGAGTTCATGCATTTACATTGTGTTTTGATTAGATTCAAAGTTATTAATGTTTAAAGGGTAGGACTTGCTCACTTCTTCATCGTGATGGTGTATATTTCCCATTTTTAATTAGGTTAGGAAGCTATTTTTTAGGTGGTAGCTTTCTTGCTTTAAGTTTGGTTAAAATTGTAGAAACACTTGCACTACTTTGTCTATCATAATTCCTCAATCACAATCTCTTATGGGGTCAACACCAAGTAGCCCTTCATCTTCATCTAGGTGTGGGTCACCTTCTAGTAGCCCTCCCTCTACTATTTCTGGGACATTTTTGAGTAGTCCACTATCTTCTATTCTTGGGGCACGTCCAACTAATCCCTTGTCTTCTAGGTATGGATCACCTCCGGGTAGTCCATCATCTTCTATTCTTGGGCCATATCCTAATAGTCCATCATCTTACATATATGGGTCACATCCTAGTATCCCTTATTCTTCTATTCTTGGGCCACATCCTAGTATCCCTTCATCTTCTATCTACGGCTCAGCTCCCAGTAGCCCATCTTCTTCAATCGTTGGACCGTATCCTTTTCAGAAATCACATTATTCTTCTACCAAAGATGGTGGGAAGCCTGTGGTCATTTATCGCATCAGTTCTAAACATCCACGTTCACTTTATTCTCCTTCTCAAGATCAGACAAGTCACACGTTAGCTTATAAGAAACCCAAACAGTTTCTTAATCAAGCTCAGATCAAAACTGCAAAGAGCTCTATAGATCCCAACAAATCAAACAATCTCAAACTTATAAATCAAGCGCGATTCAAGAACACACATCAATGTAACCAACAAGTATGGCGCAAAGTGCATAAACCTCTGGATAGGGAACTCAAGCTCCCGCATACAAAATCCATGTTTCAGGATAAATCACAGTCCTTTGTTGAGTGTGAACTCACCACGATCATCGAGATTAAGGAAAACATGACTCTTGATAGACAAACACACTTAGTCTCCCTTATCAAGGAAGTCGCAAACATCGTTGTTGGATCCTATCACACAGAGTGACTTTGTTAGTCCTAACGGTAAAAAAACTATCAAAAATCTAAAAAAAATAAAAATTCAAAAATACAAATAAAAACATTGAGAAAACACAACAAAAATCTAAGGTACAAAGATCAAACATTACAATCAGGTGTTGCGTACACATGGATATTTATTTATTCCCTTCCTTGTTATTCTTTTGCAAGTCTTCCTACCATTTTCATCCTTTCAGTGATATTTTGGTTTGCTTATTCGCATGAATTTTGTGACATTTATCTCTATGGTATCTGTTTGACCCTGGTCTTTTATCACCTTGGTAAATTAAAGAACAAATGACCTCTTAGAAATCCTATCACATTCAACATCTAATAAACATGTTGCGAAGAACTTTTGGATATATTTGTTGACACTAGCCAATGTCATCATACTAAGCACTTCCACCTCCTTCCATCAAGCCATCACTGGTTCTTAACCCCTTGGCAAACAAGAGAGCTGAAATAAGTTTTCAGAAAGCAAAAGAATTGAAATCAGTCAAAAATCAAAACCTAAAAGCTACAAAGCAAAAGCAAATTGATATATTACTCTCTCTTGGGGTATTTCTAATAATCTCTATTAGGGCTATGGATGCCTGATTGGCAGTAGAGAAATGTTGTGATTAGAATCAAATACATCTCCATCGAGGCTATGGATGCCTGACTGGTAGCAGAGCAATGTATGACTATCCTTTCACCATCGATTCACAAAATCACCTTTCACAATAAATCATTCCTACACATTGGCTAGGGTCTCTTCACTTGTTGTCTATTAAATCTTCACTTCAAGAGGTAATAAACTCCACCGTGCACACAATGGATCTCTATGAGTAAACAAGATTAGTATGTTACCAAGTGTCTTTTTTGGACCTTGTTCAGACTCTTACTCTAGTCCATATCTCATCTCACGATTTATGCCTTTGGCTAATCACTTCTTTGTCATGAGGCTTCTAAGCTACATTCATATCATTCACATCATTCTTCAACTTCATTTAGAACATCCATGTGTATAAGATTAATATTTTTCCATGTTTTTGGGCACCTTTGTCCCCTTCCACAAAAAAAATCTTCTCCTTCCTTTCTATCATGTGCTTTTAGGCCAACTTACGCTAGGGGAATCCTTGCTTCTTTCCAGCACTTCATTGGTTTACGTTCATCTTCATGTTGAACCTATCCATAATGGCCTTGGGTCCCATTTCTACCTATGAAGAGTTTACCTTTGAATACTCCCACCTAATTGTTGGGGCATTTTTGCATCTTCACCTTTCTCGCACGCACGTGGCCTTATGCCCTTGTACATCCCATCTATCGCTGGGGGCATCCACGCTTCCTCATCTTCCTATACATAGTTTCATAAAACTTTCAAAATCAACCAAAACATTCCAATATGTTAGAAAAATCATCAAAAACATTTAACTTGTAACTCTATCTCACAAAGGAATCACTAGTCAGGTAGGTAGTGCGGATCACTTCCCGTTTCATCCACAAGGTTCCCTATTGTGTGGACTACTTTACGGTTCCTGTAACCACCCCCATTGTTGTATCTTAAGGTGTTATCCCAAAGGGGTTATGTTCCAGTTGAGCGGAGAGGGACGTAGGCTTTTCTGAAACTTGCAATATAGTGTTTTGAATATGTTGTTCTTTTTATCTTGTTTAATTAGGTGTGGTTTGCTTGAACACCTTTTGGCAACCTGTATAACAACTGTATTAGTAGTTTTTGACTTCATTTCAATTCCTCCTTTCTTTGAAAAGTGATGGCGTTTTGGTCCTGTATGATGAGGTTTAGTAGTTTTCCATCAAAAGAGAAGGCATCATTTCTGATTCTCCAGATTGTCCAAGGATGCAAGAGAAGATCATACGTGATGTCTTCAAAATCCAAAAAGATATCAAATGGAAAAACACTTTAATTCACCTATGCCAAATTAACCAATTCCAACTTAAATACTCCTAATAATCTCAAAGCATCAAAAGGACTTAAGAATCATTTATGATTCCCAAGATCACCCCAAGGGACGTGAGGGAAGAGCATACGTGCTCCATATTCCTATAAGTAAACAATGCAAAATATCACCTAATCAAATACAAACATGTAAAAACAGCCTGCAAAGACAAATATATGATTAGATAAACCTACAAGAATGTTAGCACATCAACACCTTAATTTTAAAAAATGCAAAAGGACACATGTGCCTCTTTTTTAGTGCCTGCGCGTAGGTTAGGGTATATGCGCCACTAAAACAGTACCTATGCCACTCTGTGGAATTTTTTGATTAATCAAGTGCCTGCGCCACCAAGAAAGGTGTGTGCACCACAAAAACAATGTATGCGCTACTCTGAGAAAAATAGACAGAAAAACAGACAGAACAACCGCATTACCAGAAAAAAGTGCCTGCACCACTAAAACAACATGTGTGCCCTAATTAGGGCATGTGCACTGATCTGACAGGTTTCAGAATGTAGTGAAGGTACAGTATGAAACAACGTCTATGCTTGAGTTAGTGTGCCTGTGCGCTGGTTAGGGTGTGTGCGCAGGGGTTGGCAGACAGAGTGACAGGTTTTAACAGTGTGCATGCACCACCAGAGAGACATGTGCACCACAAAAATCACACATGTGCCACGAAAATTGTGTCTGCGACCCCTTAAAATTGTGCCTGCGCTAGACCTGCAACCAAAGTATGGAAAAAACACAAGAAACTTCACAATATCTCAAAATTTTGACAATTTAGCTTAAGAATGGTAATAACCCATTAAAATTATGGCTATGAACATGAAGTTACACATATCAAATGAGAAAAAATTCCAAAAAAATGGACATTAATTACTACATGTGCATATCAAGAGTTAGCCAAAACAATGAAACTTAAACTAAAATGCCATGGGACTAAGGCTCCCACCGGGTGTGCCAAATGTGTGCAAGTGTTTCTACAATTTTAACCAAACTTAAAGCAAGAAATCTACCACCTAAAAATAGCTTCCTAACCTAGTTAAAAAGTGGAAATATGCACCATCACGATGAAGAAGTGAGCAAGTCCTACCCTTTAAACATTAATAACTTTGAATTAAATCAAAACACAATGTAAATTCCTGAACTCTATTCCCCTTAATTTCCTAATTAAACATTTAAAATGGACCTAAATAGTCTAAATGGCAATCAAATCATATTTTCTTGCTTTGATCCTTCAATGGATGTTTGGGTGTGAGGCTTAGCTCTTCAAGAATGGAGGATGGAGGGCTAAAGAATGACAAAATGGTATTAGTATGAAACTATGTGCTTACTTTTGTCTCTTGAGAGATTTAGGTGTGTGTATAAAGGTAGAAGGAGGGCTCCTTATATAGCCCAATGGATAAAGGAAACACTTCATCCCTTTGCATGTGGGATAAAGGTAAAACATGATTAGGAATGGATAAGGTTGCTTTATTAAAGGTAACCTTAATTTAGAAGGGTTTAATTTATGCTTAGCAAGTCATGGGAGTTGGGGGGTGTTTTAATTAATCAAAGGTGATTAACTAATAGGTAGATGTAAGCTTATAGAAGATAATTAGAGGAATATTACTAAGATTTAGGCTATTAGAAGGGGATTAAATCAATTAAATATTGATTTATTGGTTAAATGGAAGGGAAAGCTAATTAATTAATAATAATTAATTAGTCTAGGTAGAAGAGGTGATTTATTAACGGAAGGTCGTTAATTAGGGTATTTGTTGGTAAGGCAACTTAATTAATTAGCTTAGTGTAATTAATTAATGATGATATGAGGGAAAATGAGCACTTTTGACGATATGTCATCGATTTTCAAGAAAGAGGATAATTAACGCAATTTAAGTATTTAAATTGCTTGGGCTTAATTATGGGTGTCTACGCATGTAAATAATTGTTTGAAACTCTATAGTGTAACTTGTTGTGTGAAATGGAACTTTTGACAAAATGGTGTTTCTATCTCTTTCCTTTCTCTTTCTCTATCCTTGGTTTACAAAATGAAGTGAAACGAAAACAAAATGAATACATCTTTCTAAACCTTTTCTTTCGAATGCAAATTATTATCATTATTATATGTAAATGGAAAATTAAAGACATTAATTATGTTAGATTTGGGTGGATTCCATGCCATCGATTTTTCACTGATTTCATGCTCACATGGTTTTTCAGGATGCAAGAAAGATGGCGAAAAGGTGACGTGTAATTCAATATTTATTATTGTAAGTTATATAGGTCATTGCAAAATGAATATATGTATAATGTAGTCTCATGTTACATAACTGTTATATTTGAAATTTGCTAATATGTATGATATGCTAGTTTTAGGGATATCTTAGGAAATGTGCATTTAATTATAGGTTAAATTTTATTCATAGCTACGTATGGTAAAAAGGTTTGATATATATATGGTGAATTAATTTAAATATAATATCTTTTATTGCATTTTAAGTGTTCAATAAACGATTGATTAATTAAGTGTGTTGTATTATTACCTTGTAAGTGTAATAAAGATATTTAATTGAAACACTCAACCCAAGTACAAGATTCATGCATAACATGTCTTCATGTTTGATCCTTCTTACCGTAGAAGAATTAAAACCGTAAAATGAATTTAAACTTTGTACTCGATGGAACCTCCTAGTTTGGGTAAATAAAATCCTTATTTTGAGTTTACCTTCAAGTCGTTATGTTTAGCAACATTGTCGTGAACCCATATTTTAGGAACGATATCATCCAAATTTATCTGGAGTATGTGGTTTCCTTCTAGGTTTGGTAACCACGACGAGAATGTTGTCTCTTCAGGTATAAAACTATGTTGAGTGGTGATTACCACCTTGGAAGTCACCTTAAGATTCCTTGTCTGAAGCAACGACTATGCGGTGTAACCTTACCATTTATAGAGTAAGTAGATCTATTAATCCCTTAGTATCCTACTAGACTAATAAATCTTACAAAGTTAGATCTATAATTTTTTCTTGTCATCAAATTAACTCCTTGTGGGAACCCCTCGTAGATGACACAAATGGTAAGAGTGAAATAGTTGTTCTATGACTTAAAATCTTGTTAATAAACTCTTTAGTTCCTATGATCTAGATGTGTTACCTTGGTTACTAACAACATAAAACCTTTGTCTTTCATGAAGGTTGTTTAGTAAATATGTCCTCTCTCCATAAATTCATATATAGTTAAGGTGTATATCCTTAGGTGAAATTGGAATCAAACTAAACCTCAGTTTATTAGGAGGTTAACTTGGAGTTTCTTTTTAGTTATAATACTTCCAACCTTTTACTTCTTCAAGATGTCAAACAAGTACTTTCATAAATATTTATGTTAAAAAGTGATGCCAAAAAGAGACCTAAGAAACAATGTAAATGAAACAAGAAACAAGAGTATATGTGATAATGGTTTAGGAGCAAAATTTTTTAGCTGAAGTCTTTATGGTTGATTTAAGCATTGACTTTTTTTAAGAATGGATACAATTTGTTCTTCGTGGGACTAGGCATTTGAGACAATATAGAGTCCACTAAAAATAAAATAAAATAAAATTATGTCATGTAAATGCTTAATTGAATCAAACTAAATTTGGAACTAAAACCACCATAGTACGAGAACAAATGTGCTTCGAATGGAAGGAGGTTTATAGGAAAGGGAAACTTGAACCTTCACTTCCTTTGAATCGTATTATTTCTCCCTCGACAACTTATGGTTGGTCCCCTTTCTTAATGAGGGTAAAATTAAACGTCAACTAAACATATTTTGAGAAACAAACCTTTAGCATAAGAACGAGAGAAGTAGGAACTTTGTATGCAATTTGAAACATGGAAATTAATTATGTAATTTATGGAGATTGTCATAAGGGATAAATAGAAAAATTAAATGGTTGAACTATAAGTTGAATGTGGAATGAAATTACGAATCTGTAGGTGGAAAAAGGATAAAATTATACTTACATAATAATGTTATTGGAAGGTAAATCGTAACAATGATGTAATCATGGTAATGATGTGGGTTGGGTTAGCTAATCCTTGAGTCCCTTTTCTTGTGGTTTGGTTATTCATAGCATTTGTTCATTGGAGAAAGTATGGAATTGACATGTATATGGTGTTGTCGTGTGTCTATGTGAGTCGATGACTTATGTAAGTAGCTTGTGCATTTTTGAGTTTCTTTTCTTGGAGCCCTTATGGTGTTGTGTAGTTACAATGTTAGTCAAAAAAATTATCCTAGTATTTTTACTATTTTATTTGTGTGTGTAAAATGTGGGCTTTACAAATAGATGACGTTGAGGGTTCACTTGATCAAGAAGTGTACAAGAAGTCTTCATTATCCTAATGTTCTTATTGCTCAACAATGTTTCCTTGCTAATGGGGTTTTCTTTGCAAATTCCCCTTCTTCTTCCCTTGATTGTATTCAGAATGTCCCTTATAATATTATTGATTATGAGGTCTAGAGTTGCTTGATGAAACTTTTTTGGCGTAATCACAACACCCCTAATTGATTGTAAGTGAATGGTTGAGGCAGTCAGTGTGATTCGTCAGACATGGAGTTATCCCAAAGTGTGGGGATTTGTAAATGGGATAACCCTTCAGAGGAGGCCAGATTCCTAACATATCCTAGTGCCAAATACTCCGAAGTGAAGAGAGTTGTAAATCTAACCCTAATTGAAAGATTTCCTAAGGAGAAAATTTTAGAGAAAATGCATGAAAATTAAAACCTACTCTAAGGGAAGGTGATGCACTAAGAAAGAGTTTTGAACAACCTACACAATAAAAAAACACAACTAGAATCTTGCAATGAAAACACAACAATGCACAATAATTTACATGTGATGAAATATGGGAATATCTACATTAAATCACAAAAGGGTGTTTAAAACATCCACAAATCTATTTATATTACACCTAAAATTGATACAGTACACAAAATTCAAGCTCAAAGGAAGATATTTTTCATTACAATTTCTAGTAGGAAGGTTTAGAATCTTAACAAATTCACTTACAGAACAAGAGAAGAAGGGAGGGTTCACAACAAGATTATCCAACCCTTTAAAATGAGGCCCTCCTTACAATATATAGGAAGAATGAGAGAAGGGAGATAGAAGAATTCAAAATATTGCTTTGGCCACCCAAAAACGCACTAAAACCTCCTGCAAAAATGACAGGTTCCACTACAAAACCCATACCTCCATGTACTTTTCCTTATTGGGTAAGAAAGGAAGCCCATACCTCATCATTTGGGTAGGAGATAAATCTGGAAACACCCTCTAAAATGACAGACTATATTTCTTCATTTTGAAGTACTTAGTCGTAGTTCGTTAGAGGATGCTAAGAATTTTCCAAAAATTTCTCTCTTGTGCAAATCCAAGCTCCCAGTCAAAATTTATGGCCATTTGAACATGAGGGTGTCATTCTGCAATAAATGTGAGTACTTGGCTCTATTTTTTCAAACTCCAAATTTGCATCGCACCTCTGAAATATGAAATTTTGGACCTTCGGGATTCAGAACTTCAGACCTTTTGATTTCAGAGTTCATGTTACTGTTCATCCACTTGAGTTAACAAAACCTATGAAATTTTGAAACCTCAAAGTCTAAAATTCAGACTTTGAGTTGTCATTTTTTCGAACTAGGGTATTAAAGGTTCCAAAATTCTGAAACCCCCGAAGTCTGAAATTCAAAATTTGGGTTTCGGAATTTTGTATTTTTAGGGGTTCAGATTTCAGGATTTTGTTATGCATCATGGCCTATGAAACCTCTGAAACTCCAAAATCCCGAAGTCCAAATTTCAGACTTTGGGTTTTGGAATTTGCTCCCCTTTTTTTTGGCAATGTTCATCATGAGCTCCCAAGACTACGAACCTCCGAACCTCCAATGTCTGAAATTTAGACTTCGGAATTCAGACTCTGCCATCCCTGATCTTCGGTGCCATTGACCCCGACAAGGGATTTGACCCCGAAAACCCCCCAGCCTTTTCAGACTTTGGGATTTCAGTCTTTCGGAGATTTTCTCTTGTTTTTTACCCTTCTGTCTGCCGAAACACTGAACTGTAAAACCTCCGAAGTCTAAAAACTTTGAACTTCAGGGCCCCCATTTTTTCTCTTAGCTTAACTCTGAGCTTCCTTCAATTTCTTCTCCTGTGAGCCTGTCGTTAAACCATCCTTCCATTTCTTTCCTTCGACATTGTTGCCATTGTCGATCCCCCTATAACCTGACCAGACGGAATCCAAATGTGAGCTCCCATGGCCGAATGATCCCTCCAATTTATAAGTGTGCAAGTTCATGTTTGTTCAATTTTAACTGAGGGGAAAAATTCTATAACAGAACCTTTCTTATAGGTATTGAACCGCCAATAATTTAACTCATGTACTCTTTTGTAGATAGGACATTTATTCTTATTATTATTCTATTTTGTCCCCATGCTAATGATGTGTTTGGGAATTTTTAGAGGAATGAGGTTTTCTTTTTCATTTTTCCATTCCATTTCTAATGAGAAGAACGTGTCTGCTCCTCTTCATCATCTTCATTGTACATTTCTTACTCTTGTTGCAGTAGGTTTACCATCTTATCAATACTCACTGTCTGATCTCAAAAGTTGAGTGTTGTCACAAAAAATTCATATGAAGGAGGAAGTGCTCTCAGAGCAATGGGAATGAGAGCATCATTAGTGACCTCCTCTCCTAGGGCTAGAAGTGAAGCCCTCAACTCTACAACTCATTACAAGAAAGCTTATATTTTTTCATTTTGTTTAAAATTCAATGTGTGTAACTGAATCTATAAATTTAGTATGACATTCTTGTTTTTGGCCTCGTACACTGTGCTCAACTTATCCCACACTTCTTTGGATTTTTTGGAATCTCGAATGTGGGGTTGGATATCATCGGATCCTACAAACAAGATTGTTATCTTGACCTTTTGATCGAATCTATCAAACTATTTATGTTGTGTTGTATCAGTTGTTGATCTTCTTACAGTACCATTAACACCAGTCCAAATATTTTCAAACTCAAACTCTATCTTGATTTTTTGTCTTCCATGTTGCATATTTATTTCCTCTTAGAAGTTGAGAATTTAGAAGAAAGAACTTTGGGGTGTTGGTGCCCATTTTGCATAATCAACTGACAAAGGGTATGGCTCTTATCACTTCAAGTATATGGTCTCCCAATCTATATACCGTTAGTCCGATATACTGAATCTTTCTATATACGTGCCCTTCTGATATACTCGTCAGTATGTGGAATAATATCGCCCTTTCTATATACTTGGCATTACGTGAAAGAGGTGTTAACATACGTGAATGAATCTGATATGTGGTACCAAGATAGTATTGAAAGGGTTTTGTGTGATTATTGACACCATCTCAAAGAAATATCCTCATACACGTCCATAAATTCGCTATATACTCAGATAATTTCTCAGTCTAGATTTAAGTCAAGAAATCATTCACATACGGATGGGAGGGCTCAAAGTTGTTGAATTGTGTCCTTATTACTCCCCGTCAATTTAAAGGGTTGATGCCCAGATGATGTTGTTGCAGCTATATTAGGCATTAAGTGCAGTAGTATTCGCAAAGGATTTACCCATAAGCGCTTCCCAGAGCCATTGTTTATACCGAACGTTGCAAATGAGATCCAAAGATATCATGAGTGATACAGAAAAAAAAATTGAATATGTTTTGAGTACAAATATCTATCAATTTTAAATAACTTACAATGGGTTTTTAGTTAGAAAATGGAAACCTACAACTTAGTACTAAAATATACAATTACATCCAAAACTCTGAAAAAAATTGAATGATAGGTAATTTTTTTAATTTTTTGGTGATTTAATGGTGTTTTGGGCGCCAAATTTTTTTTGAAGCAGATAGATTAACCACTAAACTTAATTTTTTAGAAAATAATGTATTAGAGTTGGGGTGTTAAACCACTGACCCACACAGCCCCAAAACATTTGTGCTATCCAACCATCCGATAACTACATTTTATATATTAAATGAAGTAATTTCTATTAAAAGAAATCTTGAAAGCCTTAACCTTGTAAACAAGACATGGCATGCTTGTGACCCACGTGGAAACACTGGTCTTTAAGCTGATTTTTATGGTATTCGTCTAAAGCGGATCTTAGAGATGCCTTTGTATGTGTTTTTTGCCTTTGATGATATTTTATCCACTTTTATTTCTATTTACTTAATTTATGGTTTTGTGTAGGGCCTATGATGAATTTTATGCCTCTATATTTTATTCTATTGTGGATTGACCACTTTTTGTTTTTCCTCTATTTGTGTTTGTAGGGTCTACATTTCAATGGAGCCCAATCCACTACTACACAAATGATCTTGCCTTTTTTTTACTTTGTGCAAAATAGAGAAAAACAAAACTATCCGATCTCACTGCTATGCAGGGTTGTTCATTCCGACCGTTGAATGAAATATTAGCTCGGTGGGGAAGAACATATAGCCTGACCCACTAGGAACTTGACCTTAAATGTAAATCATGTGGTTTGATAGCAATGTCTAATGCAGAACTCACCAGCACAATGCAACGAATGCAATTGGTTTGGACATTTCCATTAAATGTTGTATGGCTCGTCCCATTCATGAAAATTGCCTAATGTAAACATGGTTTGGTTTTCTCAAAGATCAACTCGTTGATCAACAATTCAACTGAATCAACTTGGTATCATTACATTGCAAAAAAATACATCTTGATGAAAGGATCGTTGTTTGGAATCATCCTAAAGTCACCCTTTGTGGGCTTGGTTAAGGTCTACATCAACCGCACCTAGATCTGTATGAGAAAAACCAACTTGGTGGGAAGTCTTTGCACTATGTAATGTCCTCAATTCGGTTAGGTTGGAGCTTACACAACTTACCTTAAAACCCAATGCAGATCGAACCAAGACATTTGTAAATGCAACTCGGGCAGGGTTGTCTAGTGTAGATGTAGAGAGTCTTCCAAATTAGCAAACCCACTATTGGGGAATAAAAAAGAAGTTTTTATTTTTATTTTTTATTTGGTGAATTTGATAAATGTAGAGAAAGCAAGTTTTTCCTAGTGTAGGGGGCACCAAAGTAAAAAAATGAATTCTTTTTCTTTCTCCTGGAGTATGGCAAGAGGTTGTTGACTTGTTGGGTGTTCAAGGAAGCTGCTAGAGGCAACATAGGCTCTCCTAGAGTGCACAATCTTCTCCAAAAACGTTTTTTTCCTTCTACAACCTTTCTTTAAACCTTCTCTGCTCACAGGTCCAGATCAACCAACTTTGGTACCAAATGAAAGTAACGAATAGGGGTAGAAGCCTGAATTTTTTGTTAATGATTAATCAAATCATTTATAGAATAAATGACTGCTATATTTATAGCTATTACACAGCCATGTACAAAACAAATAAATAAGTTACATAGGTGCAACAATGAATTAATAAAAAATAAATATTTATTTCAACTATGTGACAGTTAATCCTACACCAATATAATGTGAAAAATATGGTTTAAAAACCATATAACAATAATTAAACAAATGATAATTACATATTACAATGCATAATTACTATTCTACCTAACAATTTTTTTCCATCAAATAAATATAATGATAAAATAAAATAAAATAATTGATTAGGAAAATCATAGGTATCTTTAATTCAAAGTGATTTTACATATATAATAGAAAGCACAATTTCGAGATTCCATGGGAAAAAATTTAGGTGGATGGTAAAGCGATGTTTATGGTAAAGTTGAGGTGCTTGATAAAGCTATATTTTGGGTTAATTTCTATGTTTCTTCACAAGTATTTGAAGATTGATAAGCTTATGACATCCGATGTAGAAAGTGGTTTTGAGGAAGTTGTGGTGATTACCCTACGAGAAGAACTATAATTACCTAGTAATTTCCCCTGAACCTGTTTACGATGGGCCTCCTAGAAAGGTAGATAGACTTGAAAGAATAAAAGCAAGTACAAACACTATAGTGACCATATATAGGGTCAGAATTTACAAATTCAACGTGTCAGACGTATGCTTTGTAAAATATGAAGTTCAATTTTCACAATTTTGCTTCATAAACCCAAATATACCTAATTTGTTACCTTGATTCCGCAAGTTTACTTTGTAGGTGTGCATATATGCAGAGGAAAACACGTGAATACAAAAAAATTTAAATGAGTGGTGTGACGAGTGGAAAATATATGTGATTCTTATAAGTATTGAGGACCATGCCTAAATAGTTGGGGATTTGTTATATGAAATACCTAAACCGTCATATCTAGCTCTTTAAAATGCTTAAAACGTCTTATACAAGTGGATATGACATGTCAGAGTTTTTTACCCCATTTTCTAATAGGGAGCACCTTCGGTGTAATGAAATGGAGATAAAATGTACTTTTTCAACTTCTGAGTTTTACATAGTAGATTAAATATACTTTATAAGGATAATTATTACTAATATCTAAACTTATCATTAGACTATAAATAACTAAAAAAATAACTTAGGGAATTATATGGGTCAATAGAAGAAGCAAAAAAATATTTAACACCAAAATTACCAATTGTAGGAGTAACACTCTAAAAATATGAAAGAATAAGTAAAACTCGGGGACCTCCTCAGCATGGAATCACTCCAGAAATGCTAGAAGCTGCTACAAATAATAAGCAATAATAAATAAACATTAATGCTGATAAATCAACCCAAAAGAATTTGATGTCAACCAACTTCTCATTTACAAATAGAAGTCGTCTATATATAACAAAAGGAAGATTTATAGTTCAACTTTTTTTTCACTATATGATAGACATGTGTGCAACAACCTCAACATGAATACACATACATGAGACAAGTTACCAAGCTATGAGTGTTACTTATCGTAATCTAAGCCTAGGAGGTGTGTAACTAGACTAAGTCAACAAAGCTTAAATAAAGATAAATAAACTAAGTAAACTTAAAATAAATGTATTTTGCTAATTCCATGTAAAACATAACTCTTGGGTATTGGTGTATTACTTGTGCAATTAAAAAACAAAAGACACATTCTAGGAATTACAATTACATACATTTGTATTCGTTTTAAATAGTGTTGACATGATGTATAAATATTTGAGTTAGAATTTAAGAAAAATTATGTTTTCTATTTGTTTGTGATGGGTGAGGTGGCGAAAACCAACAAAGCGAGTGGTCCATTCCAACTTCAAAATCAAATAATTTGTGACCGACCTTTCAAAGGTAGTAGCCTCGTATCCCCTCAATTCATGACATCATCCCCTTTTTTCCCTCCACCGATGCATTATTACACGTCAGAATGGATCTCTAATTTCTTTTCACCCATAACAGGTGAATAGGATGTCAAACTTCCTTGTCATCTTAACTTTTAAGATTCTTCGGGCTGGACCCACTCCATGCATGCATGGAATTCGATGGTCACCCCTACTTTTCAAAAGGAAAATTCATGACACTTTGGCTATATATCTACATTTCAATTTACGTTATTAGTAATATTCTAGATGGTCAAAAAATCATAGTTTTTATACATCATTTTAAAAGAACTTTAGCATGATGAAATTATTAGTAGTTTACATTTCAAGGTTATCTATGTGAAGTTATTATTGGTTTACAATGTTTATTCCTGTGTCCTGGTAAATTTTCAGCTTGTATTGATCAAAACTTCTATTTTTTTGAAAACCCACCTTTTACCAATTCAAAAAAAATAGAAATTGTAAGATGCAATGTTTCTATGTTATCAAAAATAATTAACATATACATGTATTGATGACTGTATCAAACTTCTAGTTCTTTGATGTTTATAGATAAATTCCTTAAATTTTGTTTGAAAATTTATAATTACCAGCAAACAACACTAAAAAATTGAATTGAAATCTACACATCACAAAAGAAAAAATTAGGGTTCATTTTAAGAGACCTATGGGAAACTGAAGGTGGAAAATACCTAGCAAATATCCCAAGAACCACTTTCGCGAAACAGGAAATTTTTTTGGGGTTTGTGGGCAACATTATCGCTTTAATTTTCAAGACATGTAACATCAAGGTTACTGTCATGCTGGCAACAAGTTTACTGTCGTACGACAAAAAATTTTTTTGTCTTTTGCGACAATAAGGTAAATTTTGCTTTGACAACAACCTTGCTTCCGTGCATCAACAAGGGTTTTGTTTGACCCAAATACAAGTTTGTTTTTGTACAAAAGTAAACTTGCTGCCGTAACGACAGTAACCTTGCCGTTGCATGACAACAAATGTAACGCCCACATTTTACACTTACAAAAACAATAATAAAAATACTAGGATAATGTTTTTTACTTACATTTCTCACTACACAACGCCACAAGGGCTCCAGGAAAAGAAAACTCAAAGATTGGAAAACCCAAAATACATCATTTCCTTTATTACATCTTAGTTATGATTAAAAGTCCATGAACACTATTGTGCAAGGATAATTTTCTCCTTTTTCCACCTACAAGTTCTTAAGGTCATTCCACATTTAATTTACAGTTCGACCATTTCAAGTTGGATCTTTATCCTTTACGAAAATTTCCATAACTTACATAATTATTTGGCATATTTCAAATTGCATACAAAATACTTAATTCTCTTGTTCTTATATTAAGAATATGTTTCTCAAACGTTTATTCAATGTTTAAATTTTACCCTAGCAATTCAAGTGAATCTGACTTGATGTCAAGAAAGCAATATTAGGATTTAAAGGCGGGGGGGGGGCGGGGGTGGGTGGGTTTAGAATCAACATACCTTTTTTTCCATAAAAATTCTTCATTCATTGGTATATTTATTTCCTGATTCAAAATTTCCAAAAAAATAAATTATATAGATAGATTATATATATCTATATTGATATTTATCTATATATCTTTTTTATGATATCAAGAGTGTTTGATCTCACCAAGGGAAATTCATATTCTTTGATAACACATTAAAATGTTTAATTGAGTTATAAGGACTCCCAAGAGTGACATTATTCGTAACCTCAAATATCGTTTTACTCTTATATGCTTTACTCTTATATTGCATTATGGTCTCATTATTAGCATTGTTTTATAACAAAAGAGTTACGAAAGTACTTTCCTAACATCTTGAAGAGGTACATGATTGTAAGCATTATAATCTACACAGGAACCACAAGTGGTCTATGTTCTAGGTAAGATCCCATGTTTATGCATTTCACGATTCTACATGTGAAATTTTATTTTATTCTTAATGTCAAAAAGGGGCATAACAAGCGAATTACGGGACCAAGGTTATAGTTTATTGGGTTCTCTAAATTAAAAAACTTTCAAATCAATTTCATTGTTACAGAGAGTCACTAACCATTTTCTACTCAGATAGTTATTGCATCCTAATCAACTGAGTACTTAGTTAAAATTAAATGTTTCATATCAGAGGATAAACGCCTTATTAGGGGAGAGTCAAATTCAGGGGAAGTACCTGAAATCATATAAGTATGTGAGGATTAATATGTATCTAATTAAAAGTCTCTCACACGGTGTGGGATAGAATGAGAGGGATGGTACAACAAGTGTTAAATATTAACTTCATCAAATAATCCCAACTGCTAAAGGTTACTTTCAAGGGTAGTGGGTGATCTCTGTCACCCAACATGTAAGTTTTACTTGAATAGAACACATTCTCCTTACTACACACATGATAACCAATCCTAGAAGGGGACCACTTACTATAGATGATGTTTGATCGAGTAGTTCTTAACTGATGGTTTTGTGACAATGTCGCTAAACATACAGGCTATGGTGGTAACTCAACTAGGGATCTTATTTAGTTAAGATAGATGGTGACATCGAGCATACATGTTTAATTTCATTCTAAGGTTTTAGTTTTCTTTACAAAAAGAATAACATAAGAGGGTTAGTTATATGCAAATTTTGTACTAGGGTTGATTAACTCGCTTAGATTTTTTATTGCATTTTGAAGGTAAATAACATAACACACCAATTAATTAATTGACTATTGCACACTAGAAATCCACTACAAGATATTACATTCAAATTCATTTAACATACCCAAATTTTTCATATGCAAGTCTAAATTAAAAAGGTACCTATGATTAAATGCACATTTCCTAAGGCTTTCCTAAACTAGCATCTCATATATATTATCAAATTTCAAATATAAATTTCTGTAACATGGCAATACATTACACATATACCCATTTTTCAGTAACGTATATAAATTACAATAATAAACAACAAATTACACAATGCCTTTTCACCATTTCACTTCCATCCTACAAAACCATGTGAGCATGAAATCAACGATAAATTGTTGGCATGGCATCCACTTAGACCTAGTATAATTAACATTTTTAGTTTCCATTTACATAATAATAATAATTTACATTTGAAAGGAGGGGGTTAGAGACATATTTATTTCATTTCACTTCACTTCCTTTTTTTAAGCAAGGAGAGAGAAAGAGACAAGGAAGAGAGAGAAACACCATTTTTTCAAAAGTTCCATTTCAAACAAAATGTAATACATTGTGATTATGCCAAAAGAATTTGGAATTTTGTCCTTTCTAAATTCGAAGCTCTCTGGGTGTTGCCGAAGGATCTTAATCAGCTATGGAATCAATGGAACCCACCCTTCAGGCATTGTGTTATCAAAAGGATCTGGAAATTGGCTATCCCACATTTAATCTGGAGGATTTGGAAGGATAGAAATGATATCATTTTCAGAAATAAGAAGCAAAACTATAAACTCAGTATTGGCAAAATTTCTAATGGTATCAAAGAGGATATTGCCAGATTTAAACCTCCCAAGAACAAGAGTTATCCTGAGAATGAAGAGTACATCTTATCCAATTGGTAGATTGGAAATTGGAGCAATCTCGAGAATAGTATTGATAGATCTTCGATCAAATGGCATCCTCCTGATTCTAATTGGTACAAGTTGAACTTTGATGGGGCCTCTAAGGGAAACCCTGGGACAGCGGCAGGAGGAGGAGCAATACGGGATCATAAAGGCAATTTGATTGCTGCATATGCTGGAAAAATGGGAGTTCAAACTAATCATTTTGCCGAAGCATTATCTGCTCTTTAGGGCTTGAGAGTTTCCCAGGATCAAAATATTCAGAACCTAGTTGTTGAAGGGGACTCCCTAAATATCATTAAACTTCTTAATCAGTCCTCATCTCCTAGTTGGAGTATTAAGGATTTTATCTCTGAGTCCATAAGCATTAATCATACTTTCAATAACATCAGAATCATGCATACTTACAGGGAGGGCAATAAATTGGCGGATGCACTGGCCAATTATGGCATTAATGTAAATTTCACCATCTGGGATAATAATAGTATCCCTAATCAGCTCCACAACAGCATTCATGCGGACTTTTATATGCAAGCAATCCCTAGAGATGAGTCATAATCTTTGGATGAAGATCAGCATCAATAACACTCTCACACGTGTTACTTTAATGAATATGATGATGCAAATAATATCAAATATACATGATAGTAAGAATTATTTAGGGAACTTCAAGTGGAGTTATTTTGATTTAAAAATTGCGCATGCGGGATGTACTACAGCTGTTGAAATCCGGATTCATAGCTCCTCAAAAAATGATGTAAGTTGTAATGTGATTGTTGACAGGGAGAGGGCTACTCTCACACGTGACTTCCCGCAGGCTCAGTTCAGCAATTACGCAGCCGTTCATGGGAAGAGCAATGGCTATAGTTTCCAATTCTGTGCGGCTTACAATAGCAAGAAGTGGACAGGTCTCTATGCACACAGGCATCTGGGAAATTGTTGTAATCAGTCTATCACAGACAAGATGGGAGGACCTCCCTGCCAAATTGAGCCATGCGCGGACCCCGACTGGAAGGAAAATATCGAGCTTTGGAACATTCTCAGCAAAGGTGGCTTCACCAACTTCATGGATAAGGTACAAGGACATGACCAAAGCATTTCTGTGCGTTTTGCTAAGGAATGGAAGGAGCGGACTGTTGACTACAGGGGACAGAAGATATTGGTCAATGAAGAACTCATAGCCGAAGCGACTGGCCTCAGCTTGGAAGGATACCGCTTCTTCAACAAAAGGGTTGACAGAGATGCTGAAGAAAGAAGATTTGTGGAGGGATCTGAGAAGCTCATATTTGGTACAGTGGGCCTGCTTGTCAGCTCAATTCCTCCACCCTATGATGAGGTTACTCGCATGATGATTCAATTCATCTCCTTGGAAGGTAGGTTTGTCACTGTCCCCGCTAAACATCTTATCTTTCTAAACCACTTCCGTAGGAATCGATTGGTTTGCTTTCCCCATTATCTACTGAACTCCCTTGAATGCTCCATTTTGGAGTTTCAGAAGCACACCTGGGCGGTTCCCTTGTATCAAGGACTTATTTTTTTGATTCATAAATGTTGCCTTCTAAAATACCCTGGTCTTCCTTCCTCTCCTAGCCCGGCTCCCCCTTTGATGGGCTCTGCTGCTGCCAGCCCTGTTTCTCCTGCTGCCCCCGCCACCGTTGCTGCCACCCCCCAGCCAGTTGTACAAGCTTCTCCTTCCATTCCCCCTGCTGCTACTCTCGCCACCCACCTCGCCTCTACCTCTAAAAGACCGGTCACCAGGGCCTCTAGGAAGCTCAACCTTGAGGCTCTTGCTATGGAAAAGGAGCCTTTCGAACTAGAGGTTGCACATGACCTGCTGAATATCAGCAGTGCCAGTCCCCGGGAAGTGCAGATGGATAGCTCTTCAAAGAGGTTGGAGGCCTTAGAGGCTGAGATGAAACTGCTGAAGGATGAGGTCAAGAACCTGGCTAAACAGAAAGGCAAGAAAAGCATGGAGGGGGAGGGGAACATTGATAGCAGTCAGATTGAGGACATCTATAAGAAGCTGACCTCCTTAGACTCCCACTTAGGGAAGGCCAAAACTAGACATGATTACAACATTGCCGCCTTTAGGGTGATTGAGGAGTTCATTGAGGGTCATGCCAAAAGTGTTTCCAACCTCAGCGGTGTCCCGGCTACACTTTGGGGCAATGAAAAAGAAAGAAAAAGAACCATTGAGGAGCTTGATAAAACTGATGCTGGCCACATGACTACTTTGCGTATGTTTCACGCCTGGAAGAGAGTCAAGACCAGCATCGACAAAGCTGCCAAGAAGTAGTTTTGGTTGCTTCTGCTGATTTTGTTTGTTTTTTTGCTGTTATTTTACGGTCTCTTTACTACTTTTTTGCTGTAATTTTACTATTTTGTCTCGTTTGAGCAGTTGTTTCTGAGCTACTTTGAGCTTCATTGTAACACTTGGATCTTGATCCATTCTCTCTGATTCTCACTCTTTTTCTGGCTCTTAGGCCTTCTTTTGTACTCAAGGGTATAGTCCCTTTCAAAAACCTATTTGCCAATAATAATAAAAAAATACTATAGAGTTTCAAACAATTATTTACAAGTGTCAAAAAATTTCCACAGTGGTTTGGCAACCCGACAGGGGTTCTCCAAATTTGTTTTTACGTTTTCCTCCTAGTTGCAAAAACGTTCAATAAATATTCCGAGGCTAAGAAACCAATATAAAACGTTGTCTTCCAAGGAGAAAACATACCACAGTAAGTTTCTACGTGTCCTCTTATACACCAAGAATTCACAAGAACTGGCAGAATTCAGAATTGGAAAACAATTTATGATTGGCGGCCAGTTTTGCAAGGTCATCAGTCGTAAATGTCCTAATTGGAAATGATCAAAATTTACCTTGAGGGCTCACAAAACCACCTCCAAAACTAACATTTGATGGTTGAACGTGCAATGAGAAATTTCTTACAAGTTCCCCTGTATATGGAAAAATTGTCAGAGTTGACAGAATTAAGAACTGGAAGACGGGTTTCAAATGACGACGTGTTTTCCGGAGCCACCGGTCGTAATTGGTCTAGTTTGACCTAGTCAAAATGTGACCAGAGGCCTAAAAAATGTCCTTTCCAAACTATCTAGAAGAGTTTTTTCCCCTAACTAGAGGCTGTAAGAAATTATCTAGTAAATATACTAGAGGTTTGCGAAGGTGAAAAGACATTTTGTTCCTCAGGGTTCAAACGGTGGTTTAAAATGAAAGCAAACTTTTCTATTTTGGAAGATTCCTAAAAATACAAAACAGAGCACCAGGGCTCCTAAAGGAGGTGCTAAGAGAGTGAAAAAATTAAACGAGGTCGAGGTATTGATTGATGTGACTGTCTACATAACAAGGAACACATACAACAATTGACATAACCTTTATGAGGCTTAGAGTCTTGCTTTTCAAGTCTACTAAAATTACATTATCTAACTTTGCATGGTAGATGGAAAAGGTTATTTGATTTGATGACATCATCTAACTCTCGCCAATACCAGTAGATACAAGCACTTAATTTGGATGCTCTAGTTTCATCGTATAAGGTTATGGTAGCGACCACAATTAATGTTTAAATTGTAAATAAGTTTCAAAAATTACAAGGTGGAGTTTTATTTCCTTACACTATTTAAATTTGGTTACATATGCATTTGTAAGATTATCTAGTGGTTTAATGTTTCTATAATATTGCAAATGAAGAACCCAAATTATGACAATTATGAAAGAAAAGGTAAGGGAGACCATGCCTGAGGGAAAAATGAACCAACCAAAGTGGCTCCGAATAGTACAACAAGCACAAGCTACCAGGGTCTGAAATGGTTGTCGAGCTTTAAAAGGGTCATCTCATCTCACCAAAGAAGTGGATCAAGGTATCGAAGTTGAGGCCAAGAGGATCCCAATCTCATTTCATTTCTACACCACTACCATCTTTCCAACTCTTAACTCAAAAGGGAAAACCATGAATATTGTTTTGGGTGATTCAATGCCACTCCTTCCCCAAAAACATCAAATTGTGAGAATGAAGAGAATAATCCTTGGTGTTTCTGACACCAATCAAAGCATTAAGTTTGAAAGTGGAACTACAATTACTTCTGCTACTATTTGATATGTAGGCATTTTGTTAAATAATTCACATGAAATCTCTCTCGCTTTCATAATAGAATCCACAACTGCTCTGGATTTTTTTCCTAGAAGTGAACAACAATATTAGCCATGCAACCAATTGGCAAGGAGATCGTGCATGATGTGGAGGCTTGGATTAAACCTGTCAATTACATTATTGAAAGTTTCCAGTGTCTATTCAACAAACTTATTTTTTCCATATCATGTTGTCCACGTTGTATTAAACTTATTTTAAATTTAATTATTATTATTATTATTATTACACCTGTATTGTGACAATCAATTCACCACCACCGGCTTTAGAACCACCATTAGCTCTCTTTACAATGAGCTCTAGAGTATGCTTAGAAAAACTCTTCAGAACAAAGCTTTCAGCCCGTCTCACATTCGAATCTGCAGATCTTCGCAACAGAGATATATGAAAGATCTGGTCGACAAATTGGAGGCAGAGATGAAAGAAAATAACACCGTTTTGAGGCCTCTGCATTATGGTCTTTTCATGTATTAACGTGATCAACCCATAACACGAGTATATTATGGCTTGGTAATTCCAAGACATAATGTGCTCTCGTTATAACACGAGTGAGAGATTTAAACTAATTATATTTCATTGTTTGGTATGATTATATGTAACTGACCTGTTAGATGTAGGATGTTTACTCCTAACCAATTTCTCTCCTTATATTTATACTTTATTTACATTGTAATATATTATTCAACATTTGGGTAAGTACAGGAAGTTGATGGACAAATATGGGGTCATCCCTGGATGTCATATTGTAAAAAACAACAAAATCTCAACTTGTAGGGATTATTAGAAATACGCACACTCAAAATTAGAAAAGATTATATAAAAATGAATCATAGCATTCATAATCTAGTTTCTAAAATACTAAAGTTTTTAAACACAGACAAGTTTAGCTATATTAAACACTTAGAATTCTATGACTTGGTTTTTTTTTTTTAAACTTATAAGATTGTAGTCTGTTTGCCCGCATTTTGGATGACCAAATCTTGTTATTTTTTTTCCTTTGGGGAAACGTTAGATGTAGTTGCCTATCTTGGGATGGATTTTATTTTGTATTTTTTTAGCAATATTTTTTCCATGAAAGTAGTCTAAAAATATTTAGAAAACGGAGCGCTTTCCGTTTTCTTGCCATAACTATATAAAAAAATATCAAAATCATTTTGTTTTGTTTTAATGTGTGTAGAATTTGTCCACGCTTGGGATGGTATAAGTTTTATCACATTTTGATAATCGAAACAAAAGTTACAATCTTAAACGTAGACATGAACATTCACGGGAAAAAATGTCTTAAAGACCTATTGTTAGTAAAAAATTATAAAATGATATTTATCTTATTTTATTCACTTTAAAATCAATATTTCTACGAAGCTAACAGTATCCTCTACGGGATGGCCCAATTTTTGTGAAATGTTTTTAGTCTTTTAGCATAGTTCAAGTCTTTGGAAGAGCAAATTTGAGGTTTTTTGACCTTTTACACTTCATAATGACCTTCCATAGCTTTGGTTGGCGAAAAACAAATATTTTTCGAGGCTTAGGTTTGGTAGATAGATCCGCCATCATGGTTTATAAAGTGTGATCATGGTTTTTTAAACAAAAACCGCGAGCGCGTATCCACGATTGCAGTTTATAAAGTGCGCTCGCAGTTCATAAATCATATTTACACACATCACAATGTTTGAATTACCATGTGATTTTTACTCTTTAACCTTACCATATGAATTACTATGAAATTATGACTTTTTCTACACGTTATTATTATCACCGGAAGCAAAACATCATGGGAGACAAGAAACGAAGTCAAAAAAAGAAGTCATTATGTAAAAAAAATACCAAACAAATTAGAGGAAAACAAATTCAAAATGCTAAGCGAATGTGGAATCTTCGTGAATCAAGAAGAGGTTCATCTTCAACCCTAACTATTGTAAGCAATGAAGAACTAAGTAATATTTCTACTATCAATGTTGAAGTTGAATTAAATACTCGTAATGAAGATGTTTTTATTATCAATGTTGAAGAAGAATTGAATAATCATGATGTAGCAACTATGGAAATTAAAGGAGACAATGAAAATGTGAATAAGGAAATTTATGTTGAAACTGTAGACAAGAAAATTTTGACAAAAACACCTCCTAGGATTTTACGTAAGAAACCTAATTTTTTTATTGAAATTGATGAAAATATTTTGAAACCAATGTCTGACAAAATTTCTGAACGACAAATCAGAAGAAAAACCACTGAAATTTGGGATAATCATTTTGAAATTTTAAATGATTCCCAAAGATGTCAGTTGTTGGTTAGTTTGATGAAATTGATTAAAATGAGACCTACATTAAACACCTTAGGATTGACAACATGTAATATACGTGGTCAAACATCTACAATTGTTGAAAACCTTCATGATGCATATCACATTGTTGGTGTCAAGAGACGCACTAGGGATAGTAGTATTGTGCGTCGTGTACTTGCTACTAGTGTTGTAAGTGAATCAATAAAAAAAAAATTGATTACGCAAAAAAGTTAAATGTTGCAAGTTAATCAAAAAACTCTAATGAAAGAAATTAAAAGACGTAATATTCTTCAATCACTCAATAATGCCAATTTTTGGGCATTTTCTTCTAGAGCACCATGTAAGGACAAAAACAATTCTGATGCTATAAGAGAAGTTGATATTCAATCTTGGAATGATAACACTAAAGTTTCGCCCTAATACAAGAGATGTTATAAAACGGAGAGTTGGTTCTACTAATCATGAACCACATCCAAAGCATTTCTTAGATATGACTCAAACTCAATTTTTTCGTAAGATTGAACAAGAGAATCTGGAAATTAAAATTAGTCAACATTTTTTTGAAATGTTGAAACCATTCTATGTGAAAATCAACCACGTTCATACCACTTGTTGTTGTAGGCAACATGTTGAATTTGCGATGCATTATGCTAAATTTTTATGTATTCATTTTATTTTTCATTCTAAAACTATGTTATTAGAATGTTGTGTTTAAGTTCCACCAATATCTTCCAAGGATTTCATTCCTACTATATTTTGTGAAAAAAAAGTTGGACAATTTTTTTATAGTCAGGATTGTTTAGATGGAAGTTATAGTACATGCAGTAGATTATCTAAATTGGAAAGTTATATCCATGAGAAAATTTAAGGTACAATAGGACATAATTTAGTTGAGTTTGATAAATATAAATTAGTTGCATACCATTTGAAATATGGAAAAGAGTCTAAACGATGTGAGCTAGTTATAGAACAAATGCCTGTTTTCCAAATTTTGAGAAAATTTAAGGATGAAATTGTTTATGAGTATGTTATCCATACACATAGAGCTCGATGGTTGGATGAATAGTTCAAGATATGCAAGGACACATTTTTTATTGGTACTATTATTTCAGTGGTTGATTTTGCATAGAATTACACAGTGCAACCACAAATGGAGGTTTAATTGCAATATTACAACTCTGTAGAACTTGCCATTTTTATGCATATAACATTTATACATTCTCTTGATAGTAAAGAGAATGATCAAAAATTTTAAGAGAGTACCACTTTTATATCAGTGATGATCATACTCATTCTACTGAATTTTTGCAAGGGTGTTTCAAGTTATTTTATGGAAACTTATCTGATAGGGACATCCACTTCAAACAACATTATATATGGTCAAATAATTCCACATCTCAGTTTAAGAAAGAATGAAAGTTTTATTGGATGAGCAGAATGCATGTTCATAAAGATGGGTGTGCAACATGTTTGGAGTTTCATTGAGGATGGCCATGGAAAAGGAGAGCATGACAGTACAGGGGCATGTGTGAAAAGAGCTCTTGCAAGAGAAGAGTTGAAGTACAAAGATGGTGCTAAATTAAAATATGCAAAGAGCATAGTGGAATGGTGTATTGACAACATGGCCCAAGGTTCTCAAGAAAATTCCACATTTCACAGATATTTTTGGTTGATAGAGGAACAACAAATTACTAACTACGAGGATTGTATGACACTCACTAGGTCCAGTGATATGTACTCATTTTGTAGCTCAGACGCTAATTCATGGGCCGTATGGACAAGAAAGTTGACATGTTTTTTGTGCATCTTGTATCGAATTTGTCACTTCTAAGTGTGATTCACAAGAATGGGTGGATGGATTGATTTGTAGGCCTCTAACTCCACTTCTTAGTTATCAACATCCACAAGCATTATGACTTGTTTCTGCAAATGAAGTTGAACATCCAAGGACTTTGAAAAAAACAAATGTTGAACAAATCAAATTTAAAATACATATTGAAATTTCAATGGACATAACTCAATACAAAAAATTTTATTTAATTTTTGTATTGAGTTATGTCCATTGAAATTTCAATATGTAATTTAAATTTGATTTGTTCAACCTTTGTTTTTTTTAGGACATGTGTTTGCAGTTATTGTGACAGAAGACAATGAAGAAGTAACAGACTATTTCTTATGTCGTTGCATCGAGGAAATAAATAAGTTGACTTCTCCTATTATAGATGGTGAAGATATTGAGTATCCTACAGGGTCAGTGGTAGTTACTGGTACTTGGCTTCGACGGTATCCTTTAAAAACCTCCTCTGTTTGGATGTTTGAAGACTTTGAGACACACAAGAAAATACTCTTTATATTCACATCTAGTTCTAGCAACAAATATTCAGCTATATAGATATCAAGGAAGGCCTAATAATAATATTCTTTGGAAGGTTCGAGAGTCAGATCATGAAGCAATCTTGTCTGCTATTCAGAGTAGATCCGATCCTGATGGTTCATTGGAATGAATTTACAATGCTCATGTCTAGTATATATAATTTTTTTGATACATATAATTTTTTTAAATTTAGATCTAGATTTAAGTTCATATATTTTATTTTAAATTTGTTTATTTTGTATATATCTAGTATGGTTTTGATTTGAAACTTAAATTTCTTTGAATACCACTTTTATGTTTAGGTTAGTGGTGCCAGAAAATCTTCCACCTTCACGTGGTTAGCACTGTTAGTAGAGAATTTTAAATTCTCAAAGCTAAGAGAAGCTTTCATTGTTTTACAAGAAAAGAGAAGTAATTAACAACGATTTATGTACCCGTTGAGGGGGGTTCTTGGCTCCAAAAGAGGTAGCCTAGAAGTACTTGGTGCTTAGAGAACTGAAACAACTCCTCCCCAAGTGTTTACAAGACCATACCTACACGTGTGCACAATCGGTTTGGTGCCACAACCCACCGTTTACAAAATATAGCGTTTGACAATCTTATACTAGCTCAAACTACACTATTTCACATGTTTGTAAACAATAGGGCAGTGAGAGCACTGATCTAGGAAGAAAAAACTGAGAGAGGATACTGTAGAGGGTCCCTACTCTGAGGTTTCAAATAATACAAGATGTCTCTAGGTGCCACAGAGTCTAAGTAGCCACCCGTCGAACTTGAATGATATTTTGGTCTCAGTGCTCTAAAGGAACTATGCCTGAACAAAGTAGCTGAGAAGCAACAACCTTGTCGCGCACCGAAACAACACTTCTAGCATTCACCTGGCCACCCAGAGGTGTCGGTGCAGTCATTTTCATGCCATGACCTAATGTTTGCAAAATATAGCGTTTGACAACCTTACACTGGCTACAACTGCACTATTTCACCCATTTACAAACAATAGGGTAGCGAGAGCACCGATATGAGAAGAAAAAAATTGAGAGAGGCTATTGTAGAGGGTCCCTACACTGAGGTTTTGGATCAGAAGTGATGTCTCTAGGTGCCTTGGAGTCTGAGTAGTCACCCGTCGAAGTTGAATGATATTTTGGTCTTTGGGCTCTTAAGGGACTACGCCCAAATGAAGTAGCCCGGAAGTAACAACCTTGTCGCACACCAAAACACCACCTCCTCTAGCATTCACCTAGAAAGCTAGACGTGCTGGCGTAGTTATTTTGGTGCCACAACCCACCATTTGTAAAGTATAGCATTTGACAACCTTACACAGGCTCGAACTGCACTATTTCACACATTTGCAAACAATAGGGCAGCAAGAGCATTGATATGAGAAGGAAAAAACTGAGTGAGACTATTGTAAAGGGTCCCTACACTGAGATTTCATATTAGATGAGACATCTCTAGGTGCCACAGAGTTTGTGTAGTCACCCATCCAGGTTGAACGATATTTTGGTCTCAGGGCTCTTAATGGACTACGCCCGAATGAAGTAGCCCGAAAGCAACGACCTTTTTGCGCTCTAAAACACAACCTCCTCTAGTGTTCACTTGGCCACCCGTATGTGTCAGCGCAATCGGTTTGGTGCCACAACCCACCATTTTCAAAATATAGCATTTGACAATCTTACACTGGCTCCAACTATATTATTTCACGTGTTTGCAAACAATACGGCAGTGAGAGCACCGATATGAGAAGGAAAAAACTGAGAGAGACTATTGTATAGGGTCCCTATGTCAAGGTGTTGGATTAGACGAGGTGTCTCTAGGTGTCACAGAGTCTGAGTAGTCATCTGTCGAAGTTGAATGATATTTTATTCTCAGGGCTCTTAAGGGACTACGCCAAAATGAAGTAGCCCAGAAGCAAGGACCTTGTCGCGCACCAAAACACCACCTCCTCTAGTGTTCACTTGGCCACTCGGATGTTTCAGTGTAGTAGATTCAGTGCCATGACCCACCGTTTGTAAAATATAGCGTTTAACAACCTTAAATTGGCTAGAACTGAACTATTTCAAGTGTTTGTAAACAATATGGCAATGAGAGCACCGATATGAGAAGGAAAAAACTGAGAGAGGATATTATAGAGGGTCCCTAGACTGAGGTGTCAGATCAATTGAGACATATCTATGTGCCACAGAGTCTGAGTAGTCACTCGTCGAAGTTGAACGATATTTTGGTCTTAGGGCTCTTAAGGGACTACCCGGAAGCAAAAACCTTGTTGCACATCGAAACACCACCTCCTCTAGTGTTCACCTAGCCACCTAGATCTATCAACATAGTCAGTTTGGTGCCATGACCCACCGTTTGCAAAATATAGCATTCGATAACCTTACACTGGCTCCAACTACACTATTTCGCGCGTTTGTAAATAATAGGGCAGCGAGAGCACTGATATGAGAAGGAAAAAACTGAGAGAGGCTATTGTAGAGGGTCCCTACACTGAGGTTTTAGATCAAATGAGGTGTCTTTAGGTGCCATTGAGTCTGAGTAGTCACCCGTCAAAGCTGAACGATATTTTGGTCTCAGGACTCTCAAGGGACTACGCCTGAACGAAGTATCCTGAAAGATATAACCTTGTTGCGCACCAAAAAACCACCTCCTCTAGCGTTCACCTAGCCACCTGGATTTCTCAAAGTAGTTGTTTTGGTGCCATGACTGACCGTTTGTGAAATATAGCATTTGACAACCTTACACTAGCTCGAACTGTACTATTTCGCGCGTTTGCAAACAATAGGGCAGCGAGAGCACAAATATGACAAGGAAAAAAAATGAAAGAGGATATTGTAGAGGGTTCCTACATGAATGTGTCAGATTAGATGAGGCATCTCTAGGTGCCATGGAGTCTGATTAGTCACCCGTCGAAGTTGAATGATATTTTGGTCTCAGGGATCTTAAGGGACTACACCTGAACGAAGTAGCCTGGAAGCAATGACCTTGTCACGCACTAGAATACCACCTCCTCTAGCGTTCACCTTGCCACTCAGATATGTTGGCACATTTGGTTTGGTACCACGACCCACCGTTTGTAAAATATAGTGTTTGAAAAGCTTACACTGGCTCCAACTGCACTATTCCGCGCGTTTACAAACAATAGGGCAGCGAGAGCACCGATTTGAGAAGGAAAAAAATGAGAAAGACTATTGTATAGGGTCCCTACATCGAGGTTTCAGATAAGAAGAGATGTATCTAGGTGCCACGGAGTTTGAGTAGTGTCGCAGTTGAACTATATTTTGGTCTCAAGAATCTTAAGGGACTACGCTCGAACGAAATAGCCTAGAAATAATGACCTTGTCGCATACCGAAACACCACCTCCTCTAGCATTTAACTGGCCACCTAGATGTGTCGGCATAGTCAGTTTGGTCCCATGACCCAGTTTTTACAAAATATAGCATTTGACAACCTTACACTGGTTCCAACTGCACTATTTTGCATGTTTGCAAACAATAGAGCAGCGAGAGCACCGATATGAGAAGGAAAAAACCAAGAGAGGATATAGTAGAGGGTCCCTAAACCAAATTTTTGGATCAGATGAGGCATCTCTAGGTGCCACGGAGTCCGAGTAGTCACCTGTCGAAGTTGAATGATATTTTTGTCTCAGAGCTGTTAAGGTACTACACCCAAACGAAGTAGCCTGGAAGCAACGACCTTGTCATGCACCAAAACACCGCATGCTCTAGCATTCACCTGGCCACCCAGACATGTTTAGAATAGTTTAGTTTGGTGCCACGACCCACTGTTTGCAAAATATAGCGTTTGACAACCTTACACTGGCTCGAACTGCACTATTTCGTGCGTTTGCAAACAATAGGGCAGCGAGAGCACTGATATGAGAAGGAAAAAACCAAGAGAGGCTATTGTAGAGGGGCCCTACATTGAGGTATTGGATTAGACAAGGTATCTCTAGGTGTCACGGAGTCTGAGTAGTCACCCGTTGAAGTTGAATGATATTTTGGTCTTAGTGCTCTTAAGGGACTACGCTCAAACGAAGTAGCCCGGAAGCAAAGACCTTGTCAGGCACCAAAACACCACCTCCTCTAGCGTTCAACTAGCCACTTAGATGTGTCGGCACAGTCGATTCGGTGCCATGAGTCACCGTTTGCAAAATATAGTGTTTTACAACCTTACACTGGCTCCAACTGCACTATTTCATGCATTTGCAAATAATACGCACAGCGAGAGCACTGATCTGAGAAGGAAAAAACCAAGAGAGGCTATTGTAGAGGGTCCCTACTCCAAGGTGTCGGATAAGACATGAGATTCTCTAGGTGTCATAGAGTCCGAGTAGTCACCCATCGAAGTTGAACGATATTTTGGTCTCAGGGCTCTTAAGGGACTACGCCTAAACGAAGAAACGACCTTATCGCACACCGAAACACCACCTCCTCTAGTGTTCACTTGGCCACTTAGACATTTTGGCACAATCAGTTTGGTGCCATGCCCACTGTTTGCAAAATATAGTGTTTGACAACCTTACACTAGCTCCAAGTGCATTATTTCACGCATTTACAAACAATAGGGCAGCGAGAGCACCGATATGAGAAGGGAAAAACTGAGAGAGGCTATTGTAGAGGGTCCCTACGCTGAGGTGTTCAGATCAAACAAGGCATCTCTAGGTGCCACGGAGTCCGAGTAGTCACCCGTCAAAGTTGAACGATATTTTTGTCTCAAGGATCTTAAGGGACTACACCCGAACGAAGTAGCCCGTAAGCAATGACCTTATCACGCACACTAAAACAATGCCTCCTCTAGCATTCTCCTGGCCACCTAGATGTGTCGGTGCATTATGTTCAATTCCATGACATCCTAAGGCATGACTTCTCACTCCTCGCCTCTGTTCATTTCCTAGGACTCAAAACATTCAATGTCACTTGTTTACCTTCCACCTCTCTTGTTCTCTTTGGACTTGCCTCTGTCCTCTTAGGTGCTTCATCACTATCCTTGCTTTTCTCTCTTGAGCTATGTTGTTGTGGTGATCTCTCTCCATCCTCTGCTGCCCCAGCTATGTGCTTACATGCTCATTATGTTTGCATTGTAATATGGTCATGCTCTTGGCTACCTTGAAAATTTTTACATACTTTTCATCCCTTAATGGGTATCTAATACCCTAATTATCATGCTTTGAAGATTCACAAGAAAAAATCATTCCCTTGTTATTCTAATAGTGGATTAAGTATTTGAATATAGGTCAAGAATACTAAATGGAGTTGAAATTAAATGAGCCATAATTGCTAGTGAACTTTAAACGATAATCAAATTTAAATGTTTAACTTCTTAGTTGATTGGCATATATAGCACCAAATTATAAAGAGATAAGGTGTGTACATCTTATGATTCCCTTAATTTCTCTAAAACAATGTAAATGCTTCCCTTAATTTCTTAACAATTGTACCATGTAATGTTGCGCCATAAGTAACGTTATATTCATATAGTTCAAGATGAACTCTACCTCGCTTATTTCTATCAATGTTCACATTATTTGATATGCAATAGATGAGTGTTAAAGCTTTAAAAGAAAAAAAATTAATTACGTATTGCCCTTTTGTAGTTCACCTAGCAGGGTTTTTCTTAATGGAATAGGTTTGCTTAACAATTGTACCATGTAGTGCTCTGGGACATGGTTTTTTAATTTTTAATCAAACATACATATCTAGAGCTAATAAATGGTTATGAAAACATACATAGAAGGATATCATACATGCAATGAAATCGAATCAAACATATAGAAGTAATATCGTTATGAAAACCAACACACATGGATATATAAGAATCAAACAAAGTGTGCTCCAGACGCACGTCTCTGAAAATATGTAAGTTCATAACATGTGTACATCTCGAACTAAGTGTGTCATAATGTATATAGGACCACATGCAGTCACAAAAGGCTATATAATATACAATGGACTATATGAAGAAACATGTTCACTAGGACTAGATGGCCCATATATATATCTATGTACATCCAGGTGGACTATGAATCTACTCATGAAACATCTTCCCTCTCTTCGCCCTACTAGAAGTAGCACGTCCATGACCTGGGGATGTAGTGGAGGGAGATGCCACTATGGATTTCATCCATGTGGTCCTAGGCATCTCTAAGCAGGCCTACAACTTAACCTGCACATTCATAAACAACAAGTTTTTAACACCCAAAATTTTAAAATACATTCAAAATTTAGAAACTTGTACAATTTAGTTAAAATAAATGTGAAATCTTACCACAATGTCATGATCCCTATCAATTTGTTGTTGACGCATCGCAGGGACAATAGTAGACGCACGAGGGGTAAGCTACATATAAATAATTAATTTTCAAATTAAATATTTCACATACATACAAAATTTGATATTGTAGATTTAAGTAATACGAAATAATGAACCTCCAAAATTTAACAAATTTGAAAAATTGTACCTCAATTAGTGGATCTGTTGATGCTATGGCAGTATCTACAGTAACCTCCATAGTCTGCATATATGGAGGAGTCTCTCTAGCAGTCATAAGCTATACAAAAAACATGTACAAATCAATATTAAAATCTACATGACTGTGCACCACATAACAGAGCTCCAAAGCATGTAATCCACGTGAACTTCCATGTAATTAGAAACAAAGTGTAAAGAGAAACTAACCTGTGTAAAACTCATGTGAGGCATGCCAGTAGCCTCAGTTCCCAGAGCAGATGATGACGCGCCAGGCTCCTGTGTATAAAAGACAAACATATTAATATGTACAACATACACGTGAAACATTATAATAATAATCTAGTGCAATCAAAAGAAATTAAAAATGTAAATTTGTATAACTTGAAACTTACGTTTGAAACACACCCAGCTACAGTAGCTAGCATGTTGACGCTGGATGTTTCCTTCACCAGCTCTTGCTATTTAAAATAAAATAAAAAATTAGTTTTTTACATGTATGTACATGACATACAATCAAATACATATATATTAAAATATCAAACATGTGAATTAAACTATTGTATATATATATATATTTATATTTATTTGAAATTTACCTGTGAAAGACAAATATCAGTGGCACCAGTTCCAAAAACATCCCTCAGCATCTCATCTATAGAAAAGAAATCATGTGAACCAAAAAATGATGTCTCACCCGTAGTGCATACGGCACCACATGATCCACAGTGGTGTGGTGCGCTAGAACTGGCACCTCCACCAACATCACCAGATGCAATCTGGTCACTATGCTGGGTCAGAATGTCAGTGAGCTCCCTCAATGCATGTAGTGTGTCAATCTCCACAACCTCCTTCATTGTAGGAGGGATAACTGAAGGCAGTGGGGGTTTTAGGGGCATGGGGGATCCTTGGTTGACCTATGCGTGCACCAGGTCTACTCTGTGCAGAGCCACCTCCTCACCAAAAAATTCATAAAAGTCAAAATAATTCGGGACCTCATTAAAACACGAACTCGCAATATAATTTCTTCAAAAAATAAAGAGGAACCTCATTGTTGTTGCATGGTAAATAATCAAAAACCATCCACCATCGGTCCCAAAAAAAAATTATTCAGTCATCGTGGCACCAATGGATTGGGAACTGTTTGCAAGTAACTATGGGGGGGGGGGGGGGTTCTTTCCAAAAAAATTGTCTTTTACGGCCGCATGGGATAATTTATCCACATACCACTGCCTAAAATCACCTCTAAAGGTATTCCATCTATGTATTTGGTTGGTTGCGGAGTCGACTTTGCTAATCAATGTTTGCAATGTGATGGCTAAAGTCATGTGGGATGGATTTGTGGCATGATTTTGTCTTATAGTCTGAATAAGGTTCTCAATGACAATTTTATTTTCTCATATTCTTCCAATGATATTATCTTGTGTTCATGCTGGTTCAGTGGGGATAGAAGGAGCCACAGGAGGTAGATCTATGTTTGGAGGAGGGTTTTTGAGGAATGTTTCGGAGGGTTTTGAGGAATGTTTTGACAGTTTGCATGATTTCGAGCTTTCCGAGCAACTGACAAAAAACAAGAAAATTGTATACATAAACAAACATTTCAAAAAACCTATGAAAATGCAAAAAAAAACAAAAAAAAAAAAACCTAAAATGCAAAAAAAACCTAAAATGCAAAAAAAACCTAAAATGCATTAAAATCGGGGGCTTACCTCCTTGTCTTGGTGGCATGGTTGAATCTAACATGATCCAGAAGTCCGATGAGTAATTTTGAGGTGGTATTCAAAGCTCGAGTGAAAAACGTCTAAGAGAAATCACGGTTTGAAATGAAAAATGAGGGAAAATAAGGACTCGCGGGACTATTTTTTTTGTCTCAAAGTTCCGTGATCCACAAGGTTTTAGGTTCAGTTATTGCCGAACCTAAAATTCAGGAACTACGATCTTGGTATATAAACCGCGATTGCGTTCCTAAATTTTAGGTTTTTATGTCCACGGAATTGTCCACCAACTTTGTGCACTTACCCATTTCCACATTTCTCCTTTTCCTACAGTGGTATAAGAGCATGGAAGAGTAGAGGCAGGAGCATGGGAGAGTGCAGAGAAATGTTGGTAAAATATTTGTATCGAATCATTGCTTCCCATCCTACATGGAAATCCCCCACAAATATCTGTGTCTTCTTCATGTTGCTCAACTTGTTCATGGAAATGATGTGTTGTGGGTTTTCTAATCCTTGAGTCCCTTTTCTTGTGGTTTGGTTATTGTTAGCATTTTTTCATTGGAGAAAGTGTGGCATCACATGTATATGGTGGTGTCATGTGTCTATGTGAGTTGATGACTTATGTAAGTGTCTTGTGCATTGTTGATTTTCTTTTCTTGGAGCCCTTGTGGTGTTGTGTAGTGAGCAATGTAGTTTCTTTTCATTTGAGAGCATATCACTTCGCACACAGATCCTCATGTGGCGTGATATTCAGCCTCTGTGGATGAGATAGAAAAAAAAAGATTTGCTTCTTGCTTTTCCACAAGATAGGTCCAGATCTGAGATGAAATATATATCATGTAGTTGACTTCATGTCATCAACAGATCCGGTGTGGTCCGAGTCGACATATCCCTGTAAGAAGAATTGATCATTCTTCTTATATTCCATACCATAATCAGTTGTTCCTCAGACATATCTCAAAACATGCTTTGTTGTAATCCAATGACATTTCTTCAGCTCCTGCATGAACCTGGAAAGATAGCTGACAACATAGCATAGATCTGGTTTGGTATATGTCAAATAGATGAGCCCTCCAACAAATTTCCTGTAGAGAGTAGCATCTACTTGAGGTGAGTCCTGGAATCTTGAAAGTTGGAGGCCTTTCTCTATGGGAGTGGATATAGGTTTACAATCAGACATTCCATACTTTTCCAGGAGTGTCTTCGCAGTACTTTATCTGGGAGAAAAAAATGTGATGCTCCTTTTTCCATATTTCCAAGACAAGACAGTAATGTAGTAGCCCCAAATCTATCATGTCAAAGGTTCTTTTGAGATCATTCCTTACAATATCAACCTGATCTTCTAAACTTCCAGTGATCACAAGATCATCTACATACACAACCAGAATGACAATTTCTTTTCCTACCTTCTTTATATACAAATTGGAATCTGAGGGGCTATGAGTGAACCCATGCTACAAAAGGTGATCATTGATCTTGATATACCATGCCCTTGGAGCTTGTTTCAGTCCATACAATGATTTGAAGAGATGACATACCTTCTTAGGATGCTCTTCATCAAACAAATCCTTTAGGTTGGGTCATGTAAACTTCTTCTTTCAGATCACCATTAAAGGAAAGCACTCTTGACGTCCATCTGTTGAAGTCTCCATCCTTTCTGTGCTGCAAGTGCGCAAACTACTCTAATGGTTTTCATCTTCGCAGTGGGTGCAAAGGTTTCTTCATAGTTGATGCCCTCTTTTTGAGCATACCCTTTTGCTACAAGTCATGCTTTATGTTTGTCGATGGATCTATCTGCCTTATATTTTGTCTTGAAAACCCATTTGCAGCCTATGGGTTTCTTTCATGTAGGCAGATCGACAAGTTCCCATGTCCAATTTTTCATGAGCGAGTCATATTATGTATCCATGGCTTCCATCCACTGAGGTTGACTGAGTGCTTCACAAACATTATCAGGATTGGAGCTATTAATCAGTGAACTCATGAGTGTAAATTTTACCTCATTTCATGTTTGACTCCTTATTTTGACTCCGGATGATGTATCTGGGAGTTGTTGCAAATGTGAGTCCTTGAAGGTGCTTTGTACCCACTTCGGATGAGAACTTGGCTGATTTTGAGAAGAACTGTGTCATTTCTATGTGGATTGATGTGGAGTCACATTCTCTAGTTCTCCAAGGTAAAAAAATAGCTCTCCTAGAAACATTTCTTTTCTCTGAGTAGTCTCTTCTGGCTGATCATCTGATTCAGAGACTAGTCGGTGAGAGGTGGTTGGAAGTGGATTATCTATTGATACTATTGAGTCAAAGGATGACTCATCACAGACCACGTCCCAACTCTCATATATTTTCTTTTTCTCAGGATCCATTAGACAATATGCTTTTGAGGTAGTGTTATAGCCAAGTAGGATGCACGGGAGTGACTTTGGCGCAACCTTCTTTTTCTTCTGAGCTGGGACATGTATATATGTTGTGCAACCAAATACTCATAAATGAGAAATTGATGGATTTCTACCACTCCATACCTCTTATGGAATTTTATTTTGTAGAATCTTTGTCGGTGCCCTATTGAGAAGATATACAGCTGTCTGTACTGCTTCAACCCAATAGCATTCCTCTAGCTTTGTTGTTGTTAGCATGCAGTGAGCCATCTCCATCACTGTGTGATTGCGACACTCAACAATGCCATTTTGCTTGGGTGTGTATGGAGCAGTCAGGTTCTACTTAACGTCTTGTTGGTTTAGGAAGGCCAAGAACTTCTTTGATGTGAATTCCCCCCTCGATCTGAGTGAAGTAGAAGAAGTGGTTGTCCGGTCTCTTTCACAACATGATGATAGAAGTTCTGGAAATGTTGAAGAGCCTCACTTTTCTTCTTTAGGAAATATACCAACATCTTGCGAGAGTGGTCATCCATGAACAGTTGGAAGTACTTGTATCCTGAAAACAAAGTAGGCAATGGGCCATTCAGATCGGTATGAACTATCTCCAAACACTTCTTGGCATGGAAGCTGCTCACCTGAAATGGATCTCTATGTTGTTTTCCTACAAGACAGCTAGGGTAAATAGGCAAGGAACTGGACAATTTGGGTAGTCCATGGACCATTGCTTTTGAACTCATCTAGTGTAATGAACTAACCGACAAGTGTCCATATCTAAAATGTCAGAGGGAAGTTGATTGTACTGTAGATGCAGATAAAGCTACTACAAAAGATGAAACATTATCTAAAGCAAATAACTTATCTTTTACAAATGCTCTAGCAAGAACCGTACCTTGTCTAGAGATTAAGCATGATTTAATGCCATTTTGGACAAGAAATTCTACCTTAAGGTGATGATTCAAGAGCTGAGTAACTGACAAGAGGTTGCTAGTCAAGCCAGGAACATATAGTACCTTTGTAAGTGTACATTTTCATGGTCCCAGAGGAATGGTGACATTTCCTATTCCTTCTACAACGTACTCTTTGTCATCTGCTATCTTAACTCGATATCCAGTTGGCTATTCATGTAGTGAATCAAAAAACTTCTTGTCACCTGACATATTCTTGCTTGCACCAGATTCTATCAACAAGACTTTCTACATGGGATGAGATGTTTGAGAGAAAAGTACAAGGTTCTTAACACAATGAGCTCCTTTTGATGTCTCCTAATCAGATTCATCATCTTGTTGGGCTGCGATATGTCCCTTCTAATTTCTCCAGCTGGGACGTCATTTGGAATTTTGAAAATCTCCGTGCCCTGATGTGATTATTTGACTTAAAGACCCTTGTTTCAAGCTATTGTACCAGCAGTGATCAGTGTCATGAGTGTTGGTTCTGCAAATGTGACACCACCTCTTTGACTTTTAATCTTTCTGTTGTTGATTTGGTTGTGCTTGAGTAGACTTCTCTGGGGGACCCTTCTGATTCTTCTGGCCATGGTATGGCTTTGAGAAAAAGGATTTATCCTGAGTCTCCTCCTGAGCTGAATTAATGGCCTCTTCCTGCTACAGAAAATTCATGAGTTCTTCAAATTCCACTATTTGTTTAGAGACATTCAGTGTCATAACAACCACTCAGAATTGCGAAGGGAGTGCTCTCAAGGTGATCACCATGAGAATTTTGTTGTTCACTGTTTCACCAAGTGCTAATAAATCTCATTGCAGCTCAGCCATGTGACGTAAGAACTCCTCCACTTTCTCATCTGACGCCATAGAGAGGGTGTGCAGCTTTGACTGAAGATGGAGTATCTTAGTCTGATTTTTTTGCTTCATAAATAGTTGCCAACTTGTCTCAGGCCTCCTTTGGTTTCTCCGCATTTCAAACATGTGGTTGCACATCGTCACTAATACTGAGCATTATCAACATCAATGCTTTGGCACTAGCCATATCATACTTTATTAATTCATCAGGGGCTGTGGGAGCGGGCACAGACCCTGTGACAATGCCCCATAATCCTTCAAACTGAAGGATTGTCCTCATTTTTGTTTTCAAGGCCACAAAATTGGGCCCTTTAAGAAACTAAGCATCAGAAAGAAGCAACTTCGGAGTAGACATTGTAATAAAAAAAATTATTTATTTATTTCAAGAGTTATTACAACTTTTACTCACTGATGAGAAGTACTAGCTCGTAGATGCTCTCGATACTCACGTGTTGTGATACGATGATGCTTTGTGGGGCATTCTTCTTTGTCTTCACAGTCGGTGTCATACCTAGCTTCAAATTATTCCTGTACTCGCTTTGCTTTGTAGCTAATGTCGAAAAGGAAATATTCAAGAATTCCTCTTCGAACTAGCTCATCGAAGACTAGATTGCCAGTGTTTCAAAGCTCGTTGAGAAATGCAAAGTAGAACCCAGAGCTCTCAGGAGCTTCTTCACAGTGTTCTCTGGCTTGCGAGTTGACATTGTAGCTTTTTCGTAGTCTCGATTGTGTTAGTCACGCTCATCATTCGGCGTTGGCTATTAGAGAGATGCTTCGATGTCGTTATAGAGGCTTTGTCGCCATGTAATATATAGCCTTTTTTTAAACTTTTAGGCTATATGAAGCCAAATTTACCTCTCCTTGTACCACTCTACCTCTTCACGTAGGTAGCTGGCCTATTCCTCTATGCAGCAGCAAGTGATACACTCTAAACTTCACATTATTTACATGCAAGTCTTCACACAATTACATGCAAACCACTCCTCTACAATTCTTCCACTCAGCAGCAGCTTCTAACAGTAAGGCAAAGTGTGTGCTCAACACCAAACACCACACAACATGCAACACCAAACTCCACTCTATTTGCTCCTTCACATAGATCTCCCTCTTCTCCAGTTTTCATGCAGGCATCAAAAATATCTTCACGTGCCAAAGAGATTTAGAACAACAGTAGAAGACAAACTGTAGGAGGTTCACCTTTCCATGAAAAGAAAGTGATAAGTGCACAGGAAAGTTTCCACACACTTTTCCACACTACAAGAGATGAATATTTCTCCACGCAGTAGGAGAGAATGAACTCGACGCAGCATTCCTCTTCAGACTATGAATTCTTCTCTTCATGCAATGATTACCAACCTTCATGTAGAACTCAAATGTGTAAGCAAAAGTCCAACGCAGCAGTAGCAGTGGTCTCCTTTCCACACAGAAAAACAAAATCTCCAACAATATTCAAATGTCCACGCCGATCAAATAGTATTCTCCTTCAAATGCATACACACAGGTCAAAGTCTTTGATAGCTCTGATATCATATTGTGAGGAAGAAATAGAGGAGAGAGAATAGAGATTAAGTATCTCTTATTATTCTATTAAACACAGAAGCACGATACATATTTATAGGTATATGGAATAAACAATAAACCCCTAAATAGATGGAGAAGTTACAAACAAGAAGGAGAGAATAATGGAATAGATAGAAACTAGTCTAATAATAAAATTAGGTACGTATACTATGCTAACACGCTTGTGGTGTTGTGTAGTGAGAAATGTAAGTAAAAAAAATTATCCTAGTATTTTTACTGTTGTATTTTTGTGTGTAAATTGTAGTCTTTGCAAATATATAACGTTGAGGGGTTCACTTGCTCAAAAAGTGTACAAGAATTCTTCATTATCCTAATGTTGTTATTTCTCAACTATATTTCCTTACTAATGGGGTTTTCTTCGCCAATTCAATTTCTTCTTCCCTTGATTTTATCTAGAATTTCCCTTATAAGATTGTTGATTATGATGTATAGAGTTACATGATGAACCTGTTATGGTGTAATCACATACACCCTTGATTGCTTGTAAGTGAATGCTTGACGCAGTCAGTTTGATTCATCAAACATGGAGTTATCCCAAAGTGTGGGGCTTTGGAAATGGGATAACCATTCAGAGGAGTCCAAATTCATAACATATCCTAGTACCAACTACTCTGAAGTATAAAGAGTTGCAAATATAACCCTGAATATAAAGCTTTCCCAAGTAGAAAAAGTTAGAGACAATTCATTAAAATTAAAACCTACTCTAAGGGAAGGTGATGCACTAAGAAAGAGTTTTGAACAACATGCACAACAAACAAAACACAACTAGAATCTTGCAATAAAAAGACAACAGTGTAAAATAATTTTCTTGTGATGAAAGATGAGAATATATACGATAAATCATAAAAGGGCGTTTAAAACATCCACAAATCCATTTATATTACACTTGAAATTGAGATAGTACACCAAATTCAATCTCAAAGGCACATATTTTTCATTACAATGTCCACTAGGAAGGTTTGGAATCCCAAAAAATTCACTTATAAACAAGAGAAGAAGGGAGGCTACACAATAAGATTATCCAACCCTTTGAAATGAGGCCCTCCTTACAATATATAGGAAGAATGAGAGAAGGGAGAGAGAAGAATCTTACTTTAAGCACCCAAAAATGTACTAAAACCTCCTACAACAATGATGGGTTCCACTGCAAAACCCATACCTCCATGTAATTTTCCTTATTGGGAAAGAAAGGAAGCCCATACCTCGTCATTTGGGTAGGTGATAAATATGGAAACACCCTATAAAACAATGGAATGTATTTCTTCATTTTGAAGTACTTAGTCGTAGTTGTGTAGAGGACACTAAGATTTTTCCCAAAATTCCTATCTTGTGCAAATCTGAGCTCCCACTAAAACGTTATGGCCATATGAACATGAGGGTGTCATTCTACAATAAATGTGAGTAGTTAGATCTATTTTTTCAGACTCCAAATTCACATTTCACCCTCCAAAATCTAAATTTTTAGACCTTCGGGATTCTGATCTTCAAACCTTTTGATTTCAAAGTTCCTGTTACTATTCATCTACTTGACTTGACAAAACCTATGAAATTTTGAAACCCCAAAGTATGAAATTAAGACTTCATGTTTCAGACAGTCGAGTTGTGATTTTTTTGAGCTAGGGATTAAAGGTTCTGAAAGCTCCAAAACCCTCAAAATCTGAAATTTGGAATTTGGGTTTTGGAATTTTGTATTTTTGGGGGTTCAGATTTTGGGATTTCGGGGGTTTCATATGTCAGGATTTTGCTATCCATCAGGGCACATAAAACCTCTTAAACTCTAAAATCCTGAAATCAAAAATTTAGACTTCAGGTTTTGGACTTTCCTTCCCTTTTTTTAGGCAATGTTCATCATGAGCTCTCAAGACAACGAACCTCCGAACCTCCGAATTCAGAAATTTGGACTTCAGAGTTCAGACTCTACCATGTCCCTTGATCTTCGACACCATTGACCCTGACAAGGGAATTGACCTAAAAAATCCCCGAGCCATTTCATACTTTGGGATTTCAGTAATTTTATATTATTTTTTTCCCTTCTGTTCGACAAAACAACAGAACTGTAAAACCTCCATAGTTCTGAAAATTTTGAACTTCAGGGCCCCGATTTTTTCTCTTAGCTTGACCCCAAGCTTCCTTCAATTTCTTCTCCTATGAGCCTTTCATTGAAACCATCCTTTCGTTTCTTTCCTCTAACATTATTTCCATTATCAATCCCCCTTACAACCTAACTGGATGAAATTGAAATCTGAGATCCCATGGCGTAATGATCCCTCCAATTTATAAGTGTGCAAGTTAATGTTTGTTCAATTTTAACTAAGGGGAAAAATTATATAACATAATATTTCTTATAGGTATTTAACCAACATTAATTTAACTCATGTCTTCTTTTGCAAATAAGACATTTATTCTTATTATTATTATGTTTTTACCCATGCTAATGATGTGTTTTGGGAATTTTTAGAGGAATGAGCTTTTCTTTTTCCTTTTCCTTTCCATTTCTGATGAGAAGAAAGTTCCTGCTCCTCTTCATCATCTTTATTGTACATTGCTTCCTCTTGTTGCAGTAGGTTTACCATCTTTTCAAAACTCACTGTCTGATCTCAAATGTTGAGTGTTGTCACAAAAACTTAGTATGAAGGAGGAAGTGCTCTAAGACCAATGGGAACGAGAGCGTCATTAGTGACCTCCTCTCCTAGGGCTAGAAGTGAAACCCTCAACTCTACAAATATTTGCAAGAAAGCTTCTATTTCTTCATTTTGTTTAAACTTCAATGTGTGTAAATGACTCTGCAAATTCAGCATGACATTCTTATTTTTGGCCTTGTACACTATTCTCAACTTATCCAACGCTTCTTTGGTTGTTTTGGAATCTTGAATGTGGGGTTGCACATCATCAGACATTGCAAACAAGATTATTATCTTGACCTTTTGATCAAACATATCAAACTACTTTTGTTTTGCTGTATGATTTGCTGATCTGGTTACAGTACTATTTACAACAGTCAGAATATATTCAAACTCAAACTGTCTTGTTTTTTTTCTTCGATGTTGCATTGTTATTTACTCTTAGAAGTTGAGAATCTGGAAGAAATAACTTAGGGGCATTGGTGCAAATTTTGCATAATCAACTGATAAAGGGTAAGGCTCTTCTCACTTGAGGTATATGGTCTCCTAATCTATATACCGTCAATCTGATATACTAAACCTTTCTATATACGCACCCTTCTAATATACTCGTCAGTATGCGGAATACTATTTCCCTTTCTATATACTTGGCATTATGTGAAAGAGGTGTTAACGACGTGAATGAATCCGATACATGACACCAAGATATTATTGAAAAGGGTCTGTGTAATTATTGACACTAGCTCAGAGAAATATCCTCATACACATGCATAAATTCACTATATACTCGTATAATTTCTCTCTCCGTATTTAAGTTGAGAAATCGTTTAAAGACGGATGGGAGGGCTCAAAGTGTTTGCATTGTGTCCTTATTACTCCTCGTTGATTTAAAGGGTTGATGCCTAGATGAATTTGTTGCAGCTATATTAGGCATTAAGTGTAGTAGTAGTCACGACGGATTTACCCATAAGCGCTTCCCAGAGCTATTGTCTATACCAAATGTTGTGAATGAGATCCAAAGATCTCGTGAGTGATATAGAACAAAATTTGAATATTTTTTAGTACAAATATCTGCCATTTTTAAATAAGTTACAATGGTTTTCGGTTAAAAATGGAAACCTATAAATTAGTACTGAAATATACAATTACATACAAAACTCTAAAAAAATTGAATGGCGGGTAATTTTTTTTGTTTTTCGGTGCTTTAGCAGTGTTTTGGGTGCCAAATTTGGTTGAAGCCACTAGATTAGCTGCTAAACTTTAATTTTTATAAAACAATGTATTGGAGTTGAGGGTCGAACCGCTTACCACATAGCCCCACAGCATTTGTGTTAGCCAACCATCCGACAACTACATTTTATATATAAAATGAATTAATTTATATAAAAATAAATCTTGAAAGGCCTAACCTTGTAAAAATGACATGGCATGCTTGTGACCCACGTGGAAACACTAGCGTTTGAGGTGGTTTTAGGGTATCCATCTAAAGCAGATCTCAGAGATGCCTTTGTATTTTTTTTCCGCCTCTGATGATATTTTCTCCAATTTTCTTTCTATTCACGTTGTTTATGGTTTGTGCAGGGCCTAGGGCCTACGATGAATTGTATACCTTTGTATCTTATTCTATTGTGGATTCACCACTTATTGTTTTACCTATTTTTGTGTTTGTATCAACTTCCTATAAAATAGGAAGTCTAACCTACCCGCGTTTGATACATGGAGTTATTGTTGATCAACTAATAACAATTTACTAACACATACTTACAGCTATTACACAAATGAACTTTCCTTTTTTGGGGAAAACCTGCCTTCTACTTGCACCTGCTCATGATCTGGTGATTTTCACAGGATGATCACAAACCTTTAGATGGTTTTTCACAGGGTTGACCATAAACCGAAAATGATGGTTTTGCAACTTGTTTACCACAAACCAAAAGGGTGATGGTTTTGCATAGGTTTTACCAACAACCGAAAATGGTGGTGTTACAAGTGGTGTACCACAAACCAAAAATGAAGGTTCATTCAAGTGGTTTACCTACAACCACATCATGATGTGTTAAGTACTATTATCAGCCCTCATCAATATCTCACTACAGGGAATAACATAGGAAAATCTGTTGAAATCTACTGCTCATACATACATAGAAAAAACTGACATAATGGAAATGGAAAATTGGATCATGTTCCCCCCCTCAATGTGAAATTTCCACTTATTGAAATCAGGAACACTACAAATAGGCACACGACAGAAATCACACTGCCCAAACTAAAACCAAACTAAAACACACATGTCACCAAAACTGATATGCAGCCCCATCTTTGGCAACTAACAAGAGGTCGATGAATGACCTCCAACCTCCGTTTTCCTCCATCCTCCAGTACAATGCTGCTAACTCAGCCGGATTTGATCATGGAACTTAATTACAACTCAGACTTCGGATTCCACCGATAATGCGTCCGGCTGAAAGTGAGGCAATTTTTTATTTATTTTTACAATTTTTACAATGTTCTACTCCACAAGACAACTATACATGAACAACATAAAAATACAACTTAAACTATTAAAACTTGACACTTTGATGGACATAAAAAATGACTATTCTTACATATATATATAATGATACTTGACACCCATATATATTATATTAATGAGATGACCCAAAATGAATATAATATTTGTAATGAAAGACAATTACAAATCTTTATACTATTTTGTAACACACCGACTAGACAAAATAATAATAACAAAGTATTAACCAAAAACCTATAGACAAATTTTGTTTGCTTTGTAACAAATAATTACAAATACATAACCCTGAAGTTCTAGAAAAAATACTATATAAACTGCAAGAATTTGAACAAGAGAAAGACCTAAAAAATTTAGACTTTTCTTTCTCGACACAACTAGATTGGAATGACAACAGTGATTGAGCTAATAACTCGTAAACTCGTATATGCAAATAAACCTTGTCTTGATCGGCATGAATACATAGCTGACGCACTTGATGGCAGAATCAAAGAAGGAATACCACGATCCAGGTAACTATATGAGTCTATCAAAGACTCTTCTCCCCTCCAATAACATGCCTCCACACGGCCATGGTAGAATAATGGAGGATCCGTGTCTGGCAGGATTTGCGAGATGGAGATATATACGTCCTTGAGGACTGTCACAAACTATCGATAGACAATCCTGAGTAGAACCAAATTCGAGGAGGAGATCGAAGACAAATATCTAGATGCCTCTTTACATAGCATAACCACGGATCGACAATACCATACGCATAAGTATAGGATATAGCAGATGTGCCTCACTTTATTGCAGACGGTTTTGAATGACGTTAACTGGTCATGACTAACTGTCACTGCATAAATCTAGAAATAACAACTTATAGTGGTGCCCATGCAGAAATAATCCTCCACAGGAAATCCACAAGATTGAAGTCGACAATGTTAATTGAACAATGCAACTTGAGGTCCAGGTCTGAAGGCCTTCCTTTCAAGATTCACTTTTCTCACAACTCTAGACAAGAAAGACGATTAAACTAAAAAAATTTGTAATACACAACTAATCTCTTGTATTACCAGGGGTGATACATTTCATGTTTGCCCCTTCATATGCATCATTATTCCATTAGAGTCATGACCAGACACACTCTGATACCAAATAATAAAGTAGCAGCAGAGTTAAATAGAATAAACACAGTAATCATATATTTCTTCTATATATTTATCATGCTAATACAATGGCTATTATATAGCCAGGAATGTTGTTGAACAACTTCCTATAAAATAGGAAGTATACAAAACAATAACCTACCCGTACTTATATATTGTTATACATTTGTTATAACAATATATCAACAAACAAACTAACCAATTATAATTGTTATTATTGTTTTATATAACAACTAATAACAATTTACTAACACATACTTGCAGCACAATAATTACTTCATGTAATTATTATTTTCTAATGAAGCACTTAATTAAATATTTCCTAACATGTAATACAAAGAAAAACAAAAATAGTCGATCTCACTGTTGTGCAGGGTTGTTTTTTCTGACCATTGATTGAAATCTTAGCTCGATGGGGAAGAACACACAGCCCGGCTAGCTACGAAATTGACCTTAAATGCAAATCATGTAGTTTGATAGCAATGTATAATGCTGAAATCATTAGCATAATGCAATGAATGCACTCGGTTTGGACATTTCCATTGAATTTTTATGGCTCGGCCTATCCACGAATCTACCTAATGCAAACATAGCTTATTTTACTCCAAGATTGACTCATTGATAAACAATGCAACGAATCGACTAAGTATCAAAACAATGAAACCAAATACATCTCGATGAAAGGATCGTTGTTTTGAATATCCTCAAGTCACCCTTTGTGGGCTTGGTCAAGGTCTACATCAACCGCAACTAGCTCGGTATGAGAAAAACCAGCTCGGTGGGTAATTCTTTGCACTGGTGTAATGTCCTCAATTCGGTTAAGGTGGAGCTCACACAACTCACCTCAAAATCCAATGTAGATCGAACTAAGACATTTGTAAATGCAACTTGGGTAAGGTTGGCTGGTGTAGATGTAGAGAGTCCTCCAAATTAGCAAACCACTATTGGGGAACAAAAAAGAATTTTTTATTTTTGTTTTTTATTTTGTGGATCTAATTAATTTCAACGAAGAAAATTTTCCTAGTGCAGGGTGCACCAAGGAAAAAAAACAATTCTTTTCCTTTTCCTAAAGTATGGCAGGAGGTTGTGGGCTTGTTGGATGTTTTGGGAAATTTTTGGAGGCAACACAGGCTCTCCTGTAGTGCATAATCTTCTATAAAAACTTTTTCTTCCTTCTGCAACCTTTCTTTAACCTTCTATGCTCATAGGTCCAAATCAACCAACTCTAGTGCCAAATGAAAGTAATGAATAGGGGTGGAAGCCTAATACTTTTATTAATTATTAATCAAATCATTTATAGAATTAATAACTACAATATTTATAGATATTTCATAGTCATGTACAAACAAACAAATAATTTACATAGGAGCAACCGTGAATTAATGCAAACATATATATTATTTCAACTAGGTAACAGATAATCCTACGCAAATATAATATGAAAAATATGGTGTAAAAACAATATAACAATAATTAAAAAGAATAATAATTACCTAATACAATGGATAATTACTATGTTACATAATAATTGTTTCATCAAATAAATATAATGATAAACAAAATCATAATAATTGATTAGGAAATTCATTGGTATCTTTTATTCACCGTGATTTACATATATAATTGAAAGTACAACTTCGAGATCCCATGGAAAAAATTGAGGTGGATGGTAAAGCCATGTTTTAGGTAAAGTTGAGGTGCTTGGTAAAGCCATGTTTTGGGTTAATTTCTATTGTTTTTCTCAAGTATTTTAATATTGATAAGCTTATGACATCCAATGTAGAAAGTGATTCGAAGGAAGTTGTGGTGATTACCCTACGATAAGAAGTATAATTACCTACTAATTTCCATTGAACTTATTTACAATGGGCCTCCTATAAAGGTAGATAGACTTGAATGAATCAAAATAAGTAAAAAAATTAAAGTGACCATCGAGGTCAGAAATTTAAATATTGAACTTCTGAGAATTATGCTTTGTAAAATATGAAGTTTAATTTTGACAATTTTGCTTTATAAACCCAAATATACCTAGTTTGTTACCTTGATTATTCATGTTTACTTTTCAGGTGTGCATATATGTAGAGGAAAACACATGTAATACTAAAAAAATTATATGAGTGGAGTGACAAGTGAAAAATATATGTTTTTTTTAATCTCACATGGAGTGAAATGTGAAAGCTAGTAAGTATTGAGGACCATGTCTAAATAATCGAGGATTTGTTCTATGAAATACCTAAAGCATCAGATATAGCTCTTTAAAATTCTTCAATCATCTGATTCAAGATGATATAGCATGTCAATTTTTTTCACCCCCCTTTTCTAATAAGGAACACCTTCAACGTAATGAAATGGATATGATAAAATTTACTTATTCAACTTCCTAAGTTTAAAATAGTAGATTAAATATAATTTATAAGGATACTTATTACTAATATATAAACTTATCATTAGACTATATAATACTAAAAAAGGAAGAAAAAAAATATGTAACAACAAAATTGCCAATTGTAGGAGTAATAATCTAAAAATATGAAAGAATAAGTGAAACTCGGGGACCTCTTCAGTTTGGAATCACTCTAGAAATGCTAGAAGCCTGCTACAAATAATAAGTAATTATAAATAAACATTAATGCCTGGTATCCCCAGCTTTCACCCTGAAATTTGAGACTACCCCATCTAAAAATTTTCATACTTTTCAAATAATGGGCCAGTTTGTGTTTTAATTGACAAAAAGTGTCTGCATTGTGTCAAGATATTCCCAGAGAGTCATATTAGCCAGTTTCGCCGAATACCTGGATGCCCAAAATCGTTATAATCTATCACTAGCGTTTTTCTATGGGAAATTTGTATTTAATTATTCTGAGCCCTGTTTGAGGTAAATTGTGCTCCAGTTTAACCCTATCGTTGTCTTACATGTAAATATTCCCATATACCAGTAGGGTTTTAAGCAAGGATGAATCCTGGGATTTATATATGACTTCTAGCAATGTTTTGTGTTTTTGGTGTTTTCCCACTTTGTTTTATGTGAAATTTGTCTAGGTCAATTCCTTTACCAGTTTAGTCTGATTTCTTTCCTAGAGTATCTGGAGATCACCTATGGACGTTATTCCAGAAGGAATTTTTCACTGGAGGTTTGGTTCTCTCCAAAAATATGAAGTCGTGCCCAGAAAAGGTCTCTTCTAGGTAGGTCACATTTTTGGGAAAGGAAGGTTTTAAGCTACAATGGGATTTTTCTTAGTAGCAGGTAGGTGGGAATTTTGTACCTGCCTAGCAGGGTACATTTTCCCGTGGAATCAATGCCACTTAAGTCATGATGGGATTATTAGAGGCAGCAAGCAGGTGGGAATTTCTTACCTACCTTGCAAGGTGAAAATTCCTATTGTGAAATAAAAGAAAATCACTTAAGGAATTGATGTGAATTTCTTACCTGCCTTGCAGGGTAAAAAATATGATTATTAAAGTCAAACAACTTAATTGGATCATGGGATTTTTGGAGCTGCGGTGCAGGGTGAATAATCCCATTAGAAATTGACTTTTAAAAATAGAATTCACCCTTGCCAAAAAAAGTGCGACCCACCTTGGGTGAATAGTAATGCATTTAATAATATTTATTAACCCAATTTTGGCGCCCATGCATGAGGAAAAGTCAACGCATGATGAAAGGATAAAGAAGATTGGAAATAGAATTTTAAAATTAAATAAATTTAATTTATTTATTGCAGCCCCCTCTCATGCAAAAAAGTGCGACCCATATTGAGGAGAGATAATACTTTTTAAAGTATTAATTAATGGAATTAATTCCTATTTTTGGTGCATAAGGTCAAAGCACACTGTGAAGTCAAAGTAGACTAGAAGTAGAAAGCTAAAATTAAATAAATTTAATTTATTTAATGGCAGCCATGAGCATGCACAAAATAGGTGCCCAAATTGAAGAGAAAAGCATGTTAATTTATTAATTAATTGCTAGGAATAGGAGGGGCAATAATTAATTATAGAATGATGAAGGTTATATAAGCATGGGCTCCCATAAGGATGAATTAATTAATTCTTTAGCAAGGAAGTGCAACCCAGGCAATTTTGGCGCTCAATTAAGGAGGATTTTTTCTCAGAAGAAGGTGTTTTCACTGCCAGAAAGCTTAAAATTTTGGTGCCTAGGTTTGAAGGAGAATGATTTGTGTCTAATTAATTGTCTACATAGTGGTACATGTGCTCAGGTGAAGTTGAAAAAATTCATGTTTACTTTGCATGCAAATAAAACATAAAATTTTGGGGTAGCAGGGTTGATATATGTAGATTTTTATAATTAAAATCAACTGTTCATGTTCCGGTTGCCATCTTTGTCTGAATTAATTGCAGGAATTTTTTACAGGTGATTTTATAAGAGAAAGGGAGCTTAAATAAATGTCCAATACATTGAACATATCCTCTGAATATGAAGAAATCTCTAGATCTGCACCGGTTGTAAAGAATTTCGGTCGAATAAAGAGAAAAAGAATTGCTCAGACAAAGATAGATTCAGCCATGGCAAAGCGGGATGAAAAAGAAAGCTCAGCTGAGTCATACATCACTTCCAGGTTTGCTGATATTGGAGATACAAATCTAGGTCCAGAACCTCTTTCTGAACTGATTTATAGATCTAGAGCTGGAAAGACTTCTCTCATGCTTGCAGTCAAAAGCAGTGGAATCATTCGAGCCTCAACATTCCCACCCATAGCTCAGTTGCTAGAATTCATCATGGAGTGTGCTAGGTCTTACCACCCATTATCCAGATCAGTCCGAGATGTTACGGGGAAGACAATAATTAGGCTAGATGCACAGTTCATCAATTATTTTCTGAAGATTCCAGCATGATAGGTGGTGACTACTATTAGCATACATGATGTTGGCAACATAATGGAAAAGCATAAAGTTGACTGTGTGGGCATAATGAATAACAGATACATGAAGAAGCCCAGATCTCCATCCAAGTTCCTGAGAAATCTTTCACTATCCAATCTGGTATACGAGGTGGATGATATTTCTAATTTGTTATGCAGGATAAATGGTGAAGCTAACACTCACAACTTCTGCACATGGATGTATGCTTTCATTAGGACCATTGAAATCAACAAAAAAGATTCAATAATCAATTGGTCAAAAATCATTAGTGACAACATCGGTGAGCATCTCAGAAATGTGAGGCATAATTACACCTTCAAAATGACATCGTATTTGGTATATGCAGTAGCTTCACAGGGTGTTTTCTCCAAGCTGGATAGACGTGTTGTGCTTTCCAAGGATCCTATTTTTGAGTGCTATCCGTAGCTTACTGTGCTCGCATGTCATAAATATTACTAGGTGGTCAATGATGGATAATTATATAGATTCATTTACAGGCTGGAGGATGACCTAAAGGCCAATAGGGTGAGCAAGGAAGCTTGGGAATTTGTGTCAAAGATTAGTAGTGTCTTCATCCATTTTGCATACTTTACATACCTCAGGGTCATCAACTTTTGAAGAGAACTATTTAAGTTACCCAGATATCTAAGTGATAGATTGGTCATCATGGAACTGAGCATAAAACTCATGGAGATAAATCACCTACTATCCAAATGGTACATGTCTATAGGATACTTCCTAATCCTTGTTGGCTATTATAGCTGCCAGAGTATTCATAAAACCCAAAGAATTGAAATGGAAATGTTCTCTGAGTACGAGCACGAGTTCTTCATAGCATAGCTGAACTTCGATCCATTTTGAGTGGCAAGGAATACAATCTCCCAGGAGTACGTGCATGTGCCTTCATTGGAAGATTTCTGAATGAAGTGTAGAAGTGACTATGAGGTTAGAAAGAAAGATTTCAGTAGGTTATCAATGCGATAAGTGTTTGAATTTGGATTAACATGGATACCTACAGATCTTAAAGATGATGGGCCTGTATTACTCGATGCATACCATCAGATGGGAGGAGATAGAGATGTGTAGTAGAAGAGCTATAGGTGGTTACCATATGATCGAGGAAATGTCTGCTGCTGTTCTAGTCAATACTTCAAACTAGTTGCTGATGAAGGGATATTTCCTGGATGAAGCATTGATGATCCAAATCATGGGAAACTTCGGCATAGGAGATTCCCTCAAGAGGAAGCATGAAGTAGAAAGCAACAGGAGGCCTAAAAATATTAAAGTGCATAGAAAGTCTCATTTGAGGGAGAAGATCACTTCTACTGCTATGGTGTTAGTTCCTACTTCTTCAGTAACAAGTACTACTTTACCAACTGCTACACCTCAGTAAGATATTTTCATTCCTCCATTGAATCCGGCAACATTTGTCTTTTCTCCTCAGCCACTCTATTCAGCACCTCTTCCTAAAGAAACGTTAAAGATGCATATGGTAGAATTTGAAAGAGCTTTGTCTTTGGAAAATTTAGAGGATGAAATCCACAACACTTTAGTTGTTTCAGATGGAGAGGAATTAGAGCGTGAGATAGTTGTACACTTGGCAACTTCTCATTCTACAAGAAGTAATTTCTTTGAATGGTTGGCTTCGTAGTTAGTTCTAGAGGCTAGAGAAGAGATCAAATTGGAAGAACATGACTTGCAGATGCTCCTGAATCTAGGCGGAGAAGATAGAAAACCCAAAGTTGCTAAGGTAACTTCAAGGATGATCATTGAGGAGTCGGGGCAGAAGTTCACTAAGATGTTAGTTCTAGTAGAAGGGAAGAGAAGGATTGAAGCAGGAACGATGAGCTCACAGAAAAACATATAACACTGAATTCCATGGAAGGATCTCTTCTGATGGTGCAAGGGAGAATTGATGGAGCTATTAGGCTTTTCACGATGAATTTCATCAGTTAGTTGGTGGCCCGATGGATCAGTTGAGAAGGGTAAGCGGCTTGAGTTTGTAATATCTTTCCATTTGGAGATCTACAGAATTATGCTGAAAAGGATGTAGGTACTGTAGTTAGATATTGAAAAGTTCAGGCCTAGCTTGGAGGATGTGGAAGCGTGTATCAGAGTATTGAACGAAGGATTACTGTAATTTAGGATAGAAAAGGAAGTTGTGACTAAAATAGATTGGAAGATGTTGAATTACATGTTTGACAAGTGTATTTAGTATCAAAACAAAAATAAGATGTAGATGTTACAATTGTTGTATCTTTCTTCTTCTACTCTTTCTTTTTCTATTTTTACATTCTTGGATATAATTGTAAAACTTTAAAGTTGTTGGTTTTGAAACCATTACTTTGAGTTATGTGGAACTATTCTATTAGCTAAGTGACAAATTGCGTATAATTTTGAGTATAGATTCAGATGCATGTAAATTGAAGAGAAATTAGAGGAGGATGATTACCAGATGTTATCTTTACTTCTTGTTTATGTTCTAGTTCAGTTGAGTTTCCTATTTTTATTTTCCCTTCTACATTCTATAAGTAGAGGAAGAACCTTTGGGTTAGTGATCAGAATTTATAAGCAACATTCTTGTGTTCCATATTTTGTGTTGAAACCCCTTATATAGTTATTTAAAGGAAAGGAATACAAAGGAGAATATTTCCGGAGAACTTTGTGTCACAGTGTATTTTGTTTCTAGCTTTTTTCTTAGATCTACTTATAAACTTTGTGTTATTTTAGATCTAGATCTTAAAGTTGCCTTTTCTTATAATTCTGTGTGTTAATATATCTTGGTTCCGTCTATGTGCATGAAATCAACTTTGTAATCTATTGATTGGGTTGCACATATTCCCTATTTCTTCCCTATGTTTTTATTATTTCCTTCTTCTTTAGATATTTCCTTTCTTTAACAGTTGTTTACTTGGTGCAAAACTATACAACTATGGTTCATGAGCTGCATGGTTAAAGTAAAACCCCTAAATAGATAATAACATGTTTTATTGAAAAATCTTACAAGGGAGCCTCACCAGTAAATGATGGAGATTTATGTCACGACTGCCTAGGTTTTCAGCTATGCAAAAAATCTAGCCAACAGTTTTTGGCGACTCCACTGGGGAATGAACTATCTTCATAGATCAAAGCTTATCTCTTGAAGATCAAAGTATTTGTCATTCAACTTTCAACCTGGCTGAATTTCCATTCACCTTAGCTATGAAGGCACAAGGAAGGATTGATAATTTCTTCAGATTGTAGGAGAAATTCAATTTAAATCATCCTCCTCAAGTTAGAAGCCGCAAATTTAAACTCTCACCAAGAAGAAGAGTACACACTCATCCAGATTCAGATCACCTTCAACATAATCTGGCGGCTGGAATTATTCACCAAGTCTACACAAGGAGAAGATGTGCCCCACTCATCACGCAAAACCAAAATCAAAATCAGAACCAGATAGCACATGTCCCATGGGGAGCAGCTTTTTTGCCACTAAACTTGAATTCACCTATGCATGATCTACCTAAAGGATCTAGAAAGAATTTTTTGAAATTCTTTCGAGATGGAAAGAAAAATCTTGATGATCATTTGGAAAAATTCTTCATATCTTGTGGTGTGCTTGTAGTGGATCATGAATATGTATCGATCATAATCTTCATTAAGACTCTACATGACTTGGTTGGTGAATGGTTCTATCGGCTAGCTCCTGGCACCGTAACTAATTGGGACACTATGCGAGAGCTATTTCTGAAAATATTCAAGCATGCAGAAGACGCTAGTATGTTGATTACTCAGCTGACACAATTAAATAAGGAGCCAAGTGAGAACATGTAGGACTTTATTGCAAGGTTCCAAATAATTTTATATAAAATCCCCACTTTTGTTGCATTGAGTGATGAAAATCAAAAGACATTTTTTATTAATGCTTTGTTTCCCGAAGTTGGATATCAGATGAGAACGGAAAGACCTGTGAATCTACTTGAAGCACAAAACACTGCCATGGAGGTTGAAGATGACTTGATCATGGCTGCAAAAATAAAACAATCATCCCACAAAGGTGATGGAGCTTCTTCAAGTACTTCAAATCCTTTGTTGCAAAGGTTGGCTAATGATATGCTACAAATCAAGAAGAAAATATCTCAAGCGGGAAATGTGACCCCTTCAAGAATAGCTCCTACCCATACCTTTTATGGTGAAAATCTAAATCGAAATAGACTTGTTGCTACACCACAACAATTGTCAACTAAAGCTTCTCCAACAAATAACTTGGAAACTAATGAAAAAGATCTAGGCATTGATGAATCATTTGATGATGAGGACTTTGTAGATCTCACTGGTGACTCCAATATTGGTTACCTGGACTATGAATCTGATGAGGGATATTATGAATCTTTTGAAGATTCTTATGGTCACACATTTGTGGTGTTTACAAGGTCCTAGGGATGCCAAAATTTTGAAGCATCCACAAGAAGCCAAAGAAGAGAAAGAGAAGATCCTGGGTCAGATGTTACTATCCTAAAAAGAGGTAGTACAGTACCTTCTTCATTAGCTCCCAAAGATAAGCATGCAAATTCTTTCAATTTGCAGCGGAGGGACAACGTGCATCTAGCTGAAGTAAGTCAAGCTTTTGACATTATTGATCACATTAAAAAGACCAAGTTCCAAATGTCAGATGCTGAGTATTTGAGAGCATTTCTTGATAAGCTAAATAGATTGGTCAAGTATGTGAAAAGTAATGGTCCCAACCCTCCAACAAATAATGTTTCACGACATATCTTGTCAAGCCCGAAGATTACTCCTCCTTCAAATAATGTGGTTGTAAGATCTTCTCCTTCTACTTCTTCTCTTGCTACATTGGAAAGGATCGAGCCATTCTATATATCATTGCTTATCAACGGGTACAAATTGAGCAATTACATTTTGGAGTCTAGAGCTTCTCACAATATCATGCTTGCCAAAGTTGCTAATGCCTTGGGTCTCACATTGACAAAAACCATTGGAAGATGCTATTCAATGGAAAGGCAAGTACCTTTGGTTGAGCAAATCAAATATGCATAGGCAGTACTTGTTTCTTTCCAAGACAAGAGATTAAAAATGACTATCCTTGTAGCAGACATCCCAGTGTCTTACGACATGCTATTGAGTAGAAATTTCTTCAAAGAGATGGGTGGAGAAGTCAAGATGGATTAGTCTTGTGCACGGATACCAATCAAAAGAGTTAATCATAAGTTAGAACCTGAGAAAAAATACAAATACACAGTATCGAAGTTTGAAGATCCTAGATCTCATATCTTGTTTCAGGAATATGATCACAGAGTCTATTATCTATAAATAGATAAAGATAAAATTCAACCTGTGATCCAAGAACCACATCAATTTGATAATAAGGTTTGGTATCTTGAATTTGATGGCAGTTGTTGTTCATTTGGATGTAATACACGCGTTATTCTTGTCTTTCTTAAGGGAAAGGTGCATGCACATTCCTTCAAATTGATGTTCAAAAATACTAACAACACGACAAAGTATGAAGCATTGTTGTTAGGTATGGAACAAGAAAGAATAGTGGGAATCAAGATCTTACATGCAAAGGGATATGTTAAGCTGATTGTTAATTTGATAAGAGGTCTCTACCAAGTAAAAAAGGACAAACTTCAGAATTATAGAGATCAAGTCTACTCTATTATCCTAGATTTTTCAGCTTTCTCGGTATCTTACATTCTGGGAGAACAAAATTCAAGAGCTGATTCACTTGTTGTGACTACAACGTTGTTAAATCTAGATCAGCCTCCTACATTTTTTAGACATGGGGATTATAAAGTTGAGATGGTATTCCGCCTAAAGGTCCCTGATAACATCTAACAATAGCAAGTTTTTAATTATGACAAGCAAATTGCTGCATTTCTCCAACAAAAGGAAAACTTCGAAGAAATATACTATGAGGGAAGTAACTCTCCTCCAAGACAAACTACTATGGGTGAAATGGATGCAAAGGTCTCAGGAAGTCAAGAGATTATTCAGCTGAAGGTAAATAAAATTCCTAAAGGTCTGGTATCTCTTGAGGAAATGTTCGGCAAGCATGGTCCGATGCTTAAAAAGAATGAAGAAAGTGGGGAAGGTTCTTCCTTCGATACACAGTTACTAAATTTGGGAGCAAGCAATGACCCAAAATTAGAAAATTCGGGAAAGTGTTGTTCAAAAGTAGAAAGAAAATATTTTATAGAGATTCCTAAGAAATACATAGATGTTTTTGCCCGGTCTTACCAAAATCTAAAAACATATCTGCCTGCAGAAGTTCAACATTACATACCATTAAAACCAGAACAAAATCCTTTCAAGAAGAAGTTGCGGCGACATAACCCTACTATTTCTAGGACTATCTTTACAGAGATCTATAAGCTATTAGATGTAAAGATAGTTTATCCCATACATCACTCTGAATTGTTATCCAACATACTTCCTATGAGAAAGAAGAGTGGCGAGATTAGGTTGTGCATAGATTTTCACACCCTCAATCAAGCCTCATTGAAAGATAACTACCCCATACCCATCATGGATCACACTCTGCAGGTGGTCACTAAATCTTAAATGCTTTCCATGCTTGATGGTTTCTCAGGATACAATCAGATCAAGGTGTCTGAGGAAGATCAAATTAAAATGGCGTTCATTACACCTTGGGGAACTTTTGCTTATCATAAAATGTTGTTCGGTTTGATCAATGCTGGATCTACATTTCAAAGAGCTGTGGATTTAGATTTTTCCCATCTCAAGGATGTAAGCATAGTGGTGTACCTTGATGATCTGACATTATTTTCAAAGAATAGAAGCGCAGACATTTCAAATCTAGAAGAGGTTTTTCATACAATGTCGTAAACATGGTATTTCTCTTAACCCTAAGAAATATTATTTTGTTGTAACAGAAGGAAAGCTACTAGGACACATTTTCTCTAAGGAAAGGACCAAGATAGATCCAGAACGTGTCAAATCTATTCATACTTTACCATTGCCAACTTCCAAAAAAGGGGTTCACTCTTTCTTTAGTAAAGTTGATTTTCTCAGGAGATTCACCCCTGACTTTGCTGAGCTAACTCATCATATCTCAAATATGATGAAGAAGACACAAGATTTCAAATGGAGCATCGAAGGGAAGGAAGCATTTGGGAAAATTAACGAGGCCCTGTCAAAAGCCCGAGTACTAATCTCTGAAATTTTGTTGAACAAGCATGGATGCCATGATTTATAGTAGTGTTGACTTGCAGTAGAAACATGGGTGTCATCTAAAAAGATCAAACTACCATAACATGGCGGCTTCATTCAACCGCATGTCCTTAAACTACTCAGGATGATATCATACTTCATTAAATTGTGGTGGTTGGGGGTTTTGATCATATGGTTTAGAAAGAGGTGCGGATTTCACTTGCGCCTTGCAGATTTTCTTTGATCTATGGTTTTTTGCGGCCTCATATATTTCCTGAGCGATGAGCAGAGTTTCCTTGTCATACAACGTTTGAATGTTTCCACCCTTAGCCATATAACACTCCTTGTTGTGAAGTTCTTTCCTTTTGCTATTGCATGACACTTTACCCATGACTATGTCCCTTTGTCCTGCAGACCTTAAGAAACCATGAAAAAATATGATTTGGGAAACCCACATACACTAAGTTAGTGTCGCGCGGCTTCCAACCTTAATCACATTTGAATTACTTCTTCTTTACTGTGTGGTGTCTTGCTACATCTTCCTCTTCTGCATTGCATCTTTTAACTTAGTGGACTTCATCCTTGATTTTGTGAAATTGACAAACTCCATAGAATGCTATGTATTCTGATTCTGTGTGAAATTATCTTTCTCCATAGCACAGAACACTAACTTCTCATCCTTCATCCTTTACCTGCTTTGCGGACCTCGTCTTTAGTTGATTATTAGCAATTTTTGTGGGAATGAAACCTAGTTGTGCTATGATTTTTCTTCAACCCGTGAGAGATTAATTTGGTGTCATGTAAGATTGACTTCCTCAATGCCATGAAGGTCTAACCAACCTCATGAAACACTAATTATGTCCAAATCTACCAAGTCTTGAGCATTCATTTATTTGTTCGGCGAGTTAGGAGAACCCACTGAATGTTATATTTATGCACTCCGTGGAAGACTGACTTAATGTATCATGGTGTTTTCTGAGCAAAGTTTTTCTAAGTCCATTTTTGATGAGTTGTTCAAAATTGCAAAAAGGGGGGCAATTTTGGACAACAAATACTTATACGGAAAAATAAATATTTTTTTATAAAACATACTCCAATAACCAATTAAATTAGGGTCTTTAATTTACATATAATTATAATTATTATTTTTCTCTAGGAAATGTGATCATGACATCTTGATATTAGAGCCTAAAATCCTAAAAACCTAAGGTTGTGGCTATTGCAAGAATTATAAGTTCAATGTTTTACATATCATTTTTTGTAGGGTATAATAATGAGGATTTGGATTATATTCTATTTTTTATTTTAAAAAATTAAATTGAGAAGTAGTAAGATGGAAGGCAACACAAATAGTGTGCATGTAAATTTATAGGGATTTAGTGAAAAAAAACCCAAAAACATTACTAAAGAGAAGAAAGTCATACAAAAAATTTAACATCAAAATTATTAAAAATAATGACTACCAATTTTTTCCAGACTTTCATTATTGAAGTTCACAGGTATAATGGAATTTTATTATAGCTTAGGCCAAGTTCAAGTGACAAAGTGTGTGTGTCAACATCAAATGAATTGGATATGTGAGACATCCATAAGCAAGAGAATTATCCCTAGATTTTAGTAAAAAATAATTGACACAAACTCATTTAAATTCGATACTAATAATTTTCCTTAATTGTTAGGACCTCATATGTTTTTTCTACCATCATTATATCATTTTTGGCAGGGCATTAGAATTTTTTTAAAAATTCCAACAAACAAAAAGCCATTACAAAAAGTAAAAGTAATTTTACATTTTAATTTTTTTTAACCATCTTGCTCATCAATATTTCAACTAAAAGAGAAAAACACTAAGCCTAAATGCCAATATTTTATTTTTCAGAGAGCATAAGGTTAAGAACGAATATTTAAAAGTAAATTAGTTTTGAGATTGATCGAAATAGTTAGTATCAAATTGTTGGTACTATTGTTATATAAGACCATTGAAAACCCTGAGCCCATTGCAAATGTGTTCATGCTCCTTCCCATCTTATTTTCACACCAACACTCCATTATAACTCAACCCTCACATGTAGGTGATTGGTGGCTTACAATTAGGAAACTATGTTTTCATGTAATAACATCTCGTTTGTTTAGGGTGGATGGTACATAGATGATTATATTTATATGAATTACTTTCACACATAAACTTAATTTAAAGGTATATATGAATTCAATTATATACTACCATACCACGAATAACTTATCTCACTTGTCTCATCCCTAATAGACATGTTTAATTTGCTTCTCACATATTTTAGCCCTATTTTTTAATCCCCCATTGAAACCACTATATATTATTTTTATGTAAATAAGAACTTTTGGTTGAATATTTGAGGATTATTCTTATTATGAATTACGTATTGCTAAAGACATATTCATATGTAGTATGGTTGTTACATTCACCTTATTATGAGGATAATGAGTTGTGTTTTCTTGTTATTTAATTAAAATATATATTATTAGTTCCTGCCTATGGCAGGAATACTGTACATTTCACTTCAATGAAATAATTTTGGTCAATGGACCAATCACAAATGATAATTTTTTGCATATCATTGAAACTTATAATGTTTTTATTCAATTTAAGTAATTTGACAATTTAACAATTTAATAAAAAACTATTTAACTAATTTTTTATTGGTTAGTTAGGCATGATTTGACAAATTTTCCCCCTATTAAGGTACAGTCTTTTTCAAAATTTTAAAACCAAAATTTCTAAAAATGCCATCTGTAACTGACATTAATTTCATTAACTTAATGCGGGTCACTTTCTCTGCTAATCGACAGAAAAATTAATTATTTCAGTTGTCAAATTTGATGCAATTTGTTCGTATGCTACTGCACAGCTTCGCTTTCTGTTGTTTTGTAGGTAAGTTTTCCAAGCATTTTCTACTTCGTGAGATCTTTTTCAAGGTTAGTAAATGAATGATCAGGGCGATATCCAGACAGCTAGATATATTCCGTTTGTGTTAGGAAGTCATTTTACGTACCTGGGCTTTGGTTGGCGGAAAGCTCTTCGTTTTGGTGGCTTGTTTTCTTCTTACATTCCAGATTGTTGAGGCGAACGAGTTTACAGTTGGAGGAAAGAATGGTTGGGCTGCGCCAACGGGATCCGAACACGAGACCTTTAACCAGTGGGCCGAGAGGCTTCGTTTTCATGTCGGCGACACTATCTGTAAGTAGTGAAACCCTACCGTCATTTGTTGTGAAGGGGTTTCTGTGTTATTAATGGCTCTGTATCTTTTTTTCTGTGTAGTGTTCAAGTATACGGGAACGGAGGAATTTGTTCTGCAGGTGACGCAGGAGGCGTTCCAGAAATGCAACACGACATCGCCTGTTGCGAGCTTTGACGATGGTCACACGGCGTTCAAGTTCCCAAACTCGGGGCCATTTTACTTCATCAGCGGTGCGCAGGGGCACTGTGAAAAGGGGCAAAAGATCGTGGTCGTGGTCATGTCTCGGGGCGGCTGTCGCAGCTCTGGTATTTCTCCGGCGCCGTCTCCTTCTGACGGCAATACTAATGAAGAGGTCCCTACCTCTTCGCCATCGGGAAACCCTGCCGTTGCTCCTACCAGCGATGCCCCTGCTGCTGCTTATGTACTTTCTGGCGTTGCTGCGCTTGCTGCTGTCATGGCTTTCTAGATTATGACAGACTTGACCCGCTCGCAGCTGGGTTTGCTGATTTGGCGTTAACTGACAGATTCTTTGGGGGTCAGGGTAGTAATTATTTTTAGGCTTTTTTTGGGTATTGGTGAAGAAGACGAAGTTGTGGCGGTCACGGAGTCTAGATATTGGTTTTAATGAAATATATATTTCATATTTGTGTAAATAGATTTTTGTTTTCAAGGAGGAACATGTTCTGTTTGATTGAGATTCGGACTGTATTTGGCCAAATATGCTATAAGTTGATGGATCTTTTCACTTTTGGTCTGTGATTTTTCGTGGCTAGCTTGTATTTCTGGGATGAAACCTAATCATGTATTTAGATATGTCAAAATGTTTTAGATCATGGAAGTTTGTTTTAACAACATTTATTTATAAAGACAGAACTGGTAAACGCATAATGAAGTATTTGTTCATAGAATGCTATTACAGGTTTTCGCTTTTCGGAATATTAACTTGGCTTTTAATACCAGCTAACAATTGACGAAGAAACAGAAATTTAAGTTTAGATTTTTTTTAGCGACTTTAGGGGTTCAGAAATTTTAGTATATTGATGCCAATAATAGATAGTAGCAGTCCTAATTTTCAAAAAAACAGGAACGAATCCTCAAATTTTTAGATCTCAATTTTGATGTATGAGACTTGTGACTGCTGAAAATTTTCTGAATCATACGTGCTCTGTAGGTCTTAATAATGGCGTGCTTTGAGTTATTGTTTGTGTTTTTGCGTTTCATGCCTGTGTTTTTGTGTTTCATGTCTGGTTTTTTGTGGTTCTTTTATGTTTTTGATTTGGGTTTTTTTGGCTCCCATTTTTATGGTCAGAATAGTCTCTGCATGTATGTTAGTGCTCTGTTTGAGGTAAAAAAAATGACGCAGGAACCGAATCAGACCAAGCCGATAGCTGAAGCAAGGAGTGAATTGAACTAAGCAGTGAGCATTAACATTTCAGGATGGTTAGTATTATTGAATTTCTGCTATAAGTAATTCTTCTAAAAATACAAATTATTGGTGGTGTATTTAAGAAATTTCACATCGATTATTGCTGGTGTATTTAAGCAATTTCACCTCATTCTGCACCATATGATTTACGTATATTTGCTGCTTGTTTTTAATCTATGTGGACCTCTCTCTTTGTTTATGGGTTTCTGTATACGAATAATTTAAAGGGTTTTTAGAAAATGATTTCTGTTTCAGGTGACTTCTGCGTAATGATTTCCTCATTTGTACAGGGCTGATTTCTTGATTTGGGCAAGTACAGGTTTCGGAAATCACCTATCAAACCCAGGTTCGATCACTGTAGAGCCGCCCTTAGCTAAAGCCTTGGAGTAACAAACTTTAGCCATACTGTCCTGGCCCTTAGGCTAGGATAGCCAGGAATTCCATGTTTGTAATGAAGATAAACAGTGCCCGAGTGCAGAGAAATTATCAGTGCACCTGGTGGGAAGGCTAATTTGTATGTGTGTAGGGGAAGGTTTCAGGCTACAGTTGAGAACTTTTAGGCTACGATATACAGTTTTTTGGGGGTTTACATATTTTAGAGGGTTTATTTTTATCTTGATCTTTTAGATTAGGGTTTATAAATTTTAGGTAAGGTTAATAATGTATTACTTGATTCCCTGAACAGTACAGGCCGGCTCAAGGGCGAGTGCAAATTTTGGCAATCACCTTTCAAGCTCTGTGGAGCTACCATTAGGTAAAACCAAGGTGTACCTACAGCGACACTGACTTCACCATTAGGTAATACACCACACAAATTTGTATTTAAGTGTTTAGGGGAAGATTTCAGGCTACGGTTTAAACATTTAAGGGGAAATTTACAGGCTACATACAGTTAGATATTTAGGCTAGGAGGGTAAATATTTTTCAACTGTTATTGTTAGAACTTTCTTTATCTTCTATTGGTAGATTATTAGTGAATATTGATAATGTATCACTTGATTTTGCAGCACTAGATTAGGTTGTTTGGACCATTCTTATTTGTTTGTTTGTCTTGCACATGCTTAGGCTGTCCTTCTTTTAAGATATTTTTGGGAGTTTTGTAATAAATGCTAATGGGATGGAATTCCTGTGTTCAATTTTGTAGCTGTTCAAATATTTTGAAAAGTCTTGTAGTTTACTGTTAGGGGGTATGATCTGTCTCTGGAACATTTGGAATTTTTTGTATATAATTTTATTTTGTCATATTCAAGTTTCAGATGTAGTTGGTTTAGTAATTTTATTTAGGTAGATGTACAGATCAAGTCTATTTTAGATGGCTTAACTGTCATTTGATTTAGAGGTGTAAAATTTAATTTAGGTTTCACAGGGACAAACCTACAGTTGCGATTTTATTTTCCATTTGTGTTAGGAAGTCATTTTTTCTGGTAAATTTGATCAAAGCTGTTCCGGGTTCATGCAACAGGATGTTCCCCCAGCTTCAGGGGACATGGAAGTGGAGGATCCTGTTCACGTGGCAGAGGATCAAGCTGTTTGCAGCACAGAACAGGATGTTATAAGCGTGACTAATGACCAATCTTAACAGTGAAGAAAATCAGATTATCGTGACATACACATCAGTGCTTGGAAAAATCCATTCACAAGTCGAGAAAAAACTAGATTTTTTTTATTGACCGGCGTAAGTCTTCTCCCTGTGTTTGTATAAGTACAGGGCAAATAACAGTAAATAATAGAGCAGTTGCAGTGCAAATAATATAGCAGCAATTAATGGGTCGTGCCAGATCTTCATCTACTTCATCAGCGTGGCCCTATTTGACAGTTTTGTATTATTTTAAGAAACCCCAACGCTTAGCTTCTCTATGCATTCTCCTCTTCTACGTGACCTTCGTTGTATGGGACCGTTTCACCATTACAAAAGAACACGAGGTAAGTGGGCTTTTCCCCGTTGTCCCAATTTTTTGTATCTGCATCTTAATGGAAATTTCTTAAGAAAAATCTAGACTTTCGTGTTTCAGTGCATGATTGTTCTTAAAAAATGGGGTTTATGCTAGGACGGTATGCAAGTATCATGTACAAACTTTCCAGGAGCAACCGCAAAAACCTAAATACATAAATATATAGAAATTAATCTCAGCTGGAAGAAAACAGAGAACATAGATCCATAGAGAACTAACCAAGTAAAAGATCAGAGGTAATCAACAATAATGATTTACGAAATAACTTCTGTCCGGATACAAATAGCAGACCAGTAGAAGATAAAGGACATCACAATATTGATTCACAAAGTAATTTTTCCCCCTGATACAGTAACAGCCCAGTAGAAGATTAGAAGAAAAAAATAATAATAATGGACATATAAACTTCGCCCCGGATACAAAAAGTGGACTAGAAGATTAAAGGAAATGAACAATAGTGATTAACAAAGTAACTTTCCATGGATGCATATTGGGGAATCCTGTTCCTGTGGCAGAGGATCAAGCTATCCGTGGCAACGCAACACACTCGCACCTTGCTTCTTGCATGCCACTGGTTATGGCAGCCCTGAGCAGGACCAGGGCATCTGCTCTCAGGGTTGGCTCGCACCCGTCGTTGCTCGACACAGCTGTGCCGCGCATGTCACACACCCGAACTGTTTCGACTTTATGAAATAAAAAATTTTCTTTGCGCGGTTCAGGCGTGTGTGGCAAGAACTATTCAAAGTTGCAGGAACACCATGAACAACCCTAAGGTTCACGTATTTGTCCGCACTTACTTATTGCGATCTATATGAGTGCAAGGTGAGCACAGGCGAAAGTGTTGTGACAAAATTCCAAGGTTGGGGTCATATATAATTGGTATACGTGAGCCAACCAACTGATAATGGTTATACTTTAGAACTACTACTTCCTTGCCCCCGGTTGACAGATTAGCTGTACGCGAGGGTAGCGCAAAACCGATGTTCCCCGTCCGATACCACGGAACAGCAGAGCCTAGCTGAGGAGGCCTTCGCGTCTACAAGGAATCTTGTGGTAAACACTTTCGCCCCACCGAAGTGGTGGAGGTCGTGGGTTGGACCATGACCGGGGATGTAGTGGGTGTGTCAGCCTACGTTGTGGTTTGGCTGACGCCTGCCTTGGCGATCTTGTTCAGGTCGGCCGATTAAGGCAACAAGTGATCCAACATAAACTAGACATGCGGCACACATCTGTGGAATGCTTGGAACGAGGGCGAACATCCAAACATCGGTCACGTGATATTCGAAAGGTTTGTGCGCAGATCGACCATTTTGGAAGTTGACCACTCGGGGATAGAATTGTTAACAACATTCAACTAGGAGGGCCGGCACTTGGTACATACAAATATCCAAATACAAAAATATGGCGAATTAATAAAATATGCATCGGCAGCAACAGGATTGTGTGAACAGTATGGAGTAAGCTGTGTAGCACAATTCAAAGTAAAAGTAAGACGTCCAACTTTGCAAGAAGAACGTGGAAAGAGGGGGTGGGTGTGGGCCTAATATTGGTGACGATTTGCATATGTCTGAAGAGTTCATTGCCATATTATAGCGGCTTGCGACCACCGGTCTTCGAGAGATCAACCGTGTGCAGAGAGGCCAAGGAAGGAGCATAGGGGAAGGCAGGCGATCGCACGAAAGAAAAGGCGCCCGGGCCAAAGGGACTAATAGACAACAGGGCCGACAGAACGGAGTCACTAGGGCGGCGGTGGAGGTCAGTATGCATGTGGTCTTAGCAAATCACAGAAAACAGCAAAACAGGCGTACATGCACCAAACTTTAAAGGAGAATAGAAACAAACTTGAGAGAATAACACAACACAAGATGTACAACTCAAGAGTAAGAGCCAGATGAAACCCGACCACAGAAGGAAGAGGCGCACGCCGACGTGCAACAAAGAGAGGGACAGACAAGACCTAACGAAGGCCACGACGGCGATGGGCAACTTGGTACAAAGTTGATAATACGAACCATGGAACGGGCAAGCGAGCACAACATAGAATCAGAGGTACTAGAGAGGAGTGCAAACACGACTCTACGAGCAACAAACGGGCGATCGGAAATAACTTTAAGCCAACAAGGCCTTAAAAGACACGGCACCCTCTCCAAATAGTAGTCCTAGCAAAGGGACCAAAACAAGTGGCAAGATGGATTTTCGATCTCATGGTCTTAGTATATTTAGTGATTTAGGGGCACACAGCACGGACGTTGATGGAATTGGGCTATTAACTAGAAATTTCATAAACAACTTTTTGGCTTCTGGGTTTGGTGTGTAAAATTAATATTCTCGCTGTTTACTCCATTACAAAGTTGCTTGTCAATGTTTCTTGTTTACCATTTAATATTTGAATATTGTCACATGTTTGGACTCTTAAAGATTTCTTCCGTAGTCTGACAAACTACATTCTAACTATTTACAATCCCCCTTAGCCTTTCACATCCTCCATTTTGCCATTCTACAATTACAAATTAACGGCAGACGGCCTGTTGCGAGCTCTTGTTTAATTATTCTGTCTTTATTTGAGTTTTGATATTTTGATAAAAGTAATGGATTATTATGTTGAAATGCGTTGTTCCACTTGGGTTGAGGTTGGGGTTTTTGACACAATGTACATGCGTGGGTGGCGGAGATGAAGCAACAAAGGATGTCAAATATGGTGTGTCGTGAACCTCAGGATGGAGGTTGGATGGTGCACAAATCAAGAAATCATAATTTTTATCCCTAATTCAAATTGGCAATTTTGTTACACATACGTGTCGGCAAGCGTTAAATTTAACAGCCACATATGTCTCTCCAACAATCTTTGTATGACATTTTGTTTTTAAATATTGCCCTTCAAAATTACAAATTTGTTTTATTCGTACTAACTATTTAATATTTAACTAATTAATTTAAATATAGAGTAATATAATTTATATCCAAATATATATAACAAATACAATCACATTTTAAATTTACAAGTCACGTGTGATGGTTATTTAAAATATTTACCAGTATTGAATGGCTAAATTGAGGAAATTTAAACACTATCAATTTTAACCCAGGCTGTGCGGAGTGGAACGCGACATAGGGGCGGTGGGGGGTTAGAGTCAGCAGTTACATGGGACAGGTTTGGAGGAGACCTCTTTATTTGTGGGCAAGGGGGGAAACAGTAACACTACGTTCTCAGATCTTATGTCGTCCATCCTCCAAGCTCGAAATATTCCTTGAATACCACAAAATCTGTTATTGTGGGATTTCATCATCGGCCATGGTTTGTTGGCACAATGTTAGCCTCAGCTCGTCCTAGGTAACAAGGCGTAGCTGAATCTTCATACGCTTCCATTAGGTGTGCATCCACTGTCAGCTTCCTCAGCACACTTCGTATTCAATCCAACCCTGCATATGACAATCTCTCTTGCCTTATATTATTGTCTGCACGAAGAACTAAAATTCGACCATTTTGCTAATGCCCTATATTTAACGAGTTTAAAAGTTATTACGTTTTTAGAATAATGTATTTTTTAAACTTTCGGGTTCTCCAATTTCTATTGTTCGGATAATTTATAGTATTTATAGTTAAATGAACGAATACTTGATTTAATATGACGCACATAGGTGCCTCGAATATTATATGGTACAACAATCGGAATAAAAATTGGGATTTTTAAAGTTTGACTCTGTTGAAAAGGATAAAGCTTAGTTATCTTGATGTTTGGCGACAATACCCTTCTTTTTAAATAATTAATAAACGCGGCAATATTGATTAATGACATGGATCAATTCTAATGTTATGTGGGGTTAAATACGAAATAAATGAACAGTTTTTTTTATCTCTAGTGGTTACCTTTGGTAAGTACAAGACTTGTAACGCATCAACATATCATTATGTAATTGCGGTAACATGAGAATTGTTTGTTCTTAATTTTATCCAATAACTCGTCGATTATTTAAGTGAGGCAATGCACCTTCCCTTAGGATTAATGAATGCCAATAACATGCATTGTTGTTGACGTTGGCATAAGGGGCTCTTCAAAACAATTACTCAGAAGAATATTGGTTAGTGTATTTAGCTCATGCTACCACTGTTGAATTCTAGAAAAAGGATTTTACATAGTTAATTACTGGACCAGCATAATGTATACCATACCCAGATATTGAGCTGAATAATAAAGGATTTGTAAGGGCCACAACTTTTTTAGAGTTTTTGGTATATGATCACAATGTTTTTGATTGAAAAGTTCACTTTTATAGAATATAAACAAGAATATAAACAACATGGACCATACAAAAAGACGGGGGCGAAATCCCAACCAAACACAAACACCATCACTCGAGCCACTAGGCCTAAAAAAAGAGCAAATTCCAAAACCAAAAGAAAAGTGTTTAAAAAATTGGTTATTCTCTCCAATGTGATGCCCTCAAGCCGACCCAAGCCAATAAAGGTCAACTCAGTTGAGCACCTACAAAGTTTGCGGGACCATTGCAAACATCGCCCGCGGGGAGTCATCCAAAGATAAAAAAATGGAAAAAACGGTAGTGAAGAAAGTGTTGTTACATTAGCTTTCAATACCATAAATCTATCTTAATCTTTCATATAAATTAATATATATATAAATATTCAAATCACTTCTAACTGTCTTTGCATTAACTAGATAAAACATCTCTAAATATTTGTTTTTAACTTGTATCTTGGATTATCCGTATTGTGAGTAGCCCATAGTTTACATTTCATGAATACGGATGCAAACCTCAAGATTAAGTATAACAATATTAAGTAATGTGGTGGCGCAAAATCATGTAAAAACATATGACAAATCTTGTGAATTGTTTAGATTGGGTGATTGGGATCCATATTAAGTGAAATATTGACAAGAAAATCATGTCAAAACATATGAAAAATCTTGTGAATTGTTTAGATTGGGTGAATGGGCTCCATATTAAGTGAAATCTTGACAAGAATCATGATGAAAATTAAAGAAATCTTGACAAGAATGTTGAATCCGTGGTAGCAGTTATGACATGTATGCCTTGAAATGTTCCATAACTCCCATCATATGTCATGTTGCCTCCACTGAACGGTCCAAAATTGATGATTGCCTCTGGAGTGTTTATACTCCACCGAAATGTCAATGTATTTTCCAGCACTTCATGAACTAGTCCGTCATGTGAAAAAGAAAACTCTCTGTGTTCTCCATATTTTTTGAGGTGAGATGATTGAAAAGTTTGAGTTTCTGAGGTTGATGCACCTCTCCCTTCAAGACTATCCATATGTAGTGGACACCCAACAAAACAAAAAATATAATGATCTCTTGGGTGAATGTTTGAATACCCGAATAAATGCAAAAGATATATGTAGGGTTAATAATCCTTACCGTTTAGACCTGGCAATCCATCCTTGTTTCTCTTAGACATAATGCAAAAATCTTCAATACTTGAAGAAAATTAGATAAACTCTTACGACTAGGTGTGCATAGCATAAATATGTAGACCAACCCCACTTGTTCATTAAAGATGTAATTTTATAGTTAATACACCTCTTACTCAGATAGTACTCATCTTGAGGTTGCCATATCTCCATACACTTGCAGTACGGGCGCGGAGGAGACCATCTGAAGCTTCATAAAAGGCTGAAGCATAGAACTGACATGTTGCTGCTGAAGAGGAAGTCAAAACATTGTTCCTAAGAAAAAAAGGTAAGAGAATGAGCGAGGAGGAGGCGCTATGTCAACAACGATTGAAGATAGCTACAAAAACTCATACTCGCCTGACAACAGACTTGCAAACTAAGACTTCCATGATGATAATATGGCTATTTGTGAAAAACATTGAGGAGTTATTGATGCACATCACTGGCGTCTCTAATTTCACGCATACCACTACTCTTCTTGGGAACGGCTAGAGAAAGACAACAACCCTCCAACGCTTGATACGTACTGACCCGGCTCATATGACGACATGCGAGTGGCCCTCCTAGCAAAGATCAAATCCAAACTTGCCCAATCCGCCAATAAATATTGTGGCATCGTCACGTTCTTGCTGACTTTCCGTCGTGGGTTTTTTGCTACTTGTTGCTGCTCTTTTGCAGTTTTGAACGGGTTGCTGTTGTGGGGGAGACACTCGTGGATTACACGGGTTGTGACCGGTCATGGATCGGGATCCTTCCGGTAGTTTTTCAACGCCTATTCTGGCTGCTAGGCCCCCTTTTAGTATACAAGGGTAGTCCCGTGCAAAAAAGAGGGACAACAAGAAAAAAACGTAAGTCGCAGACCTCTCCTTTACACATGGGGACCCGAAATGCTTAATTAGGGCGGGGGGGAAGAAGAAGAAGCAAATAGTCACGACGATAAACTTCGGCAAATCCACCTCTAACGAACAATTCCTCTAGCAAGCCGCCGCAGCGGGGGAAGCCAACATTCTGCAGGTCCCCACAAATGGGAATAAAAACAACAACGAAGCACACGCAGAGGGAGGTAAGGGTGCCCCCAGTGGCTCATGCCCGCCAAACACACTATGGGTGTCCGGCCCTGAGCACGCTTGAGCATGGCTAGGCTCATAGTGGGGACCTTCAAAATTTCATGGACAACTTCAGGCCAGCAATGATACCCATCTACAACTCTCTTGTCACCGAACCATCAACATTTGATAGTTGGCTCACTTCTGTCTCTGCTTCCACTTAGTCTAGCCGATTGTACACCCACTTTACAACCTCCTATGGTACACAAAAAAATATACCCAATTTTTTTGGCTATCGAGTGTCCCATTTTTGACTTTATAGATGATTCATATCTTTCCTTTGGGATCTATTGGCACAATATAATTGCCACCATATTCTACAAAAACTAAGAAAATATCACGTACGTGTAGAAATTCCATTCTTATGACATGGAATTAAACTTTCTCGCAAAGCACAGTAGGATGCCCAATTATATAGTGGTGGAGTGACAGTACATGGACATCAAGTTATTTTCTACCAACTTTGACATTCATCTCCTGATGTGTCATAAGAACATAAATCTATGAAATAAGTTCAAGAGGCTTTGAGATCAAGCCTTGAACTAATTTTTTTTTCTCATTACATACTATGTCCACGTTCAAACGCCTGCAACAAATGTATAAACTCACCCATTTCCCATAATTTCTTCATACAAACACCATAAATAGTTTTTCCTCTCTAAAGTTTGCACACATTACACCACCACCCCCATGTACTAATTTTAGCGTCTATTCCACTCTCTCTTCCTTTATATATCTAACATATCAAATACCTTAACCAACACAACTACACGTCTTATTTTCCTTCTCTTTTCTACATATTTTTCTTCCTCTACATTCCTTTTTGACATTCACATCGCATTGCTCACATGTGATTACTAGTTTACAAAAGAAAATATTTTGATGGGATGATTGGCTAGTCAAGACTTCAATAATTATAAATATATATACATGATTATAAATAAAAACTAGTAGCATTCTTCAAAATTCCAAATAACATTGATTTGTTTTAAAATATGGAGACCAATGATTAAAGGAGTTTTTATAACCATAAAAATAAATTTGGAGGATTATTGGTATGGATATATGTATAATGTGGTTAAATCAATATATTGTCAGTCATACACTACATATAATAATGATAAATTCTTATAATAATAACAATCCATTTTTCCTCATTATATATGTTTGTGTATATATGTGACCGGATTGGACCACTTCACCACTATGGACTCTGAGGGGCATGCCAATTCAATAGATTATGAGGAATAAAAATGGATGAATCAACAACTATAAAGGGAATTTCAAAACTTAATACTATAATTATAAAAACTCAAAAGAAAATTTGAAACTCAAATATAAAAATTATCATACACTGAAAATAAAATATAAATAAGTCAAGTAAGAAAGAAACTGGGGTTAAATCAGAATGAAACAATAAACCGGTTAAGACACACGTGAGAAGATATACCCACAATTACGCCCAAAGATGAATACAATAATGGAGACAGTGGGTAAAGTTCTAAAGAAATATATATATGTGAACCAACATCAACTACGAGTTATTAGTAGTGGGCACTAAGAGGAAGTGGAATAATGGTTGTCTATTTTAGAAAGATACTTCAATCTTTGAGAAACAACTAGTTATGGGATGGCACAGATAGCTAGCTTCCAATTAAAAGAAATGCCATTAAATTAATAGTAGGATACAATCAAAAATCACAATTTGAAAACAAATACGATTAAATCGGATATGTTTGTAAAGTTATTTGAGAAAAAATACCTCTCTACTTGTTTTATCCAAGAATTATGTAACAAATTCTTTTGAGTTAAAATATAAATGGAGACCAATTAATGAATATAAAATATATTTTAAGTGATTAAACCATTTTATAAAACTGTATAGAGGTACTTGATAGAGTTATAAGATTCATGAATGGGTTAAAATACAAATTTAAAGTAAATATATACTATTAAAAACCAAAATCATTTGATGAAGTAGCATAAATGGTGGATTAATTGGAAACTTTGAAAAATGTCAAATTAAGAGAAAAGAATATCGAGAGAGGGTTCGACGTCCATTTAATCAAGGAAAGCGAAGTGACATATCTCTAAACAATTATGGAGACATCCATTGCAAACCAATAAACTTCCTAGTCCCTTCAAAGAAGATCCCTCTTTACAAAAAATATTTGACTGCATTAAAATGTTGGACTTGTGGAGAAAACCACTAGAAAAGATATTGTCCACAAAAATAAAAATTCAATCTCAACCTTATAATAAATCAAATAAACCTAATCTCCTGATAATGGGAGTAGGACCGATTTGGATACATTATGGATTCCCCCCATGGATGGGTGGATAAAATTAAATTTTTATGGAGCCTCTAAAGGGAACCCGTGAAAATTTGGTTATGGTTGTATTTTTAGGAACTCATAAAGTTGGCCTTTGCTAGCTTCGGCAATAGATTGTGATGATTTAACCAATAATACAGTGGAGGACATGGATCCTCTCTTTGGTATTATTGAAGAAAAAAATCAGAATTGGCCTCGTTTATAGATAGAGGGGGACTCTCATATAATTATTGAAGCCATAAAATTAAATCATGTCAAGGCATGGGTGTTGGAGCCTATTATTCAATAGATCAAGTCCATTTTCCCCTTTTTCTCAGAGCTCACATTTTCTCATATAAAACGTAGTAAGAATCAAGTAGCTGATTTCTTAGCCAATAAAGGCGCCGAGGTTTGGGATTTGGATCATAATGGTTTTCGAGTGTGGATGAGAAACTATCCATGCAACATTATCTCCAATAATGCTAAGAGGATATTCTATTTCGATTAGGAATAGATTTGATGGAGGGTGGGGTGATAATTTTCATTCGTAATAAAGTTAATGGTGCACCATGCAAAATAATTAAATTTATATCCAAGTACATGACACCTGGATTTTCCTCTATGTGAAGTGTACTGAAGGTCTATATAGAAATGAATTCCGATGCACACCCTCATTCCTTGTAATTAGTCTTTTTTAAGGGTGGTTAGATTTTATTTTCTGGGATATTGTGGGTGTCCTAGTCATAGGATTGAAATGAAGAATTGGGATAGTATGGGGGCAGGGCTGAGTAAGAAGCGGAAGAGGTATTTTACAGGTGAAGATGTAGGTGATTCCTTTTCCTTATGGATGGATGAGAAGATAAATAATGTAGCCATGCGGGAGTGGTTACAAAAGTCCTGGTCATTTGCTGAAGAACTCAATGAGGTGGAAGAGGTAGAAATTAATGAGAACATGAATAATCTGATGTTGGATCCAAAGCAGTTGGTGAGCACGCGCAATGTGTTTGAGAGTACCTAAATTATTAGTTCTTCCAACATTTTGTCCAATGCCTCTAGACATTTTCTCCGCATCGAGACCATGTAAACTTGGAAGGAGGTATTATGTACCTTCAGTTTCATGTGCATGCTTTAGCAAATAAATTATAGGATGTGTCGAAAGGATATGAAGCCCTTTTCTCAAACCTGGTTTTCCTTCTTCTAAGGGATGCTATTGTTGATTTGCCTCATTGTTATGCATCTCCTTCTTCCTTGGCTCAGGATGTAGATGATTTTGAAGTGGATATTATTTTTTAAGTTCCCCCATGTGAAAGGAAGGGGATTAAGGTGACAAAATTGTTAGTGCCACGGGTTGATGCCGGGTAGTGTGACTCTGGTCTGTCTTAGGCCACTTTTGATTAGGGTGGTTTTGGATGTAGCCTATATGGTAGTTTTTATAGTTACATTTATAGGTTTGTAATGTGATGTGATGGGGGGGATGGAGTTAAGTTCTGATCTTCCTTAATTTCCATTATGATAATGTGCTTATATTTTGAGAGTCCTATGATGAGTGATGTTATCTACGACTAGAACTTATTGTATCTTTTTTATAGGATAGGGCATTACCCCTAGGTATCAATAGCAATAAAACAAAACAAACCTAATGCATGGTTTAACATGAAAATGTATGTTGTTGTAGACACAAGAAAGATGCAAGTTTTCACAACTCATTAGTGGAACTTAAAAGAAAAATTAATGGGAAGGATATTTATTTGCTCATATATTTTGGCAGTATTCATAGTTTTATCTCCCCAAAAAGTTTTTTCTAAACTTAAATCGTTTTCTAGAATTAACGAACCCATAAATGTAAAATGTTATGTGGAAGAATTATCAAGATGATATGTGTAGCTATTGATAACTTAACTTTTCAATTAAATTCATTTGAATCAAATGATATTTTCCATGTATTAAACTTAGGAAAATATGGTGAAATAATAGGAATAGTATGGTTATAAAAGAACAAGGCATACATTGGTGTAAAACAAGCAAGTTTTGATAGGTAATCAAATGGGGACATTTATAATCCTATGGAGGTAGAAACAAACCCTAACTATTAAAATTATTTAGGTCATGCAATTAAAAAATAGTGTGAAGAAAAATTGTAAACTTTTTTTATTTTACGGTAACTAAGAAAAATGAAAAACTCAATTTGGATATTAATATTAAACCCATAGTATAAAAATTTGTAGACATATCTCCTGATGAAATAAATGACCTGCCCCTAAAAGTGTGGTTGAAAATTCCATATACCTAATACATGGATTCAAACTTGTATCAAAATCCCCTCATCGTCAATAAATTCCCTAATTAGTTCAATTAAAAATTTAACTACCCGAATTACTTAAGCAAGGAAAAATATGACCTAATGTCCCTCAATGGGGTGCTGCATTATTATTTGTAATGAAAAAGTATAGTATTATGATGTTATGAACTGATTACCAACAACTAAATAAACTCACAACAAATAATAAGTACACTTTATTGTGAACTGATGATTTGTTAGACAAATTAAATGGTACAAAGTGTTTTTTAAAAATTGATCTACGATTAGAATACCATCAAATACGCATCAAAAAAATTGACATCTCCAAAATTACATTTAGAACATGATACAAACATTACAAATTTGTGGCAGTTCTTTTTGGTTTGACTAATGCCCTTGCCACCTTTATGACCATAATGTATGATGTGTTTTGACCATGCCTAGATGTTTTTGTGATTATATATCTAGATAACATCCTGATATTTTTCTAAAATGAGAAAGAACATGAGAAACATCTTATATTAGTATTATAAACTCTAAGGAAGCATCAACTATACGTAAAATTAAGTAAATGTGAAATTTATAAGAAAGAGGTGTCAAATATGGGACATGTTATATCTAAGAAAGGTAATGTTCTTGACCCTGCAAAAATAAACCCTATTCAAGAATGGCCTATACCTAAAGATACCCATGAAACTATCTAATTTTATCAGGATTATTAGGACTTTATCGTAAGTTTGTTTAGAACTATTCTAAAGTCATAACAGATTTAATAGAATTGAATAAGAAAGATAAGGCATACAAATGGACATTATACTGTGATAAAGATTTAAAAAAATAAAGGAATTTTTTGTTTAATGTTCCTATATTTTGAATACCCAATTTCATGAAACCCTTTATCATAATCACTAATGCTTGTGGTTCGAGTATAGGAGCACTTTTGATAGATAATAAGGTCATATGTTACGAATCCCAAAAAATACTTTCAAACAAGAAAAACTATCCAACCCATGATTTGGAGTTACTTGGATAATGAATTCATCTTTAATACCGACTATATAAGTCTATAATATATTTTTCACTCAACCCTTTTTAAATATGAAGCAACAAATATATATAAGGTTATTTACTAAGTAAGATTTTGATATCCAATATGTTTTGGGTAAGGAAAATGTAGTAATAAATGCTTTAAGCAAAAAGCATGTATGTGAAAATGTTATCGCATTTGAAATAAGATAGTTTGAACAAACTATTGAATTTATATTACCTATAGACCTCTACTTTCATGACCTTTATGACGGTTTACATAGAAAATCATCTAATGCTCACTTGAATGGTTGTCTTACTTATTACACGATTAGAACTAATGAACTCTTGTATTACAAAGGATTACTTTGTATTCAAAACCTTCCTGATATAAAATGACAAATTTTGAGAGACTCCCCCATGGCATACCTATCTCCATTCATCTAGGTTTTCAAAAAACTTACCTTTCAATAAAAAACGTGTACTTATAGCCCAACATGAAATAAGACATTCGTAAATAAATACCACACTACCAAAGTTGATAAAAGGTCAAGGTGGAATAGTGAAAATAACATGTTCAACTCTATCCACTATTAATAGTCAATTGGAAATGGGAATATTAAAGTATGGAATTTATTACAAGATTATCAAGAAAATTTTAAGGCCATGAAACTATCCTAGTTGTAGTTTATTGGTTGAAAAACTTATCTCATTTATTTTGTGTAAAAATCAAGTCATTTTGTTGTCATGTTAAATTTCTAGCATGCAAAATTAAAAAAATTGGTCATGACAACCAAGCCCCACCCTTGTAATTATATATCTATATTACATATTGATATTTTCCTAAAATGAGAAGGAACATGAGAAACATCTTATATTAGTATTATAAACTCTAAGGAAGCATCAACTATACGTAAAATTAAGTAAATGTGAAATTTATAAGAAAGAGTTGTCAAATATGGGACATGTTATATCTAAGAAAGGTAATGTTCTTGACCTTGCAAAAATAAACTCTATTAAGGAATGGCCTATACCTAAAGATACCCATGAAACTATCTAATTTTATTAGGATTATTAGGAATTTATCGTAACAAATTTAATAGAGTTGAATAAGAAAAATAAGGCATACAAATGGACACTACACTGGGATATTTCAAAAAATAAACGTTTTTTTTGTTAATGCTCGTATATTTTGCATTCCCAATTTCATGAAACCCTTTATTATAATCACTAATGCTTGTGGGTCGAGTATAGGAGCACTTATGCAATATAATAAGGTCATATGTTATGAATATTAAAAATTACTTCCAACCAAGAAAAACTATCCAACCCATGATTTGGAGTTACTTGGATTTTCCACGCTCTCAAAATATGATGACATTATTTATTAGAAAATAACTTCATCTTGAAGACCGAATATATAAGTCTCTAATAGATTGCACTCAATCCTTTTTAAATATGAAGCAACATAGATATGTAGAGTTATTTACTGAGTAATATTTTGATATCCAATATGTTTCGGGTAAGGAAAATGTGGTAATAAATGATTTAAGAAAAAAAAGATGTATATGAAAATGCTATTGCACTTGAAATAATTAAATTTTAACAAACTATTAAATTTATATTACCTATAGACCACTAATTTCATTACCTTTATGAAGGTCTACAAAAAAAATCATCTAATTCTCACTTGAATGGTTGTATTACTTATTATATGATTAGAACTAATGAACTCTTGTATTACAAAGGATTACTTTGTATTCAAACCTGCTTGATATAAAATGAATTTTTTTGAGAGACTCCCCAATAACATACCTATCGCCGGTCATCTAGGTTTTCAAAAAATTACCTTTCAATAAAAAAGTGTACTTATAGCCCAAGATGAAATAGGAAATTCATAAATACATACCACACTACCTAAGTTGCTAAAAGGTCAAGGTAGAATAGTGAAAATAACATGGTCAACTCTATCCACTATTCTTAGTCAATTGGAAATGAGAATACGAAAGTAAGGAATTTATTATAGGATTACCACGAACACGTGAAGGCCATGAAACTATCCTAGTTGTATTTGATTGGTTGAAAAACTTATCTCATTTATTTCCTATAGAAATCAAGTCATTTTGATGTCATGCTAAATTTATAGCATGCAAAATTAAAAACTTTGGTCATGACAACCAAGCCCACCTAATGCAGGAGTATCCTAAGTAGAAAGCTATGTCATAGGTCAAATTGTCAATTTTTTTTGTGAGAGGGATTAGGAGATGTTTTCATGTTTTTCCCTCCATTTCCTTTGATTTGAATGTGTGGATTTTGTAAAATAACTCCATGAGCTAAATAATGCCTAAATTGGACTATTGGGTAAAAAATAAAGGTTTGAATGGGCTTGAAGATATTTTTCCTTCAAGAAAAATTCTCCAAGCCCTATCCTAGGATAGAGGGGAGTGAGAATAGAGAGGAAAATATATCTAGGTTGTTTGGGACCTAGCTAAAGTTAGTGGTGGTTGGGTCTAAGTAGCAAAAATAGGAGAAAATCATGGATTAGGGGGTCTACTGTCATCAATTTGGTAGAGTAGTGTGAAATTTGGAGTGGGATTCGAATGAAAAATGATGTGATAGTGTTCTAAGAGTGAATAGAAAGGATGACAATGATTTTTGTGTGATTGGATAATGTTTTTATGAGGTTTTAGTGGACTGTCACCTGTAATTTCCCCTGTTTTTGTGTCTAGCCGAGAGCCATCAATGTGCAGAGCTCGAGAAGAGTAACTAAACCTCACTGTAATGATTAGAGCATGTTAAGGGAGAAAAGAAATGACTCTTCCATTTTTATTATCCTTTGAAACTTCTCCACACGTGTGAACTGAGTGATTTTATGTATTGGAATGGTAAACTAGGGCTCGTTGGATCTCGAACAACGAGTTGAGAGAGGTCTCCAAAATTGCATGACACCATTTTCATGACTAAATGGCCTTGCACTTGCAATTTTGGGTCATGAAATACTCCACGACCCTGCCAACCATGAAATCACTGTGCATAGGTCATTTTTGCATAAATACAATCAACAAAAAGGAAAATTCTTCACTTTTAATAGGTTGCCAAACTAACCCAAGGGAGCGAGAAAGTTTCAAACACCTATCTACCTTTGTTGAAAAATATTCCAAGAAGAATGGAGTAGATTTGAACAGTTTTTGCATTTTTTCCTACTAAACCCAGTCTAACAAACATAATTCCATCATTAGGATAGTCTAGAAAGCGAGAGATAAGCCTGATGTTCCTAAACAATCTCCATCAATCTTGTAGTATGTTTTGCAGGGTCAAAATGGGTGTCCAAAAGTGCATGTTTACTTTCTTGAATAGGGGTATAGTGTTAGGTCTTATCAAACTTGATTGTCTCAAGGGCTACAAGCCTAATGCCCAAACCTACAAGGAACTGCCCTGTCCTAGGTTGAGTCATAGATTCTTGAGAGTTGGGATGGGTTCTTCCTATCTTGAATTGAGTTGCTAAAGTGTGTTAGAGTGTGGGTAGCTTAGGGGAGTGTTCTTAGATTAAAATGGTGTGTCATAGTGTTGTTTAGGTGTGTTTGTGTGACTAAAGAGTAACCCAAGGAAGAAGGGAAGCTTGCAGTGATTCTGAGAGAGAGAGAGATCATCATCTTGGTATCAGAGCAAAATTGATTGTGCACAATCTAAAGATCCATAGTAGAGGAGAAGAATAAGTGAAGAAGAACAAAGTAGGACCAAAAGAGTCAGAGAAAAATGCCACCAAGGAGAGAAGTTCAAGTAGCCAAAACAACCCAACTTGCTTAGAGGAGTGTTCTTAGATTAAAATGGTGTGTCATAGTGTTGTTTAGGTGTGTTTGTGTGACTAAAGAGTAACCCAAGGAAGAAGGGAAGCTTGCAGTGATTCTGAGAGAGAGAGAGATCATCATCTTGGTATCAGAGCAAAATTGATTGTGCACAATCTAAAGATCCAGAGTAGAGGAGAAGAATAAGTGAAGCAGAACAAAGCAGGACCAAAAGAGTCAGAGAAAAATGCCACCAAGGAGAGAAGTTCAAGTAGCCCAAACAACCCAACTTGCTTTTGCTGAGGATATCAAGAACTTGACAACTAGGTTGAGGGACCTAGAAATGGCATAAAGGAGAGGAATGGAGATGGCAGAGGTCAGTGATGGTGAGCAAGAGCTACCAGAGGAGGAGTTGACTGTAAAGGTAGAGGAAGAAACCTCTGAAGAACGGTTGATTAGAGCCATCATGAAGGTGAATAAAAAGCCAAGGATGGAGGTTCCCATGTATGAAGGAAACTTGAATGTGGAGGAATTGATTGATTGGATCAAAGTAATGGACAAGTACTTTGATTTTGAAGGCATAGTGGAGGATGATAGAAAGGTGAATTTTTCCATGACCAGATAGTCATTTTTACTCCTATCACAAAAGAAAGGAACCCCATGCACCCTGCTAGCCTATCACCCAGTGAAAGCTGAGTGCACTCACCTAAGGCACGCGTGGGTACGAGTCTCTCTTTTATATGAGTTTAGTGGGAAACATCATCTATGATTTGTGTAAGATATTTTAGAAGGGAAATTAGGACATACAAGAACCATAGGGCTCAAAATGGCCTCTAGATCCTTGCAGTCATTTCAGACCGAGTACTTAATAGAATCCATAACATGTAGTATGATAGAAAGAAACATACAAGCATCAATACTTAGCATGAAAGGAAAGATAACTCATAAGAGAGAAATATGCATCAGAATCATTGATATTCATGTATATATTATAACAAGCAACCTTATTACATCCATGGAACCATTACAGAGGGTCGCAGAGAAGCAGACTGCAGTCATGCATTGCACTGGACTTAATGTAACTAAGCTACCAAAAAGAAAATTTACAACCCCTAAGCCTAATGCATCCTCTCTCCAAATACAACTATCCACTTGATAGAGTCCTTACAACATTTCTACAGAGCTCCACTCACTCTCTATGGATCTCCTTCTGTCTCTGCAGGTGCTTGTATTTATAGCTTTCCTAGACTGCCAACTCACCTTCCAGCACCCTCAGATCTGGTGCCAAGTGTTTGAATGTGGTCCTCCATGTGAGCATGCTTCTCCAGGCTTGAGATTTCCACTTTATCCCATGATGTTCTTCTAGAAGATTCTATCATAGGCATGCTCCTTCTTGGGCCAACCTATTCGCTAGGATGACATCTTATCCACGTGCAAATGGGTCATGCTTTTCACGTGTTCTACTTCGGATGTCCAAAATGACTAAGTCCCGATCCCTTCATGCGTCACATGCTACGAGATTCCTTAAACCTTCTCTTGTGCACTTTTTTTCCTTGCTCGCGCTCATTCCATAACTAGGATCTTGCATGCCTACGCGCCTTCATACTTGGTCAATATTCTAGGGGTCCAACATCACCCCACACTACACCTATTCTCCATCCTCGGAAACACTCCACTTAACCAAGATGTACGCTACCTTAAGGAACCAAGGTGTAGTCTTACATTTTGTAAAAGAATAAAGGAATGAAAGAATTGGGGAAGAAGGAAGAATGGGGGGGCATCAACTCAGCAAGCTAGGAAAATCCTTCCGTAAGTCTACCTCCAGCTTGTTCCATACGTCAACCTTACTCTGTGCCTTCTAACAAAGGTCACCGATCAGGATGCTCACCTCGTCAAAACTTAGGCCAATACCCTAGGTGCCCAAAGTGTCAACGATCTTCTCCATCTCCTTAACCAGGTCTTCAAGTGTGTCCATCCTCCTAGTAATCTGAGGGTATAGTTCTTTCAGCTGGGCCTTGATTGAACCCCTTAATGTTTCAATTGCCTTAGATTTGCTTTCCACTTCAGGCAAGAACCTTGTCCCTCTCTGCCCTATTTCCTTTGTTCTTTTCTTGGAACTCCTTCAGCTCTACTTCAAGTGTGGCGACCAAGGTGCTTGCTACCTTATCCCTATCTGTGCAAGTATCATATGTGGCCTCAACAGATTAGGAAAGTGATTTTAACCTCTGTGAGCACCTTGCTATACTCAGCAATGAGTGCTACTACCCTCAACCTATCATATTCCTTTAAGCATGTGGCCACTTCCTTTACAGACTCCAGGGCCAAAGGTTATCTCTCCATGGTGAGGATACACATTAGATCTTCTAAGCATTCTAGAATGGATGTGTACTTCTATGTGGGTGGCACTAGGTCTGGGTGCTTTAAAAGGATGGAGCTCTTGATAGACTCCACCTTCTTGTATACTTCCTGCACCTTTGTCTTTTCATCCTTTAACTCATGCCTTAGCTATGTGTGCACTGATCAGTTCTTCTTGTTTCAAGCTCTTGGCCTTCTCTGCCAGCTCCTCTTCTTTCTTCCTTAGATTTTCTCTCTAGCACTCTTATTCTATCATTGTGCACAAGAGCCTAGCCTCTATCTCGACCGTGACCTTGTTGAGCACATTACAGACCTGCTCATCTGAGAGTTCCTAGGAATTTACCAAGGATTGGTTCCCTTAGACTCTAGTACTGTGATGATTGCTCCTTGGTAGACTTCAAAGTCTGGCTCGTCAATGTGGGATTCAAATGCCCAAGAGAGCATCTTCTTCATTCTGGGGTACATGCCCTCCTTTTCAAATGACCCCATGGCTAAAATCCTTTCTATGGGTATAGTGCTCTGGAACCATGCACACGTAGTACCTTCTTTGAGTCATTAATATAGCCCATCACTTGTCTTTGTTCTGTATCAAGGGTCCTCCTACCCGAGCGCATGCCTTTGGGAAAACTTATCGTTAGAGCAGGACCTCCTCCCATGCTGTCATGCTCCTTTTCAATGTTTTCCTCTTTTCCTTCCTTCAGCACTATGTCAGTGTTGCACTCCAACTCTTGGTCTACCAAGGCCTCGAGCATTTTCTTTTCCTCTCTCTCTGCCACCTCGGTGATCTACTCCTTTGTGAAGCTTATGGCTTCCTGCTTTTCTGTGCCAACCTCCTCACTCTTTCCCATGTCTTGGGTGCCTTCCTCATCCTGGGTACTCTTGCACCACGTGAATATGAACTCCTGTTTCTCTTCTCCACTCTCTTCTCCTGAGTCATACATGCTAAAAACATGTGGCTCCTGGTCTCTTTCAGGCTCATCCTCCTTGCTATCATCTTCTTCACTCTCATCTTCCCTTCTACCCATGTACTTCTCCAAGCTGTCGGTCTCCTCTGAGTCAGCTTCCTCTTCCATCCTCTGCTTTTTCCTGAGAGGTGGCTTCTTGACAGGGGATTCGGCCTCTTCCTCTTCCTCAGGTGACTTTTCCTTGGTGAGGGGTTTCCTAGGTGCCTCCACTTCTGGTGTCTTCTCCTTCACTGGGGACTTATTTCTCCATGTGTAAGTACTGGGCTTGGCACTCGTTGTCGGCATGCTCACTGTTTGAGTAGTCTGCACTCTTGGTGCTTCTTCTTCTTCTCTTCCCCTCTTCTTGGGCGCGGGCTTCTTCCTACCCATGGGATCGTCAGGTATGGAGACATCATTCTCTAGGTATGCACCCTTCTCAAACTTTGGTCTTATATGGAGGTATACGTGCCACAGATCCTCCTACAATGGGTAGCATTATCGGCCTTGTCATCTAGACCTCATGCAACATGTACCTTTCCACGTACGCATGTGCTTTCCACCGGGGTAGTTCAACCTTTTCCACATCTCTCTGTGCTCCTGGTCTAGACTACCCAGTTCCAGCTTCATCTTCTTGGATTCCTTGAATCTATTTACTCCCACTTGGAAGTATTGAGCTGTGAAAGTGAAGGGAAGCTTGCACCATGGGCTCCATGATTCATCTATCAGCCTGAACCTTCCCAGGTAGAAATGTTGATATACTACGAATTCAGCTTCCCCCTCAGTGACTGCTGGAAGTTGTTCAGGAATCCTCCACTCTTGCCCCGAACATGCATTCCTTAGGTGCATATACCACTTCTCCAGTCACACCTTGTGGGGTGTTGTCATTGTGTCATAGGCATACTTCTCAAATCTCTTCGCGGGTGAAGGATCCTCAACAGGGTACTCCCATATAAAATTTGTCCCAGTGCATCAGGCACTCCAATCTTTGAAAACACGATGGTTAGGAGGATGTTTCCGAAAGAGGATTCTATCCCCCTCCTTCGTGCAATAGACAATTTCCTCCGTGATGTATGTAGATAAGTTGTAAATGGTGCCTTCTATAATTTTCCTGTAGACATGTAACCAAGGTTTATTGACCTGGGTCCATCTCTCTTGGCCATTCAGCTTTGTTACCAGATGTGCGGCCATTTTCATCACTGGGTATTTGATGTCAGAGATGTTGTAGTACCTTGACCCCTTCTTACAGGCATATTCATTGATGGTTTCCTGAATTGCCTCCTTGTCACTCAGGTCATCCTCCAAGCTATTTCCTTCACATATGAGGCCTGTGAACTGAGAGATGAGTTGGGGAGTAATGCACATCTTGCGCCCTACAAAATGGAAGTAATCTTCATGTACCCACAACATTAGCCATTGGTATAGGCATTCTGGTTTTCCAAAATAGGGCAACTCATAGAGTTGCAACAACCCTGCCTTCTCCAATTTGACCTTAACATCATCATTATAGATGGGCAAGCCCTCTAGTGTCCGTTTACTTCATGGGGTGCACTAACTCCAGTGCCATTTCCTTCTCAATCATGTTCAGTTTGGTGGTTATAATCACTCACAGGCATGTTCCTCAGGTGGGACTCCCACTCCTTACCCATCATTACCCCATCTGGGTATTACATCTCCACATACCATTCTTCATTCTGTATTACTCATGTCAGGTTCTTGCTGCTTGGCCTTGCCCTTGCCCTTTCCTTTCTTGGGTGCCATTTTCGAGGTCCTCCTATCACTTCACTCCCTCCTTGTTACTCTGTTCTTCCACTTCTTCCAGCCTCCGATCTCAAGCCTATGATGAAAAACCTCTTGAACCCGTGCCCTAGTTTGTCAAACCCTAACTGGGATAAAACTTCCACAAGATGACGCCTCCTCACAAATTTTTCACGCCCATGTAACCCCTTCCTTCTGGTTTGCAAATTCAAACTAGGCTCTCATGCTTCAATCTCACAGATCTTTCTTCACACGATCGAATCTAGAAACCCTAGTTTGTAAAACTCACTTCTTTCTCTATTTCACAAAGTGAAAATGAAAATGCCTCGACCCTTTACTTATAGCTTTTATCTTTTTGAACATTAAATGCTACTTCACCTACCACCATACTTTTTTCATTTAATGTGGATTTTTCAAACAAATCCCATCTTCAGCACTTTCACTCACACACCCAACCTGCGTGAAAACCCCTCCAACCTTCTGGCGCACAACCAATCCAACATGACAGGAGACTCTTGCGCACGCGTAACCAGTGACCGAAGGCACTTCTTCTGTCTTGATTTTTTCTCTCACCTACCTCATGTTGCTTAATGTGCTTTCTCCTCCTTGTACATGGGATCTAAAGTAGCTTTATCCTGACACCAACCATCCTTCTTCCATCTTTTCTCTCCACACACCTCTTTTAACCGGGCCATTCAACAGGGATTTTTAACATACACTTCCTTGGCACTCTAACCATGCGCTCCTTCACATTTCTCCACCCCACACTTAAAATGATGTGTGGTCCTCTGCACACTCACAAATTCTCCAAAGTAGCAATAAGGTTACCGGTGCCCAAGGCGTAAAACAAAACAACAACGCGAAAGGGAAACACAAGAAAGGGAAATGCATAAAGGAAAAATTTCTAAACTAACTGGAAAAACTACCTTATTTACAAACACCAAGAAGACTTATTTATAGTAGGGCTTCAGCCTACTCCCATTGAAGTGTCCCAGGAAACTTCATCCCATCCAGCACTTGTAACTGGCACACGCCTGAATCAAGGATGTACGAGATTGTGTAAGGACCCAACCAATGGACTTTCAACTTCCCAGGATGGCACAGAAACTTAGAATCATATAGTAAAACCATCTACCCAACCTCAAACTTCTTGTTTCTAATGTGGCGATCATGCCAAGCCTTCTGCTTTGCTTTTTTTGTTGTTTGGCTCCACTTGGCAAGTGATCGTCTCTCATCCAGCTTCATTAACTCATCAATCCTTTCTTCCAGTGCTTGTTCATCAGCTAACCCTCCTGCATGCTATTCACAGAGAAGGCAACATAAATTCAACTAGAAAAATAGATTCCATGCCAAACACCAACTGAAATGGTGTGGCTTTGTTCATCCTTTTATACGTTGTCCTGTAAGCCCACAATACTACTGATACTTTGTCATCCCAATCTTGTCTTCCGACATCACAAATTTTGGTCAGGGTATGACTCAGTATTTTGTTGAATGCTTCCGTGGTTCCATTTTCTTGTGGGTGATAGGGCGTAGTCTTGTGATGAGCCACCATGAACTCTGATAATAGGATCCTCATGGTCTCATTCAAGAAATGCGTACCCCTATCATTGGTCAAACTCAACGGACACCCATACCTTGTGATAATGTTCTCCCACAAGAACCTTGCCACTGTGGCTACTGTGTAATCTTTAGTCAGAGCTGCCTCTGCCCACCTTGTCAGATAATCCATGCAAGTGATGACATAACATGACCCAGTCCTACGCACCACTAGTGCAATAGGTCCTACAAAGTCTATTGCCCACTTTTCAAAAGGCTTTGTGCTAGGTATAGGGTGCAAAGGCATTTCATCTCTCCTCCCTAGTTTGCCAATGCACTGACAATGGTCACACGCTTTACAATAGTCTTTACAATCCTTGTACAGGGTTTCCCACCACAAACCTGACCATTAATATCTTACACATGGTGGCATCACCTACATAATGCCCACCCGCACTTCCTTCATGTGCTTCCTCCATGATGGCCAGGTGCTCATGCTCTAATACACACCTGTGCAAAACTTCATCATGTCCCAACTTGTATAAGTCTCCACTGATTAACATGTAGGGCATGGTGCATATGGCCAACTACTTTTTCTCTAATGTTTTCATTCCTTCTGGTGCCACACCTTCCTTTAAAAATACTACAATCTCTTCTAAATCTGAGGGCACGTGCCCACAACCTAAATAGTTGTGTGTCTGGCATTGTTTCCTCAATACTCTATGCATCCTCCCCTGAATCAATTCTTGATAGATGATCAAGCCCATAATTACTTTTCCCAAGCTTCACTACAACGGTGAATTCAAATTCTTGAAACAACAACACCCACTGACATATGCACCCTTGTAGAACAGGCTTGTTCACCAAATACTTTAATGCCATGTGGTCAGTGTAAAACACAAAGGGTGTTTCCAGTAGATACTATCTAAACTTGAAAAGCACGTAGATCATCAACAATGCCTCATACTCAGTTGTGGTATAATTCTACTCTGCTGGTGTCAGCTTCCTACTTGCAAAACATAGAGGATGATCAACAATCCCTTCACCTGGCTGTGCAAGCACTGCTCCAATGGCGGTCCCTGAGGCATCTACATGGACATGAAAGGGCTTGTCCCAAGAGGGAAAACATAATATAGGTGCGGTGACAAGCCTATCATTTTAATGTATCAAATGCCCTCTGCTGTGCCTCTCCCCAATGGAAGGTACTTTTATGTCTAAGAAGCTCCTCTAAAGGCACGGTGATCTTGGCATACCCTTTGATGAATTTCCTGTAATAGCCCGTATGCCCAAGGAATCTGCGCACTGCGCTCTGGCTAGTAGGCTCCCCTAACCTCACAATAACTACAACTTTAGTGGGATCTACCAGCAAGCCCTCCTTACATATGATATGCCCCAATAAAGTCCCAAAGGGTGTAGCAAACACACACTTCTTAATGTTGAGGGATATCCTCAACTGCCTACACCTCTCAAACATTAACCTTAAATTGTCACAATGGTCTTTAACCAGACCATACACTATCCAATCATCCAAATAGACCTGAAGAAACTTATGGATGAAGTCCTGGAATGCTTGCACCACTATGCGCGAAAAAATAGCAGGTGCATTCTTCAACCCAAAGGGCATGACCATGTATGCAAAAACTTCCCCACTCAGTGGTGAAAGTTGTCTTCTCCTAGTCCTCCTTTGCAATCCGGACTTGGTGGTACCCTAAAAATCCATCCGTAAAGGAATAGATTTCACGCCTAGTGACTCCTTCCAAAATTTCTTCAGTGAATGGGGTTGGAAAAGGATCGATGACACAAACAACATTCAATTCCCTATAATCCACATGCAGATCCTAATCTGCCCATCCTTCTTGATGTTGATTACCATCAGACTTATCCACTCCAATTCTTCCACTACCTCAATGATCCCAGAAGCTATCATTTTGTCTATCTCCTCCTTAACCTTTACGTGCAAATTGGGATTCATCCTGGTAGGGCCTTTTCCTAACTGGGCACACCATCCTTCAGTTTTATCTTCATCTCCCCCAAGGAATGATGAATGCCTTTGAGCTCATGGTACCCACGTGGGAATAAATCCTCAAATTCATGCAGCAGATCAATGATCTTAGATACTTCCTTCTCTGACCAGTAATCTCCAATAATAGCTTCCTTAGGTTCTTCTCCTGAACCGATGTTAACTTTCTTCATCTTTAAGGGCTCATGGTAGGCATGCATGAGTATCAACACTATCTACTACTTCACACATCCCTACAGAATGGCTAACATCTAAGCTCTCTGATTCCTCTCCATCAATCACATACACCAACTTTCCTTTTTCTTTTTCCAAACACACGCGCTCAAGCTGTAACTCTTCTGTTTCCTCTACTTCTTCTTCAAAGCACCCCCAATCCTGGTTCACCTAGTAATTCCAACAGCCTATCTTCCATCCTGGCACTATCCCCCATGGTAAGGTGCTTGATACCCTACAAGGCCTTATCAATTGATGGTTTGGTACTCCGATATTCAAAGGTTTGAATAAAGTCAGCCGTGAGCTCTTGCCAATTCCTTGTCTGGCGGCGTGTTTCTGAATGAATATACCATGTGTGTGCGTAAAACCCTGTAGTGTAGAATACAACTTGTGCACCCAGAGGGATGGTGGAAAAGCTTTCTGTGCCTTCTCTCTAGACCCGTTCACACTCCTAGATATGGAAAGAGGTGGGCTCCTTCCCATGGTACTCCTTGATGATGGTGGGCACATTTCTCCTAGAAAATCTGACAGAGAGAGAAATTCTTACCTCGCGCCACTCTAAAAGGCTCTCCTGATGTGTAGCCCACCACCGTGCTGCTGTGCCGAGTAAGACATAACTTAGCATCCCTCTCCATTCCTTCTCATTCTTCCACTGAGCTTCCACCTCCTACAGAAAGATCTCAGGGAAGGCTCCTCCTAAATACTTGGGCAGTTCTTTTCCTCCAAGGTGCCAAACCATGCACACCTTTGTTACCTTGGTCACCAACCCTCTCAACTGCCATCCCATCAATTCATAAGTCCCATGCACCCAATTGTCACATGCCATAGACTGGTGGTATCACTCACTGACTGAGCATCTTCAAACTAGATAACCCCGTTAGTAGGGTGTATCATCTCAGGGTCTCTGATTGAGCACACATATATCCTGTCCAGAACTTCTTCCCCCAACGGTTCAATATAGGGTGTCGACTTCCCATCAGCCAGGGGTATAATGACCCATTCCTCCTTGTTCTCGAAGCTAATGTACCCTTTGTTGAACCAAAGGTCTGCATTGTTCTTGTAACACCAAGGGTGCCCAAGTAGTGCTGGGAAATTGTCTTCCTCGGTGAGCACCAAGACTTCAAAGTCCCCAGTAAACTTAGCTCCCTGGATAGTGATAGCTACATCCTTTAAGACACCGATGGGAATTTCCTTAGTCTTGTTTGCCATATACAACACATTCAAAGATGGCTGTAATGTAGGTCTTCCCATCTGATGCCATGCATCCAAAGTTAGAACATTAACCTCCATGCCTGTGTCAATGAGGATATTACTGAGGAGCCATCCATCTACAACTACATTCAATGTGATCTCCTTGTCATAGTCAAGGATGTGAGGGGGAAGGTTCACATGTGTAAAACCTGCCTCTCATGCTCTCCTCCGGCGCATGGTACCTTCTCTCTCAACCATGATCCTAGCAAGGGAATGATATTCTCTTGCCTTAGCATTTTACACACCTCCTTGACCTCATCCAGGTCATCCTTTGGCACCTCGACTCTCCTTCCTTGTTCCTCCCTCTTGGATTGCTCCTTTAGACACTAGATTTCCCCTTGTAAGCTCCGAATGACATCCATGGTGTCCTGATATATCTCCTTTTGATGCATGGGGTCTGGATACTTTCCATGAATGACCTCCTCCCTTGAAACTAGGTTCTTCTGCCTTGGTATCTCTTTTACATGTGTGGATTTTACCCTTGTTGTTACCAAGATAGGCTCCAAACCTGCATCTCATGTTACCTGAGGCATCCACTGTATATCTACCTTCTTAATACTGACCATTGCAGTGCCCTTGTCCTTCCGGTGCTGCTGATTCATATGCTCAAACAATTCTGGGAACTCCTCATACTTATGCTTCTTTCTACACCACGAGCACTACAACAGGTCTGGGCATTCACGTTTGTAATGCTCTGTAGATCCACAATTGAAATAGGTTCCATGTGGGAACTCACTCCTTCCTCCCCTGTGGTTACCATGACCACATAATCCTCCTCAAAAACCTCTTCTACACGTGCATGCCTCCATCTGCGCGCTCCTCATAACGGTGATCATCACCCTTGGAACTACTGGAAACACTAGTTTGGTGCACCCCATGATCAATGGCCTCATGGATCTGATCAATGAGCCTATAGTCCTTAGTATCATGGGTTGTAGAAGTGAAAATATTGTAGTAACAAGATACATTATTCTTGATTGCACACTGTAGCAAGGGGCACCTACTCACATCATGGTCCCCATGAAAAATTTCACACTCTACTGCCACAGCGCGTACTATCCTCCGAGGGGCAATTATCCTTAACGTGCCCCTCTATTTCACAATCTGTGCACCACAAACCACTGCGAGTCTCATGGGCTGAGTTCGCAGATAATTTTTCCAACTGCTTGGCCATAACAACAATCTGAGCCTCCAAGAATGGGCTAACACTAGTATCAACACTACCAATAGCTTCGGTACGTAGGGTAACCTCCAATGCCTCACGTGGGTATGTGAAAGTTTTATGAGATAAGGCCCTTCTAAAGGGGGTGATCAACCCTCCAACAAACCATTGAGCATGCTGTGAAGGGTGAATATCATATGATAATTTAGACAAGAGAGTTTTAAAGTGTGCATCATACTCCCACACACTCTCTACCATTCCTTGCTGAATCTCCTTCAAAGTGTTGATGCTCTTCTACTCAAACTCAGGAATGTGGAACTCTACCAAGAATGCATTCTTTAAGGTAGTATAGTCCACCACTGTTTGATGAGGGTCATACTTCCTATACCAGCTATGCATGCACCCTTGCAACGTGGTTACAAACTGACTAGCCTTCCATTCTAGGGTTGTGACACCCTTCGCATGCCATAGTAGTTCACACTTGTGAACATGTTCCGTAACATCCTCAATACCTCTATAATCAGGAAAATGTAGAGACATTTCAAAGAAAACTTGTGGGGGTGGTTGGGGCCCAAATCCTCCTCCGCTAGATCCTTGGTTTCCACCTGTGTTTCCTCCACCACCTGATCCACTAGGTCAGGTCCACCAGGTCCTGAACCACTAGATCCACCAGGCCCACCAGGTCCTAAACCACCAGATCCAATAGACCCACCAGCTCCTACTCCTCCTGAACCACAGATCCACCAGGCCCACTAGGTCCTGAAGTGGTCATGCCAAGGGTCCCCACAGTTCCACTAAGCTGTATGCCTATGGTCTATGACAATGCCCCACTACCAATAGTATACCCCGCATGCCACTCCCAGATGTGAGACCAAACGCTTGTGTGTCTATACCTTTCCCGAAAAAGTCCTAACACTGGGCTGGTGTTTACAGCCATAGAAGTCCCAAATGAGAAATTATACCTCCTGGGCATAGAATGATCACCTCCAATGTAGCCAACTGGATTAGCAATATTATCCCCCTGATCTGGAAAACCAAGTGCCAAGGTCTGGTCACTAGGTGGGCTCAGATGCATGCCAATGGTTCTTCTTTCTCGTGACGAACTCTCATCAGAAGCCAAGGGGTTTCTCTCATGCACTTGCCAAGATGGGGTCACACAGACTGCTCAGGTTCCACATCCTCAGCGTGAACCTCAAATCCTTCCCACAATGTCTACCACCATACATCCATCACACCTGTAACCTCACATGTTCTCTAGCAATCTCCCTTTCACATGCTTCACCATACTTGAGTCATCTCTCCTCCCTTTCTTTCTCCACCGCAACATCTGCCATCTTCCTCCACCCTAGCTTCCTCACCCAACACTCAAAATGGTTTAGCTGGCCATTGGGAAAGCCTCTAAACTCATGGTAATCATCAAGATCTTCAAAGCCAGAGGGACAACATGTAGAAATGATCCTCTGGGCTCCCATAAAAACTCAAACTCAGCAACCTCCGGACAAGAATACATGGAAATGGCATACTCCAGAGTGTAGCTAGCCAATACTCCTTTCCACCAATGGTCCACAACATGGGTCCATGTCATATTTGCATCCTGTAGCCTTTGGTATTCTTCTTGGGTCCATACATGTGATCCATAATGCCAACTAGATCTAGATGCATAGGTTGAGAGCCATTCATACAGCTCCACAGGGAAGCAACAGAAAAAGGTCTCATACAGATCATGGTAGAGATTCTCTTCTACCCATCTACGTGCATCAAACTCAGGTCCAGTGCTGAATCTCTAAGAAAATTCATCCTCCATGCTCTTGAACCATGATTCAACACTTTCCAATGTTAACCGCTCTGTCATTACTCATTACACAGATCATGATGTATGTTAAATCCCACTACAACTTCAAAAAGAGGTCCTGACAATGGAACCAAGATGTAGTCATTTTTACTCCTATCACAAAAGAAAGGAACCCCATGCACGCTGGCCTATCACCCAGCAAAAGCTGAGTGCTCACCCGAGGCACGCGTGGGTACCGAGTCTCTCTTTTATGTGAGTTTAGTGGGAAACATCATCTATGATTTGTGTAAGAGATTTTAGAAGGGAAATTAGGACATACAAGAACCATAGGGCTCAGAACGGCCTCTAGATCCTTGTAGTCATTTCAGACCGAGTACTTAACAGAATCCATAACATGTAGTATGATAGAAAGAAACATACAAGCATCAATACTTAGCATGAAAGGAAAGAGAACTCATAAGAGAGAAATATGCATCAAAATAATTGATATTCATGTATATATTATAACAGGCAACCTTATTACATCCATGGAACCATTACAGAGGGTCGCAGAGAAGCAGACCAAAGTCATGCATTGCACTGGACTTAAAGTAACTAAGCTACCCAAAATAAAATTTACAACCCCCAAGCCTAATGCATCTTCTCCCGAATACAACTATCCACTTGACAGAGTCCTTGCAAACATTTCTGTAGAGCTCCACTCACTCTCTATGGATCTCTTTCTGTCTCTATAGGCGCTTGTATTTATAGCTTTCCTGGACTACCAACTTGCCTTCCAGCACCCTCAGATCTGGTGCTAAGTGTTTTGAATGTGGTCCTCCATGTGAGCATGCTTCTCTAGGTCTGAGCTTTCCACTTTATTCCATGATGTTCTTCTAGAAGATTCTATCACAGGCATGCTCCTTCCTGGGCCAACCTGTCGTCAAGATAGCATCTTATCCACGTGCAACCGGGTCATGCTTTTCACATGTTTTGCTTTGGACGTCCAAAATGACTAAGTCCCAATCCCTTCATGCGTCATGCGTGCTATGGGATTCCTTAAACTCTTATCTTGTGTGCTTTTGCCTTACGTGTCATTCCATAACTGGGATCTTGTGCACCTACACGCCTTCATACTTGGTCAATATTCTAGGGGTCCAACACTTAACAATCAGATCAGGCCACATAGAAGAAGACTTGGAAAAGGTAGCTAGATACATCAATGCGCTGAGATTTAACATCCATGATGAGATTAGTCTTCTCACCCCTATAACCATTGAGGAAGCTCACTAGATTGCTCTAAAAGCAGAGGAGAAGATAACAAGGAGACAAAACAGTGTCTTAAGAGGAAGGGGCAGATCATTCAGAGGAAGAGGTGCTCCAAATGATAGGAGACAACTACAAACAAGTGGTGATGTGGGGATCAGCTCTAATAGCACACAAAACACAAGGGGTGGTTCACCATCTAGAGGAAGGAAACCCTATCAAGGTTATCAAAGAGGTAGGGGCAGATTCTTGCGTAAGTGTTTCAAGTGCAATAAGTATTTTGTTCATAGATCCTATGAGTGTCCAGAGAACCCTAAAAATAGCCATGGGAAGAATATGTACATTGCTCTAGGTGAAGAGAAAGAGGTAGCACCCAGACAAGAGAACATACCAGAGGATGGTGAGTCTCTTCTCATGAAAAGGGTGTTGTTGAAACCCAAGGAGGAGGTTGTGGAACCACCTCAGAGAAAGAGTCTATTTAGAACTAGATGTAAGAGAAAATGAAAGTGTTGTAAGGTTGTGATTTACAGTGGAAGTATAGAAAATCTAGTGTTTGTTGAGATGGTAGAAAATCTAGGCTTGAAAAAAGAGCCACACCCCACTCTATACAAAGTGTCCTGGCTGCAAAAAGGACATAAGCTATTGGTGAATGAACAATGCAAGGTATAATTTAAGATTGGGGCATATAAAGATCAGGTCATGTGTGACATTATGCCTATGGATGTTTGCCATATCCTACTTGGGATACCTTGGTAGTTTGACAAAAAATCTATTCGCAATGGGAGAAAGAATACCTACACTTTCAAGAACAATGGAGTAGAGCATACACTCATACCCCTGAAGGAGGAGGAGAATGATGTAGCTAAAATAAATTCAAAGGTGATGATGGTAAGTGGAAAAGAGTTCTTACAAAGCATGAAGAAGGAATAGGTAAGTTTTACAATCATTGGTAAATTGAAAAGTGTAGTGACTAACACTTAGTTGAGTGATCTACCTCTTGAGATCTAGGATATGTTGAGTGAGTATGTAGACATTGTTGTTGATGAACTACCAAATTAATTTCCACCTGTGAGAAACATCAACCATCACATAAATATGATCCTAGAAGCAATTTTTCCAAACAAGGCAACTTATCGGATGACACCAAGGGAGAATGAAGAGATCAAGCAACAAGTCCAAGAGTTGTTGGAAAAAGGATGGTGAGGGAAATTTTGATTCCATGTGTTGTACCTACAGTACTCAATCCTAAGTAGGATGGAATGTGGATAATATGTATAGACTCTAGAACCATCAACAAGATCACAATCAGGTATAGATTCCATTTTCCCAGGATAGATGATTTGATTGATTTTTTGAGTGGATCAACTTACTTCTCTAGGATAGATTTGAAGAGTGGATACCATCAGATAATAATCAAAGAGGGAGATGAATGGAAGACTGCATTCAAGACCAATGATGGTATATATGAGTGGCTTGTCATGCCCTTTGGTTTAACCAATGCTCCTAGAACCTTCATGAGACTGATGAATGAAGTGCTTAAAGGATTCACGGGTAAGTTTTTCATTGTGTATTTGGATGAAATTTTAGTGTTTAGTCAGAGTAAAGAGGATTATTTATTGCATTTGAGAATGGTATTGAATAAGTTGGAGGAAGAGAAACTGTTGATCGATGTGAAAAAGCACAGTTTTCTACAAACTGAGCTGGTGTATTTGGGGTTTGTCCTTTCCAGAGAAGGACTAAAAAATGGATAAGGAAAACATTAAAGCAATACTTGAATGGCCAACACCCAGGAGTGCATTTAAGGTAAGGAGTTTCCATGGGCTAGCTAGTTTCTATACAAAACATATTAGAAACTACAGTGGTATTGTAGCTCCCATGATAGAAAACATAAAGCGTGATAAGAGACACTTTCAGTGGACTAAAACAGTAGAGTGAGGATTCAAATTGCTGAAGAAAAAGGTAATAGAAGAACTGTTGACACTAAAATTTTCCTCCGTAATTTCTATTTCATTAATGTATGTATTAGGAATAGGATGTTGTTAAGTATAATTAGTAGTAGCATGTGATAGAAGATAATGGCACTGTCAGTACGGTGTTGCCAATAATGTGGAGTACGGTAACAGTCAAAGTATAATAGGAATGTTGTAAAAAGTAAATATTTGTCGTAAGTGGTTCGGTAATGTTAAAATGTCAAAGTTTGGGTAATTAGAGAAGTAGGGTCTACATGATTAGGAATTAGAAATATTATATTGGTAATAAAGACAAGGAGTGAGGTCATAAATATTTTGTGTATTTTATTTGTAAAAAGTCTAAAAATGTGGAACCCATGTAAAATGATAAGGTTTATCTTATCTTAACAGATAAGCTTACATGTACAGATAAGAGTTAAGGTATGGAATATGATTTGTCAGAGTGGATTTCTTATCCTATCTTAGAGATAAGATGGATAAGCCTGGAAGTTCTATAAATAGAGAGGCCACCCCCCTCATTTAGCATAGAAGGAAGTGGTGAGAAATATTGTAGGAAGTGTGCGAAGGAAGCCATCAGTTTAAAGGTGTGTTGAAGAAGCCATTAAGAGGTGTAATTGTAAAGTTTCTCCCATAGTCTTGGTGAAAGGAAAGTGAAGTCAATAACACTTGAAGTACCTCATGGGTGAGATTGTAACAGTTTCATGTTAATATTATAATTTATTTTGATATTTCAGATTTTTCATCATTCTGTCTTATCATAGTCGATGGTATTCTTGTGTTATGTTGTTGTTTTGTTTCCAGATTACATCCACCAAACTAAAGGCTGTGCATTAGTAAATAATCATAGCACGAGGAATTCCCGGTGAAGAATTATCATAGTGCCGGATTGGTGATGACATTTTGGTTCCATTGCCGGGACCATTCCTCGTTGGTGGATTTTCTGGAGAGATATTCCCACTTAGTCAAAAATCAATTAGAGGGTAACCTTGTTTTTACTGTGCATAGTAGTTACCATGGTAAAGTCATTTTTGCCATGAATAGTAGTTACCATGGTAAAGTCATTTTTGCTGGAATAGTATTTACCGCAGTAAAGTCACTTTTTACCGTGAATAGTATTTACCGCAGTAACTTCACTTTTTACCATAAATAGTATTTACCATAGTAACTTCACTTTAACCGTGAATAGTGTTTACCACAGTAAAGTCAATTTTTACCGCAGTAAGTCAAGTTTCACCATAGTTTACCGTGGTCATTTATATTTTACTGTAGAAAGGTGTAAAGTCACTTTCTAGTATAGTGATTCCAATTATTTGTACACATAAGTCTTGTTGATTGTACTTGTGAGTTGGTATTTCATGGTGGTTACTTTTGAAAATGGGAAAGATTCCTATTTTTTCAGCTCAATCTAATGAAGATGCTTCTTCTTTCATTCAAGAGTTTAAGCGATCTTGTATTTGTAATGGCCTTATAAGAAGGGAACAATGGACTGAATTTTTTCCTACCTTTTTGGATGGTTCAGCACTTAGGTGGTTTGAAACACTAGGTGATAATGTGAAAAATTCATGGGATTTATTAACTGAAAGTTTTCTTGAAGAATTTGGTGAACAACAGAAATATGCAGATCTCATGATCGAGATCACAAAGCTATCCCAAGGAGAGAAGGAGAAGATAAGGGATTATCATGCTCGTGTTCTAGAGCTAAGGAGGAAGCTTGATGCCCAGATCCGGAAGGAAGGAATAACGGATGGGTTGATGAATGGCAGTGGATAATCTCCTCTGTAAGCACTTCATTCTTGGGATGAAGCCAGAGATCAGACAACGAGTGAAGTATGACCGCCCAGCTACCATTGAACAAGCAAAGGAGATTGCAAGAAGGCAAGAAGAAAGCATGGAAGAGGAGCCCAAAGAAATTGTTGTTAAAGTAGAGCCTACACCAGCACCTTTGGTCTAGAATCCACAACCACTCCCGGTGAGCACAAATATTTCTCCTAGTACATCTACTAAGTATGAAGATCTGCTTAGAAAGATGGGCCAGTTAACTATTAATCTTCTTCAAGGAAAGGAATTTAGTTCTGAGGGAGGAGATAGAGGTCCAAAAAGAAATATTTCCGAAGTTGTATGTTATGGTTGTTATAAAAAGGGTCATTATAAGTATAATTGTCCAGATAGAGCTTCTACATCTGGTAAAGGAGATAATGATAAAGGAAAAGCACCTGTGAATTCTTTTGATGTAGTAGATAAGAGCACAAATAATGAAGTAGATGTGTTTGTAACAAAAAGAAAGAAAGAAAAAGATAATCAAGATGGAAATGATCCTAAGAAGATGAAAGAAGAAACTAGTAAGAAACATAGGAGAAGAAAGTTGGGTGTGCAGGATTTTCTGATTTCACAGGGGAAAGGACCATACTCCATCTTGGAAGATCTGTCCAAAAGGCCTGCAAATATTACATATGGTCAACTCTTGGCTATGTCTTCTGAGAAGAGGCGGGAGTTGCGAGGTGGACTCAATGCTCGAAGAAGGAAGGAGGTTGAGGTCCCTGTTTTGGAGGTAGAGGCAGATCCCTATGCTCCACAAGCTGAGGTATTATGTAATGGTATTTCAATTCATGATGTCTTAGTTGATGGAGGTGCTGCAGTTAATGTAATGACCGAGTCTGTAATGAATATGTTGGGTTTAAAAATTGATCGCCCTTCGACACTTATGTTAAGGTCATTAAATAAAGGAAAAACTAAACCAGAAGGTGTAGTTTCAAATGTGGCAATATCTGTCATGGGTGTGGTATGTGTGGTAGACTTTCAGGTGATGAAAAATGGTACTGTTGCGTACCCAATGTTGCTGGGAAGACCATGGCTAAGGAGAGTTCATGTAAGATACTATTGGAATGAAAGTTTCATGACACTTGGACGTGGTAGAGAGAGGGTGAAGATAAATGTGATCCCTCGACATCATAAGGCAGAACCTATGGATTCAAGTGATGAAAATGATGATTGGACATCCTCTGATTACTCTAGTACTAGTGAAGTGGACACTGAAGATGAAGAAAGTGAGGTTGATGTTTCAGTCATGGATATCCTTCCAGTCACACCAACTCATGACCCCATAAAATTACCTAAAGAAGAAGTTGATGATCGTCTCCAACAAATAAAGATTGGTGATGCTGTGATGGAGAGTGAGAATGAATCCTACCTCCAGCTCTTTCGAAGGTACATACACCTATTCACTTTTGATTACAAGGAACTCCGTCAAGTAAGTTGGGTAGAACATTCTATTGAGCTAGTAGATGGTGCTAAGCCCATAAAGCAAATGCCATATAGAATGAATCCTAATTTTTCCAAGACTGTAAAAGAAGAAATAGATAAGTTGCTTGATGCAGGATTCATATTTGCTGTGGAGAATTCAGAATGGGTTTCTCCCATTGTGATCTCAATAAAAAAGAATGGGAAGCTACGCATTTGTGTTGATTACAGGAAGCTCAATAAGGCAACAAAGAAGGATCATTACCCTCTTCCATTTTCAGATCAGATCTTGGACGAAGTAGCTGGCCAGGAGTGCTATAGTTTTGCTGATGGATATAACGGCTACAACCAAGTTCGTATAGCAGAGAAAGATCAGCTGAAGACCACATTCACCACTCCTTGGGGAACGTTTGCTTATAGAGTTATGCCTTTTGGGTTGTGTAATGCTCCAGCAACATTCCAGCATTTGATGAATAGGGTGTTCGAACCCTACATTGGGACCTTCATCAGAGTATTTTTGGATGATTTTTGCATCTATGGGAGCAAGTTGGACCACCTGCACCAAATGGAGACAACTTTTCAAAGGTTAGATGAAGCACAAGCCTCACTAAACCCTACAAAGTGTGTCTTTGGATGTTCTAAAGGCGTTTTGTTAGGGCATGTTGTATCCAGAGATGGTATTGGTACTGATCCTGATAAAGTTTCAATAATCAAAGATTTACCATTTCCTCTTAATAGAAGTAAGTTGAGATCATTTTTAGGCCATGTGGGTTACTATAGAAGGTTCATCAAGAATTTCTCAAAGATTGCACAGCCACTAAGGCAGTTCTTGAAGAAGGATGTTACTTAGGAACCAGGAAATAAGGCGCATGAAGCTTTTGGACAATTGAAGGAAGCCCTGGTGTCTTCACCTGTTTTGAAGAATCCAGATTGGAGCAAGCCATTCATTGTGTACACTGATGCCTCAGATGCAGCACTAGGAAGTACTTTGAGCCAAAAAGGATGAAAATGGGAATGAACATCCAATTGACTTTGGGAGCAGACAAATGAGCAATGCTGAGGTAAATTATACTGTAGCTGAAAAAGAGGCTCTGGCTATCATTTTTGCTGTAAAGAAGTTTAGAAATTACTTGCTAGGGCAAACAAGTTCTAGTTGTAACAGATCATCAGGCTCTAAAATATATTGTAAATAAGCCTAACCCATCAAGGAGGATAGCAAGATGGATAATTTTTCTACAAGAGTTTGAATTTGATATTATAGATAGGCCAGGAAAGAAGCATGTCAATGCAGATGCACTCTCTCGAGCCTATGATGGTTTAGGATCATCTTGTGATGATGATGATTTCCCCGATGCAGCATTGTTATCCCTTGACACAATCCCTAGTGAATACATAGATATTTGGAATTATCTGAATAAATTCAAGTTTCCTGATGGTGCCAATGCAAAGACTAAGAGAAAGATTACTCAAGCCAGTCGTCCATATTCTATTCTACATGGAGTATTATTTCGAATAGGACCTGATGGACAGTACAAGAGGGTAGTTGGACGTGATCAAGGGAAGGAACTGCTAGAAGAATTCCACAATGGTACATGTGGAGGGCACTTCTCTGGAAAACTTACAGCAAGAAGGATCTTAGATGCAGGTTATCACTGACCCACTCTTTTTAAAGATTGTTATAATTATTGTAAGACATGTGATATTTGTCAAACACATGGTAACTGTAAGACTTCATCAGCTCCATTATGTCCTATTCTTCCCCTTGGTCCCTTTGAAAAGTGGGGAATAGACATTGTAGGTCCACTTCCAACTACATCACGCCAAAATAAGTATATTGTAGTTGCCATAGATTATTTAACCAAGTGGGTTGAAGCTAGGCCATTGAAAACAACTTCCATGGATGAAGTGGCAAGGTTCATGTATGAATGCATTGTCACCATATTTGGTTGCCCATTAGAAATTGTAACAGATCAAGGAAGCCACTTCATTAATGAGGTGGTAGAAGCCCTAGTCAATAAGTTTTCTATTAAGCACAGGAAGGCAACAACATACAAGCCAAGCACAAATGGACAGGTGGAACGAAATTTTTTTGTGTTGTGTCAAATTATAGCAAAAGATGCAGCCTTGCAGGTACATAAGTGGGATAAAAGGATTCATGCAGCATTGTGGGCATATAGGGCAACATCAAAGTCAGCAACAAGATACTCCCCATTTCAGTTGGCCTATGGCATTGATCCAGTTCTTCCTATTGAGTTTGATATTCCCACTGTGAGAGTTATGAAAAATGAAAGGATGGATGAAAGTGATTCAGTAAAAGAAAGGTTGGTACATCTTCATTTGCTAGAGGAAATGAGGGAAATAGCAAAGGATACAAGCCATAAGAAGAAAATGAAGCAGAAGGAATACTTTGATCAAAAGATCCGTTGGTCTCCATTTCATGTGAATAACTTGGTTCTAGTATATGATTCCAGATACAAAAAAAGAAGACAGAGAAAATTTATTCCAAAATGGATGGGGCCCTACAAAATAGCAGTTGTGCATGAAAATGGTACGTACCGACTGGAGGAATTGGATGGCACTCCCATTACGAAATGGGTAAACCACGACAAGTTGAATATTTTCCAAGCACCAGAATAGTCTACTCCGAGGATGGAGTAGAAGCTAGGAAGGGGGAAGATGTCGACACTAAAATTTTCCTCTGTAATTTCTATTTCATTAATGTATGTATTAGGAATAGGATGTTGTTAAGTATAATTAGTAGTAGCGTGTGATAGAAGATAACGAGCACTGTCAGTACGGTGCCGCCAATAATGTGGAGTACGGTAACAGTCAAAGTATAATAGGAATGTTGTAAAAAGTAAATATTTGTCGTAAGTGGTTCGGTAATGTTAAAATGTCAAAGTTTGGGTAATTAGAGAAGTAGGGTCTACATGATTAGGAATTAGAAATATTATATTGGTAATAAAGACAAGGAGTGAGGTCATAAATATTTGGTGTATTTTATTTGTAAAAATTCTAAAAATGTGGAACCCATGTAAAATGATAAGGTTTATCTTATCTTAAGAGATAAGCTTACATGTACAGATAAGAGTTAAGGTATGGAATATGATTCGTCAGAGTGGATTTCTTATCCTATCTTAGAGATAAGATAGATAAGCCTAGAAGTTCTATAAATAGAGAGGTTACCCCCCTCATTTAGCATAGAAGGAAGTAGTGAGAAATATTGTAGGAAGTGTGCGAAGGAAAGCCATCAATTTAAAGGTGTGTTGAAGAAGCCATTAAGAGGTGCAATTGTAAATTTTCTCCCATAGTCTTGGTGAAAGGAAAGTGAAGTCAATAACCCTTGAAGTACCTCATGGGTGAGATTGTAACAGTTTCATGTTAATATTATAATTTATTTTGATATTTCAGATTTGTCATCATTCTATCTTATCATAATCGATGGTATTCTTGTGTTATGTTGTTGTTTTGTTTCCAGATTACATCCACCAAACTAAAGGCTATGCATTAGTAAATAATCATAGCATGAGGAGTTCCTGGTGAAGAATTATCATAGTGCCGGATTGGTGATGACAGAACCCATTTTAGTCCTCCCTGATTTTAACAAACTGTTCCAGGTAGAGTGTGATGTTAGTGGCCTAGCAATTGGGGTAGTTTTGAGTTAAGAAGGAAAACCAGTTGCTTTCTTCAGTGAGAAAATTATTGAGGCAAAGAGGAAGTATTCAACCTATGATTAGGAATTCTATGCATTATTTCAAGCACTAAAAAAATGGAGACACTACCTGTTGCCTAAAGAGTTTGTGTTGTTTACTTATAACTATGCTTTACAATTTATTAGTAATCATCATAAACTAAATTAGAGGCATGTAAAATGAGTAGAGTACTTACAAAATTATAATTTCAGTATCAAAAATAAGAAAGGGCAATCTAACAAGGTGGTAGATGCTTTGAGCATGAGAGTTCTTGTTTTGTAGGAGCTACAGGTGAGTGTGATGGTTTTTGAGAACTTGTGAGAGTAGTATGAGGAGGAGGATGATTTTCAGCAAGGCTTACAAGGCTTGGTAAGCAACCCACAGTGATGGATAGGAGTCCATGGGTGGACTACATGCTGCAAGAAGGACTTTTGTTCAAGGGCAGCCAACTATGCATTCCCAAAAGTTCAATGAGGAATAACTTGATCAGGGAAAAACACAATGGAAGCATGTCTAGGAATTTTGGTAAAAAAAAACATTGGCTCAACTGAGTGCATACTATTTTTTGGCCAAGAATGTGTCAAGATGTGAAGAAATTTGTGGAGAGATGTAAAGTATGTTAGTTACAGTAAAGGAACAAGCCAAAATGCAGGTTTATATCAGCCACTTCTTATCCCTAGCAGACCATGGGATTGTTTGAGCATGGAATTTGTACTTGGATTTCCCAGGAATTGGAAGGGGATATGACTCCATCTTTGTAGTTGTTAACAGGTTTATAAAGATGGCTCACTTCATTCCATGCACCAAAACTAGTGATGCTACCCACATTGCTAATTTTTTCTTTTAGGACATAGTGAGAGTGCATGGTTTCTTTGTTTTTTTTTCCAAGAGTATTGTATCTGACAAGATACACAGTTTGTTGGAATTTTTGGCAGACATTGTGAAGAAGTGTTTGACTATCTAATTTCAGTTCATCCTACCATCCACACACAGATTTCCGACGGAGATAGTCAACAAGCAGCCTTCGGAACTCTGAAAGCTGGGTGACATGGCATCCAAAGTAGGGGATCTAGCACTTACACAAAGCTGAAGTTTCGTAAATGACTCACCCACATAAGTACCATATGATTCTTTCATTACATGTATGGAAAAACCCAAGAGGTTAATATGAGGTTGTGACGTGAGGAGAAATGGAAGCGAAAGTTATCATCAGAAGAATTTGCTAAGGAAATGTATGTATCACTGAACGTGAAGAATAACACTTGAAGTACCTCAGGGGTGAGATGTACAGTTCATGGTAAGATTATAATCTATTTGATATTTCAGATTTGTCATCATTGTCTTATCATAGTCGATAGTATCTTGTGTTAGTTTCGTGTTTTGTTTCCAGTTACATCCACCAAACTAAAGGAATGATATAAATAATCATAGCATGAGGACGTTCCTGGTGAGAATTATCATATGCCGGATGGTGATGACAGAACCCATTTTAGTCCTCCCTTGATTTTAAACAACTGTTCCAGGTAGAGTGTGATGCTAGTGGCCTAGCAATTGGGGTAGTTTTGAGTTAAGAAGGAAACCAGTGCTTTCTTCAGTGAGAAATTATTGAGGCAAAGAGGAAGTATTCAACCTATGATTAGGAATTCTATGCATTATTTCAAGCACTAAAAAAATGGAGACACTACCTGTTGCCTAAAGGGTTTGTGTTGTTTACTTATAACTATGCTTTACAATTTATTAGTAATCATCATAAACTAAATTAGAGGCATGTAAAATGAGTAGAGTACTTACAAAATTATAATTTCAGTATCAAAAATAAGAAAGGGCAATCTAACAAGGTGGCAGATGCTTTGAGCATGAGAGTTCTTGTTTTGTAGGAGCTACAGGTGAGTGTGATGGGTTTTGAGAACTTGTGAGAGTAGTATGAGGAGGAGGATGATTTCAGCAATGCTTACAAGGCTTGTAAGCAACCCACAGTGATGGATAGGAGTCCATGGGTGGACTACATGCTGCAAGAAGGACTTCTGTTCAAGGGAAGCCAACTATGCATTCCCAAAAGTTCAATGAGGAATAACTTGATCAGGGAAAAACACAATGGAAGCATGTCTAGGAATTTTGGTAAAAAAAACATTGGCTCAACTGAGTGCATACTATTTTTGGCCAAGAATGTGTCAAGATGTGAAGAAATTTGTGGAGAGATGTAAAGTATGTTAGTACAGTAAAGGAACAAGCCAAAATGCAGGTTTATATCAGCCACTTCTTATCCCTAGCAGACCATGGGATTGTTTGAGCATGGAATTTGTACTTGGATTTCCCAGGAATTGGAAGGGGAATGACTCCATCTTTGTAGTTGTTAACAGGTTTATAAAGATGGCTCACTTCATTCCATGCACCAAAACTAGTGATGCTACCCACATTGCTAATTTTTTCTTTTAGGACATAGTGAGAGTGCATGGTTTTCCAAGGAGTATTGTATCTGACAGAGATAAAAAGGTTGTTGAGGAATTTGTGGGCAGACATTGTGGGGAAGAAGTTTTGAATCATTAAGTTTCAGTTCATCTTACCCAGCACAAACAGATGTTCGACTGAGGATAGCAACAAGAGCCCTCGAACATCTGAGAAGCTTGGTGAGCAGGCATCCAAAGTAGTGGGATCTAGCATTACACAAGCTGAAATTTTCTTAAAATGACTACCCAAATAGTACCAGTATTTATTACTTCCAAATCTTGATGGAAAAAACCCAAGAGGTGTATATGAGGTGAAACTTGAGGAGCATGGAAGCTAGAAGTGTAGATGCAGAAGAATTGCTAAGCGCCAAGGTAGGAGATCACGGAACAAGTGAAGAAGAAACTTGAGAAGTACCAAACAATACAGCAGAGAGCTGATCATAGGAGGAAGGACATCAGTTTTGGTGATGGTGGTGATGAATTAAGTGGCCCATTTAGGAAGGAGAGATTTCCTAAGGAGTATAACAAGTTGAAAGTCAAGAAGATTGGTCCCTGCAAGATAGTTAGAATTTTTTTCCAATAATGCTTATGAATTGAAGCTACCTGAAGGCATTTGGATTTATCCAATCTTCAATGTTGCAGACCTGTATGAATACATGGGTGAAGATAAAGTCAAGGAAGAAACTGAAATAGGACAACATGAGACAGGTTGGCAAGCACAAATGCCTAGAGCCAAGCCAATAGATATAGAGAAACTACTGGACAAGAAGATCATCAAGAAGACAAGGGACAAAGAGTACTATCAATATCTGATAAAATGGAGGAAATTTCTAAACGAGGATGTAACATGGATAACAGAGAACAACCTGATCAAGATGGGAGCCAAGATTGAAGACATGGAGAAGATAAATAAGCCATGAAGAACACTTCTTCTCTTAGGGGTAGAATGATGCAGGAGCATCCTAAGTAGAAACCTATGTCATAGGTCAAATTGTTAATTTGTTGTGTGAGAGGTATTAGGAGATATTTTCATGTTTTTTCATCCATTTCATTTGATTTGAATGTATGGCCTAAATTGGATTATTGGGCAAAAAATAAAGGTTTGAATGGGCTTGAAGATCTTTTCCCTTTAGGAAAAGATCTCCAATCCCTCTCCTAGGATTGAGGGGAGTGAGAATAGAGAGGAAAATATATCTAGGTTGTTTGGGACCTAGCTAAAGTTAGTGGTGGTTGGGTCCAAGTAGCAAAAATAGGAACAAATCATGGATTAGGGGGTCTGTAATCATTGGTTTCGCAGAGTAGTGTGAAATTTACAGTGAGATGCAAATGAAAAATGATGTAACAATGTTCTAAGAGTGAATAGAAAGGATGAAAATAATTTTTGTGTGATTGGATAATATTTTTGTGAGTTTTTATTGGACTATGACCTACAATTTCCCTTGTTTCTCTATCTGGTCGAGAGCCATCAATGTGAAGAGCTCGAGAAGAGTAACTAAACCTAATTGTAATGATTGGAGTGTGGTTAAGGGAGCAAAGACATGACTCTTAAATTTTTCTTAGCCTTTGAAACTTCTCCACACGTGTAAACTGAGCAATTTTGTGTATTAGAATGGCAAACTAGGGCTCATTGGATCTCAAACCATGAGTTGTGAGAGGTCTCCAAAATTACATGAAACTATTGTCATGACTAAACAACCCTGCACCTGTAATTTTGGGTCATGAAATACTCCACAACCGTGTGTAAACCATGAAATTACTGTGCATAGGTCATTTTTACATAAATACAGTCAACAAAGAGGAAAAATTATTCACTTTTGACAGATTGCCAAGCTAACCCAAGGGTATGAACAAGTTTCACACACCTATCTACCTATTCTGAACAAGATTCCAAGAAGAATGGAGTAGATTTGATCGGTTTTTGCATTTTTTTCCTGACTAAACCCAGTCTAACAGATTTAATTCCATCATTAGGACAGTCTAAAAAGGGAGAGATAAGCCTGATGTTCCTAAACAACATCCATCAATCTTGGTAGTATGTTTTGTAGGGGTCAAAATGGGTGTCCAAAAGTGCATGTTTCCTTTCTTGAACAAGGGTATAGTGTTAGGTATCATCAAACTTGATTGTCTCAAGGGCTACAAGCCTAATGCTCAAACCTACAAGGAACTGCCCTATCCTAGGTTGATTCATAGATTCTTGATAGTTGGGATGGGTTCATCTTGTCTTGAATTGAGTTCCTAAAGTGTGTAAGAGTGTGGGTAGCTTAGGGGAGTGTGCTTAGATTAAAATGGTGTGTCATAATGTTGTTTAGGTGTGAGTGTGTGTGACAAAAGAGTAACCCAAGAAAGAAGAGCAACTTGCACTGATTCCAAGCAAGCATAAAGAGACAAACACAGAGAGAGAGAAAGGTCCTAGAGTGAATTAGGACAATCATCACCACCCTTGAAAACCTCCTTTCCAAATCATTATAAACCCTTCCTTTGGCCAGCCTATTAGCTCACACAACCCCTCAAATTCTATTTCACCCTCATTATAGCTAAGAGGAACATTCCAACATGGTTTTAAATTGTGTTTCATGTATATGGAAATTGATCCAATTTACTTTCATGATGATGCTAAGTCCTATGGTAGAATGGTGCTCTCTGAAGCACTAAATTGACTATTTTTAGCCATATTACAACACGAGGACATCCTCTGGAAGATGACTAGAAAGGTTCAACCCATATAGGATTTTTGTAAGATATAAATGAAGTGATCCATATCATTTTAGGTAAAATATGTAGTGGACGGTGATGTCAGAAATAATTCAAGTAAAACCAAGTTACTACGGGCACATTGAATATGATCTCTAATGGAGAAATTCAAATTGTTGTGAAGGTTTTAGTAGTTCTAGAAGGATTTATAATCCCCTTAAAATAGTCAATGAAAATATATTATATTCCACTAAATGGTGGATTAATTTCGACCTTTGACCTCATGAGTCTCTGTGGTAGTATGGGTCACTGTTGTTGCTCCTTCATGTTGAAATGGGTGACTGGTGCTATAAATCAAGTTGAAATCTAAATTAAGTCTTGAAATTAGTTAAAATGAAATAAATTGGATTCTTTAGAGTCAAAATCTTATAAGGTTTCACCTCCAAAATTCAAATTTCACTCTCGACGTAGAAAAGGCAAGCTCTATGTTCTAATTTTATATTGGGATGATGACATCAACATCGCTTAAAGGCTGGGAGCACACTTTTGGACCCTATCTATCACTTTTCCTTTGTCCCTTAGTGTAAGGGGACAAGGAGGACACAAAAGTGCACTTCCCCTATGATATTTCACTTTCTTCATGTAATAGTTGTGACTTGGGTTGTTAGGCAAGTGGAAAACATGAAAACAAACCAATTAATAAATATAAATGGAGAGCGATTAATGAATATAAAATATATTTTAAGTGATTAAACCATTTTATAAACTTTATACAGGTACTTGATAGAGTTATAATATTCATGAATTGGTTAAAAGACAAATTTAAAGTAAATATCTACTATTAAAAACCAAAATCATTTGATGAAGTAGCATAAATGGTGGATTAATTGGAAAAACTAAAAATGTCAAATTAAGAGAAAATAATATCGAGAGAGGGACCGATGTCCATTTAATCAAGGAAAACAAAGTGACATAACTCCAAACAATTATGGAGACATCCATTACAAACTAATGAATTTCCTATTTCCTTCAAAGAAGGTCCCTCTTTATGAAAAACATTTGACCGCATTAGAATGTTGGACTTCTAGACATAACCACTACAAATAATATTGTCCACAAAAATAAAAATGTAATCTCAACCTTATAATAAATCAAACAAACCTAATCTCTAGATAATAGGAGTAGGACTTATTTGGATACATTATGGATTCTCCCCATGGATGGGTGGATAAAATTAAATTTTGATGGAGAATCTAAAGGGAACTTGTGAAAATTTGGTTTATGGTTGTATTTTTAGGAACTCAAAAATTTCACCTTTGCTGGCTTTAGCAGTAGATTGTGATGATTCATCCAATAATACAATGGAGGGCATGGTCTTCTCTTTGGTATTATTGAAGAAAAATATCATAATTGGCCTTGTTTATAGATAGAGGGGGAATCTCATATCATTATTGAAGCCATAAAATCAAATCATGTCAAGGCATGGGTGTTGGAGCCTATTATTCAATAGATAAAATCCATTTCCCCCTTTTTCTTAGAGCTCTCATTTTCTCATATAAAACGTAGCAAGAATCAAGTAGCTGATTTCTTAGCCAATAAATGGGCCGAGGTCTAGGATTTGGATCATAAGAATTTTTGAGTGTGGATGGGAAACTATCCATGCAACATTCTCACTCTTATCTCCAATAATGCTAAGAGGATATTCTATTTCGATTAGGAATAGCTTTAACGCCAGGTGAGGTGAGAAATTTCATTGGTAATAAGATTAATTATGTAACGTGCAAAATAATTAAATTTATATCCAAGTACAGGACACCTGGCTTTTCCTCTGTGTGAACTATACTGAAGGTGTCTATTGAAGTGAATTCTGACATGCACCCTCATTCCTTGTAATTAGTCTTATTTAAGGGTGGGTTTAGCTTATTTTCTAGGAGATTGTGGGGTGTCCTGGTTATAGCCTCATAATGAATAATTGCGACAGTATGGGGGCAGGAAGCTCGAACAAGAAGCAAAAGAGGGATTTTACAGGGGAAGACACAGGTGATTCCTTTTCCTTATGGATGAACAGGAAGATAAACAATGTAGCCATTAGGTATTGGTTGCAGAAGGTTTGGTCTATTACTGAATAACTTAATGAGGTGGAAGAGGTAGGAATTAACGAGAACATGAAGAATATAATGTTGGATCTAAAGCAATCGGTGACCAGACATAATGTGTTTGAGATGGCCTAAAGTCTTAGTTCTCCCAACATTTTGTCCAATGCCTCTAAACAGTTTCTCTTGCACTAGGACCATGCAAAATTAGAAGGAGGGATTATGTACCTTCAGTTTCATGTGCATGCTTTAACAAATAAATTAAAGGTTTTGTCAAAAGGACATGAAGTTGTTTCCTGAAACCTAATTTTCTTTCTTCTGAGGGATGTTATGGTTGATTTTCCTCAGTGTTGTGTATCTCCTTATTCCTCGGCTCAGGATGTAGATGATTCTAAAGTGGATATTATTTTTTTAATTTTCCCCACATAATATGAAGGGGAAGAAGGTGGTAGAATTTTTAGTGCCATGGGGTGATGCCGGGGTGTGTGACTCTGGTCTGTCTCAGGCCACCGTAGGTAGGAATTTTGATTAGGGTGGTTTCGGATGTAACCTATATGGTAGTATTTATAGTTACATTTATAGGTTTATAATGTAATGTGATGGAGGGGATGGTGTTAAGTTTTGATCTCCCCTCATTTCCATTTTGATAAGGTGCTTATATTTTTAGAGTCCTATGATGAGTGATGTCATCTACAACTAGAACTTATTGTATGTTTTTTTACAGGATAGGTCATCATCCCTAAGTATCAATAGCAAAAAAAAATCAAACAAACCTAATGCATGGTTTAACATGAAAATGTATGTTGTTGTAGACACAAGAAAGATGCAATTTTTCACAACTCATTAGTGGAACTTAAAAGAAAAATTAATGGGAAGGATATTGATTTTCTCATATATTTTGGTAGTATTCATAGTTTTATCTCCCCAAAAAGTTTTTTCTAAACTTAAATTGTTTTCTAGAATTAACGAACCCATAAATGTAAAATGTTATGTGGAAGGATTGTCAAGCTGATATGTGTAGCTATTGATAACTTAACTTTTTAGTTAAATTCATTTGAAACAAATGATATTTTCCATGTATTAAACTTAGGAAAATATGATGAAATAACATGGATAGTATGGTTATAAAAGAACAAGGCGTACATTGGTGTGAAAACAAGAAATTTTTGATAGGTAATCAAATGGGGACATTTATAATCCTATAGAGGTAGAAACAAACCCTAACTATTAAAATTATTTATGTCATGCAATTAAAAAATAGTGTGAAGAAAAATTGTAGACTTTTTTGTTTTACGGTAACTAAGAAAAATGAAAAATTCAAGTTGGATATTATTATTAAACCCATATTATAAGAATTTGTAGACATATATCCTAATGAAATAAATGACCTGCCCCTAAAAGTGTGGTTGAAAATTCCATATTCCTAATACAAGGATTAAAACTTGTATCAAAATCCCCCCATCATCAATAAATTCCCTAATTAGTTCAATTAAAAATTTAACTACCCGAATTAATTAAGTAAGTAAAAATATGACCGAATGTCCCTCCATGGGGTGCTCCATTATTATTTGTAAAGAAAAAGTAAAGTACTATGATATTATGAATTGACTACCAACAACTAAATAAACTCACAATAAATAATAAGTACACTTTATTATGAACTGCTGATTTGTTAGACCAATTAAATGGTGCAAAGTGTTTTGTTAAAATTGATCTATGATTAGAATACCATCAAATACACATAAAAAAAACTGACATCTCCAAAATTACATTTAGAACACGATACAAACATTACAAATTTTTGGTGATTATCTTTGGTTTGACAATGCCCTTGCCACCTTTATGACCATAATGTATGATGTGTTTTGACCATGTCTAGATGTTTTTGTGATTATATATCTAGATGAAATCTTGATATTTTCATAAAATGAGAAATAACATGAGCAACATCTTATATTAGTATTATAAAATCTAAGGAAACATCCACTATATGTAAAATTAAGTAAATGTGAATTTTATAAGAAAGAGGTGTCATATATGAGACATGTTATATCTAAGAAAGGTAATGTTCTCGACCCTACAAAAATAAATTCTATTCAAGAATGGCCTATAACTAAATATACACATGAAACTATCAAATTTTATTAGGATTATTTGGACTTTATCGTAAGTTTTTTAGAAGTATTCTAAAATTGTAACACCTTTAATATAATGGAATAAGAAAGATAAGGCATACAAATGGACATTATACTGTGATATAGATTTCAAAAAATAAAGGAATTTTTGGTTAATGTTCCTGTATTTTGCATTCCCAATTTCATGAAACCCTTTATCATAATCACTAATGCTTGTGAGTAGAGTATAGGAGCACTTATGCAAGATAATAAGGTCATATGTTATGAATCCCAAAAATTACTTCCAACCAAGAAAAACTAGCTAACCCATGATTTGGATTTGGATTTTACACACTCTCAAAATATGATGACATTATTTATTAGGAAATAAATTCATCTCGAAGACCGACTATATAAGTCTCTAATATATTTTCACTCAACCCTTTTTAAATATGAAGCAGTTGAGATATGTAGAGTTATTTACTAAGTAAGATTTTGATATCCAATATTTTTGGGCAAGGAAATTGTGGTAATAAATGCTTTAAGAAAAAAGCATTAATATTAAAAATGCTATCAAACTTGAAATAATTAAGTTTGAACAAACTATTAACTTTATATTACCTATAGACCACTAATTTCATGACCTTTATGAAGGTATACACAACTAATCATCTAATTCTCACTTGAATGGTTGTCTTGGTTATTATATGATTAGAACTAATGAACTATTATATTACAAATCATTACTTTGTGTTCCAAACCTTCCAGATATAAAATCAATTTTTTTGAGAGACTCCCCCACCGCATACCTATCGCCGGTCATCTAGGTTTTCAAAACACTTACCTTTCAATAAAAAAAGTGTACTTATAGCCCAAGTTAAAATAGGACATTCATAAATACATACCACACTACCTAAGTTGTTAAAAGGTAAAGGTAGAATAATGAAAATAACATGTTCAACTCTATCCACTATTCATAGCCAATAGGAAATGGGAATACGAAAGTATGAAATTTATTACAGGATTATGAGGAACACGTGAAGGCCATGAAATTATCCTACTTGTAGTTGATTGGTTGAAAAAATTATCTCATTTATTTCCTATAAAAATCAAATCATTTTGTTGTCATGCTAAATTTCTAGCATGCAAAATTAAAAAGTTTGGTTATGAAAACCAAGCCCACCCTTTAAAACCTCCTTTCACACTCATTATAAACCCTTCCTCTGGCCAGCCTATTAGCTCACACAGCCCCTCCAAGTCTATTTCACCATCATTATAGCTAAGAGGAACATGCCAAAATGGTTTTAAATTATGTTTCATGTATATGGAAATTGATCCAATTTGGTTTCATGATGATATTTAGTCCTACGGTAGAATGGGGCTCTCCGAAGCACTAAATTAACTATTTTTAGCCATATCACAGCATGAGGACATCCTCCGGAAGATGATTGCAAAGATTCAACCCATCTAGGATTTTTGTAAGAGATAAATGAAGTGATCCATGTCAGTTTAGGTAAAATATGTAGAGGCAAGTGATGTCGGAAATAATTCAAGCAAAACCAAGATACTACGGGCACAAGGAATATGAGCTCTGATGGAGAAATTCAAATTGATCTAAAGGTTTTGGGAGTTCTAGAAGGATTTATAATCCCATAAAATAGTTAATGGAAATCTATTAGATTCCACTACATGGTGGATTAATTTTTGACCTTTAACCTCATTACTCTTTGTGGTAGTCTTGGTCATTGTTGGCACTCCTTCATGCTGAAATGGTGACTGGTGCTATAAATCAAGTTGAAATCTAAATTAAGTCTTGAAATTAGTTAAAATGAAATAAATTTGATTTTTTGGAGTTAAAATCTTATAAGGTTTCACCTCTGAACTTTATATTTCACTCTCGGGGTAGAAAAGGCGAGCTCTATGTTCTAATTTTACATTGGGATGATGACATCAACATCACTCAATGGCTTGAGCACGTTTTTTGACCCTATCTATTACTTTTCCTTTGTCCCTTAGTGTAAGGGGATAAGGAGGACACAAAAGGTAACTTCCCCTATGATATTATCACCTTTTTCACTTAATAGTTGAGACTTGGGGGCTGTTAAGAAATGGAAAACATGAAAAAAAACCAATTAATAAATACAAATGGAGATGAATTAATGAATATAAAATATATTTTAAGTGATATAAAATTTATAGAGGCACTTCATAGAGTTATAATATTCATGAATGGGTTAAAATATAAATTTAAAGTAAATATGTGCTATTAAAAACCAAAATCATTTGATGAAGTAGCATAAATGGTGGATTAATTGGAAAATCTAAAAAATGTAAAATTAAGAGAAAATAATATTGAGAGAGGGACCAATGTCCATTTAATCAAGGAAAAAGAAGCGATATAATGCCATAAAATTATGGAGACATCCATTATAAAACAATAAATCTCCTATTCCTTTCAAAGAAGGTCCCTCTTTATGAAAAACATTTGACCGCATTAAAATGTTGGACTTGGGGAAAAAACCACTACAAATGATATTGTCCAAAAAATAAAAATACAATCTCAACCTTATGATAAATCAAACAAACCTAATCTCTTGATAATGGGAGTAGGAACGATTTGGATACATTATGGATTCCCCCCATGGATGGGTGGATAAAATTAAATTTTGATGGAGCTTCTAAAGGGAACCCGTGAAAATTTGGTTATGGTTGTATTTTTAGGAACTCAAATATTTCACCTTTGCTGGCTTTAACAATAGATTGTGATGATTCATCCAATAATACAACGAAGGGCATGGATCTTCTCTTTGGTATTATTGAAGAAAAAGATCATAATTGGCCTTGTTTATAGATAGAGGGCGACTCTCATATCATTATTGAAGCCATAAAATCAAATCATGTCAAGGCATGGGTGTTAGAGCCTATTATTCAATAGATAAAATCCATTTTCCCCTTTTTCTCAGAGCTCTTATTTTCTCATATAAAACGTAGCAAGAATCAAGTAGTTGATTTCTTATCCAATAAAGGGGCCGAGGTCTGGGATTTGGATCATAAGAATTTCTGAGTGTGGATGGGAAACTATCCATGCAACATTCTCACTCTTATCTCCAATGATGCTAAGAGGATATTCTATTTCGATTAGGAATAGCTTTAACAATGGGAGAGGTGAGAATTTTCATTGGTAATAAGGTTAATTATGTAACATGCAAAATAATTAAATTTATATCCATGTACAAGACACCTATCTTTTCCTCCGTGTGAAGTGTACTGAAGGTGTATATAGCAATGAATTCTGACGCATAACCTCATTCCTTGTAATTAGTATTTTTTAAGGGTGGTTTTATCTTATTTTCTGGGAGATTATGGGTGTCCTAGTCGTAGGATCCCAATTAATAATTGGGACAGTATGGGGGCATGGCCAAACAAGAAGCGAAAGAGGGATTTTACACGTGAAGACATAGGTGATTCCTTTTCCTTATGGATGGGCGGGAAGATAAATAATGTAACCATGCATGAGTGGTTGTAGAAGGCATGATATATTTTTAAAGAACTCAATGAGGTGGAAGAGATAAGCATTAATGAGCACATGAAGAATATGATGTTGGATTCAAAGTAGTCAGTGAGTAGGCACAATGTGTTTGAGATGGACTAAAGTCTTAGTTCTTCCAACATTATGTCCAATGCCTCTAGATAGTTTCTCCTACACCGCGACCATGCAAACTTGGAAGGATGGATTATACCTTCATTTTCATGTGCATACTTTAGAAAATAATTTATAGGCTATGTCGAAAGGAAATGAAGCCATTTCCTTGAACCTGGTTTTTCTTCTTCTGAGGGATGCTACGGTTGATTTTTCTTAGTGTTGTGCATCACCTTTTTCATCTACTCAAGATTCAAATGATTCTGAAATGGAGATTATTGTTTAAGTTTCCCCAAGAGACATGGAGGGGAAGAAGGTGGCGGAATTCTCAGTGCCACGAGGTGATGCCGGGGTGTGTGACTTTGGTCTACCTTAGGACACTGTAGGTAGAAATTTTGATTAGGGTGGTTTCAGATGTAGCATATATGGTAGTTTTTATGGTTACATTTATAGGTTTGTAATGTTATGTGATGGGTGGGATGGAGTTAAGTTCTGATCTCCCCTTATTTCCATCATGATAAGGTGCTTATATTTTCCCTCCTAAGCTCACTCTCCTTGTTGTTATGTTTTTGAAATGTACTTGAGACCTCATCTACTAAAACTAGAAAGTTGTTCATATCTCCCAAACCCATTATCTATTTTCCATGAGATTTTAATGGCAACTCCTCAAAAAATTCCCTTCAACTGATTCCAACCTTGCATCAAACTATTTTTTAGATTATTTTTAATAGCTGGATTAAGTTTGCACTTATAAAAAATCATTTTTCATATATATGGAGTTATAGTGATTGAAATACCCTAAAAATTGGAGCAAAATATCCTTTTGAAATAACAAAACTTTTGAAACCACTCTCATTTTGTTTTTACACCGAGAAGACATGCTCTTAAAAATAGTAAGCCTTACTAAAATTCACAATCTATAAATAGTAAGTGTTGCAAATAGTTCACTATCTAAGTTTTCATTCCTCCTTACATATTAAGAATACTCAGAGGTGTCAAATTGAGAAAATGATAACTAAAAATAGACTTCCCAAGTTAAGACTTACTAAAAAAAGTAAGTGTCAAGATATTGGTCAAGGAAAGAGGATGTTGAGTTGTCCATGCTGATAGAAAAACACATGGATGTGTTTGAGCCAGTTGTGGGACATCATGGTGACTTGACAAACTCAAGATTTCACAGTATACACCTTTAGTTGAGTATGATAGTAGTTTCTATATTTGGAGAAGAAGACATTCTTAATGAGGAATAAATGAACAAGTAGTTGTTTGGGTCTCCCAAGGTTGATTCAATTCAAAGAATGAGGCATATTTTCATAGATGTGAATTTTAAATTTTAAGGGAGTCATAAAGAGGAAGGTGATGATTCCCATATTCCAACTCCGACCTTGTGTTCAACTCTCTTTCCTAGTGACAGAAAAAGAGGATTAACATGTTTGTAAGATCAGGAAGTCATTTTAGGTCCACATGATGTAAGTATCATAGTAGTTTTTTTAAACACTTAGTCAATGCTTTGGAATGTGGTTGTATCTCACAAGAAGAGGGAATTACAATCACGGTGTTTCAATTCTATTGGAAGTCAAAGTCAAGGAACTTTTTTCTCAGGGATTCATCTCAAGACCCATTGAAAGAAAGCTCTTCATCAATAGAAGATTCACTAAGCTTGGATTTCCACTTACCTCTATTATTCTCTCTCCTCCTCCCTCTCTCTAACATTCTATTTTTTCATTGGGAATGTACGTTTTCACTCTTTCAAATTATTCACTTAAGTGGCTTCATTTTGCATTGTAAAAGTCCCTTTTTAAAAACAATAAAAGGACTTAATTTCATTCCGATTCAACAAATATTGAAATTTGTAAGACCCTACATATTTAAGAGTCACATACAATAGATAAAATGCTAAAGTAAATATCTGACCTAAGCAGTCAACAATTGGAAATTAAAACCCTAAGTGCAAGAGATGGAATAAGAGACCTAGTTGATTTCATAATAATCCTGAAGATGTTGCAAGATGGAAAACTAATGCAACAGGAGGACAGACTGTCACAACAAAGCCTATAAAAAAACAGAACTGTCAAAAAATTTGGGAATAGGGTGCCTAGACTGGGTTAGGGGCACCTAGGTACCAAAGGCCTTCTGTAGGATCTGGTGACTACAAAAAACCTCAGAAATTAAATCTTGGAGTGTCGCAAGATGTTCACTAATGTTATTTTTTGATCACATGTAGGTCCTCGAAAGATCACATAATTTTCCTGTAACCTGCAAAACAAAATACCTCATGCAAAATCCTAAAACACATCAAATCCTAAAAATAAAAAATATGAAAATGGGGAGTTGGAATAACCCCGACAGTCACCTGACAGAGTGAACATATCAGACTCCATGTATTTCTGGTGTGTGTGATAGAATCGTGCCCTAGGAAGCCCTTATTCAAGTGCACTTGATAGCAAGTGATAGCTAGATGTACCAATGTAAATATATGTATGGATGGTAAAATTAAATTCCCCTCCTATGAAGTGTATGTAGAAGAATGCAGTCTTGTGTCCCTTGAATGAAGCTAGATGGATTCTCTTGAAGTGCCTTTGGATGTAACCTTAGGTGATCGTAATAGATGCTTAGAATTTGGTCCTGTATTATGATCACATACCTTTGTATTTATATACTTCCCTTGTTTGAATTTTGTAATTAACATGTAAAGGGAAGACCACCAAGAAAACTAGATACCCAAAAGATGAAAGAGGACCAAAATGGGTGAGCAAGATAAAAAGAGTTCAGAGGCACCCAAAGGGGATGAGGATGCCTAGGTGCTGGCATCCTATCTGGGCACTAGTTTCTAGAGTTAAGAAAGATAGAGTAGTGAAATTCAGAATGGGTAGTGAGGTATGTAATACCATAAATAAATAAAGAAATCAAATAAAGAGGCCAAAGATAGATGTTAATTACTATTTTTCTCACTTAGAAATCTTATAAATAATGGTATGTGATTAGGACCTAAAAATGTACCCAATTGTGTGATTTATTTTCTACATTTTCCCCCACTTTATGTGGTTGAGTGAATACTCGATAACATAAAGTAGGTAAGAGATGTCTACTTAGTAAACATGGATATTTATGAAAAAAGCATTCCGAGGAGACAAGAAAAAGTGTGGAGTGATAAAATGAAGCGTGGAAGCTAAAGAAAAGGAAGTGACCCTAGAGGTGAAAGCGTATGTGTTATGTCGCATTGTACCTATTATTTTTTTAACTTGACACATTTGATGATGTGACTGTTGCTTCCCATAAGGATGGACTTGTAAAAGAGAGGAGAAAAATAATAGTTAAATTTGTGTGTATGTGAAAAATGCGATCCAAGTATGTAAACGTATGTAAAAATGCAAAAAGGAACATGTGCACCTAATCCTTATGAGTGAAAAATGATAGAAAGGATTCTAATAAATTTTTAGAAGAATTATTTTTTAAGCGATCTCGCACAATGAATGAGTTTTTTGGGTGATCTCATGCCAAGTACAAGTTTTTTGGGTGATCTCACACCACAATAGAAGAAGTGTTGGGGAGAAAGGTTTAGAGTTATTCTCCAACCATTACTGTTTCTCGATGCTTTATAAATCATTGTAGATGGTGTGATCCTACATTTTTCTAGTTTGATCTAGTTTGATCCAATGTAAATTAAAATGAGATAGCATGCATGTTGATTGTTGGAGGAATGTGTCTATTCTGTTAAAAACATTGTGTAGACTGCTGAAAATTGTGTTGATATGAGAAAACCTTTGTAACTACCCCCTGTTCATAGGCACCCAGAAAGGGTCAGGGGCACCCATGCACTCATGTCTATATCTAGGTAATGGCATCTATGTTGTGCTTAGGACCTAAGTCAGAATCTAGGTTGTTTCTGTGATTGAATAATATTTTTTCCTATATTGTGCAAGTCTGAAATTTGAGTGTGTACTGCTAAATGGGGTGAATTATTCACCCAATGTATGGCCCCCTCATTTAGGGTGCATGCAACTTTGATAAGAGGATGTGGCTTAAAGGAGAGGACCTGAAGTTGATCTGAAAATGATACCTTGCAGTAGAAGGGAATGTGCTTGGTAGAAACCAAAACACATGAAAAAAGTGGCTGAAAACATGTGTTAGTACAGAAAATAAAAATACAAGTATAGAAGATAATGTATAATCTAGCAAGCAAGAAGAAAATGTAAACCACAAAAATTGGGTTTCAAACATGGGACATCACTCAAAATTTCACAAGACAATCAAGGATGAAATGACCCAAATCATATAGTGTAGACACAAGTGTTAGGAAATAAGGGATAAAATATGTGGAATAATCCCTCACAGAATCGCAACAGTAGAAACTAATATGTAGAAAATATTACAAATCTCAAATAAAAGTGTAGAATAAAATAACACAACACAAAGAGATAGTTTTTAACGTGGTTCACCAAATTTGGGCTACATCTACAAAGAATCACTTGCTCAAATTTTATTACAAGCCACCACTCTCTCAATACAATACCCAGATCCGTTTGGAGCTATTCTCAACAAACTCTACAGAATTTAGAGCCGAATTCAAAACACATTTGTAATGTTTACATTATATCTACCATATGCAAAAAACCATATAAATAGACAACTGCTTAAACAATTTTACAAAACCGTGGGTATCAAAACCATGGGCCAAAACCATCCCATAAACCTATGGGTCAAAAAACCGACCCATATGAGAAAATCATGTTTCCTGATATATCGGGCACATTTTAAGGCCCAAAAGTTTTTTTCGGGGGCTGCGCCTGTGGACCCCCACTCGGGGCCCGACCTAGCCTCGAACCCCAACAAGACAACATGGAAATTATAGAGTACTCTTAGTGTATAGTCTTCAACACTTTCTCACATGAAAATAGGCTCCACAACCTAACAATCTCCCACTTGGAGACTAGTTTTCCTCTGCGCAAACTTCTCAACCCTTCACTAGTTTCTGTGAAGACCAACCAAAGCTGAACACTTCTTCAATTTTTCCCTTGTGACCACCTTGGTCATCATGTCTACAAGATTCTGACTGGTATGAATCTTCTCCAGCTTCAACTTCTCTTCCTCTAGAGTTGTCCTGATGAAATGGTACCTTAACTATATATGATTCGTCCTAGAGTGGAAAGAAAAGTTCTTAGCTAGGTGTACAACACTCTGACCATCACTATGTAAATTTCCTTGCTCCTGATTATTCCCCAAATCTTCAAGTAATTATTGTAACTAAATCATTTATTTGCTTGCCTATATGGCAGCAACATACTCAGCCTCCGTAGTTGACAAAGCCACCAACTTCTGTAGTCGTGAAATCTAGTTTACTTTTGTTCCACCTATAGTGTAAACATAACCTATTGTGCTCCTCCTACTGTCTACATCTCTAGCCATATATGAATCTACATAACCACACAAAGTGGTGTTTGATCCACTATAGCACAAAACTATCCCCATGGTCCCTCTCAAATACCAAAGCATCCACTTTACTTCCTGCCAGTGATCTCTACCTAGATCACTCATAAATCTACTCACCACTCCCACTGCATGGGCAATATCAGGCCTAGTGCACACCATGGCATACATAAAACTACCAAGTGCTGATGAGTAAGGTACATTGGACATCTGGTTTCTCTCATGCTCTGTCTTAGGACATTGTTCCTTTGATAACTTGAAATGGCCTGCCAAAGGAGTCCTAACCGGTTTAGCATCCTACATATTAAACGTTTCCAAGACATTCTTAATGTAATCTTCTCAAGATAACATCAACTTTCATTCCTTCCTATTCCAAGATATCCTCATACCAAGGATTTGTTTGGCTGCCCCCAAATCCTTCATAGCAAAGGATTCACTTAGCTACTTCTTGAGTACTTTTATTTCCTACATGTTTTTACCTGCAACCAACATGTCATCCACATACATGTAAAGGATAATATAACTACCATCCTAAAATTTCTTTGTCTACACACAATGGTCAAAATGACATCTAATATAACCTTGCTCCATCATGAAGCTATCAAATTTCTTATACCATTGACGTGGAGCTTGTTTCAAGCCATACAAGCTCTTCTTCAGTTTTCACACCATCTCCTCTTTACCTTTGACCTCATAACCCTCTGGTTGCTGCATATATAGTTCCTCCTCCAAATCACCATGGGGAAATGTAGTCTTTACATCAAGCTATTCTAAATGCAATTCTTCTGCTGCAACTATTCCTAGAACAGCTCTAATAGAAGTCATTTTTAGTACAGGAGAAAAAATATCATCAAAATCTATACCTTTTTTCTGTGCAAACCCCTTGACCACCAACCGGGCCTAGTATCTTTTCTTTCCTCCTTCCTCTTTCACTTTGATCACCTACTTGTTTTGTAATGCTCTTTTACCTTTGGTTAGATTTACCAAATCCCATGTCGGGTTCTCTATGAGAGCCTGATGCTCCTCTTCCATGTCTTGCTCCCACTTCTTTCTAGCATCTACCTGCATTGCTTCATCAAATCTCTCTGGATCTCCACTATCAGTGAGTAATAAATAATAAAGAGAAGGAGAAAAGCATTCAGGCTCTCTTCTTACCCTAGAATACCTCCTCAATATAGGAGTTTGGGGTTCCTGTTGAGGAGGTTCTTGAACTGATTCATGTGTCACTTTCCCATCCAGAAGATCCTCTACTTCTACATATTCTTTCTCAGATTCTTCCCTGTTTTCTTTCTACTGCTGCTTATACATGACTTTCTCATTAAATACCACATCCCTAATTGAATGATTTTCTTGTCCTTAATACTCCAAAATTTATATCCAAAGTCATCACCACCATAACCAATGAAAGTACATTTTTCTAATTTAGCCTCTAGCTTGGTCCTAGTATCCTTGTCTATATGGAAAAACACCTCACATCCAAATACTATTAGAAATGAATAATCAAATTTCTTACCATGCCAAACCTCCTCAGGTATGCCTCCATCCAAGGAACTTGAGGGTGCTCTGTTTATCAAGTACACAGCTGTGCTTACCGCTTCTGCCTAAAAAGAATGAGGTAGTCCTGCATGTAACCTCATGCTTCTAGCATGTTCCATTATTGTTTTGTTCATCCTTTCTGATACCCCATTCTGCTGCGGAGTTCTTGGAACCGTCTTTTACCTGTGGATTCCATTCTTAGAACAATAATCATCAAATTCATTGTTGTAATACTCCCCTCCATTATCTGACCTGAGACATTTTAGCTTAAGACCTGTTTCATTCTCTACCAAGGCTTTCCATTTAACAAAAGTGTCAAATACATCAGATTTGTTTCTAATACAATAAACCCAAAATTTCCTTGTTGCATCATCAATAAAGGTAACATAATAACTTGAAACCCCTAGAGATGATACCTAAGCCAGTCCCCACACATCAGAATACACTAGCTCTAACTTACTCTCTTTCTTTGTAGGTCCAACCTTGAGAAACCTTACTCACTTTTGTTTCCCATATACGCAGTCCTCACAGAACTCCAAAATTGTTTTTGTATATCTGGGAAAATCCTTCTTTATGATCTCCATGCCCTTATGGCTCATATGACCAAGCCTATAATGCCACAATGTTGTATCTACTTCTGAAGCCACAAGATTATAAACATTAGTGCTATAAGTGGTTAAATACAAGGTTCCAACCTTCTTATCTCTTGCCACCACAAGAGTACCCTTGGTAACCTTCCAAGAGTCTGTTATAAATATCATAGTACAACCATCACTTCCTAACTACCTTGCCGATATCAAATTTCATCTTAATGTAGGCACATGTCTGACATCCTTCAATAGCCAAGTATTCCCATTCTGCATCTTAACCTGAACAAAACCTTTTCCAACTATGCTGCAAGGCTCATCATCACCAAGAAAAACATGCCCAAAATATCCTTGAACATAATAAAAAAAATAATGCCTATGTGGAGTAGCATGGAAAGAAGCCCCTGAATCTAAAACCCAAGATTCAGTAATATTATGCAAAGAAAGAATCAAAGCATTCTGACATACATTACCCATTGCCACATTTCCCTCCTTGTTTTCTTCCTGTTGTTTCTTCTTGTTTCAAATCTCCCAATAGTCCTTCTTTGCATGCCCAGACTTTCCATAATGCCAGCATACTATCTTACTTTCATATTTTGACCTTGCTAGATCCTTTGATTTTCCACGGCTTCCTCTATTCTTCTGTCTTCCTCTAGTTTCCATTGTCAAAGAATTCCATGAAGTAGAAGATTCACCAGAGATTTTTCTTCACATTTCCTTGCTTAGAATCACCCCTAAAACATCCTCAAACTTCAACTTTGAGTTAGTTGGAACTGAGTTGCTTACTGCCATTACCAGGCTATTCCAACTCTCAGGTAAAGAGCTCAGAACTAATAAAGCCCTAACTTCTTCATCAAATTCTATTGTAATCTGAAGCTAGCATATTTACAACCGTATTAAAATCATTTAGATGATCTGCTACTGAACCATTCTCAGACATCTTCATATTAAAAAAAATTCATTAAAAATATCTTATTAGAGGCAGAGGGTTTTTTTTATATAACTTCCCTAATGCATCTATCAGTTCTTTTGTATTCTTTTCCTTTGAAACATTAAATAATACCAAAGATGTAAGACACAGTCGGATTGTCCCAAGTGCTTTCCTATCCAACAAATCCCATTCTGCATCCATCATGCTTGAGGGCTTATTCACCTTCCTAGACAACAGAATATAAAGATCCTTCTAATAAAGGTAATCTTCCATCTGCATCTTCCAAAGACTGAAATTCTTCCTGTTGAATTTATCAACCCTAGATCTTCCATCATCTGCCATAGTTCCCACTCAAGATAAAAATTTCCCTACTGTTCAACACTTCAGCAAACCAAACCAGGCTCTGATACCAATTGTTAGGAAATAAGGGATAAAATATGTAAAATAATCCCTCACAGAATCGCAACAATAGAAACTAATATGCAGAAAATATTACAAATCTCAAATAAAAGTGCAAAATAAAATAACACAATACAAAGAGACAATATTTAACGTGGTTCACCCAATTTGGTCTACGTCCACAAAGAGTCAATCATATTTTATTACAAGCCACTACTCTCTCAATACAATACCCAGATCCATTTGGAGCTATGCTAAAAAAACTCTACAGAATTCACATCCAAATTCAAAACACATCTGTAACGTTTACATTATATCTACCATATGCACAAAACCATATAAATAGACAACTACTTAAGCAGTTTTACAAAACCGTGGGTATCAAAACCATGGGCCAAAACTATCCCATAAACTATGGGTCAAAAAACCCACCCATATGAGAAAATCATGTTTCCTGATATATCGGGCACATTTTAAGGCCCAAATTTTTTTTCGGGTGCTGCGCCCCCAAACCCTTGCTACTGGGGGCTGCCGCCCCTGGATCTCGGCAAGAAAATGTGGAAAGTGTATATTACTCTTAGTGTACATTCTTCAACACTTTATCACATGAAAATAGGCTCCACAACCTAACAACAAGATAAAGGGAATAACCCGTAAACAATGACATACAATGGAAAACAATGACAAACTATGACAAGAAAAGATTAATAGAAAACCATGGTGGTAAATAGTTCCTGTAAGATAAATGTTGCACATGAAGCACCCATTAGAATGTTAGAAATATAAAAGCATGTTAAATCATTTATGATCCGATATAATAGTGTGCTAGTAAGAATAATAAGTAGTATATAATGAAACAATAACACGAGTGATGTGTATGAAAATATATGCCCCCAGGAGCCTCTGTGAGACTGGTAATAGGTACAGTGTCAAACATTTGTGTTGCATGTAATTATCTATGTAAACTATGCAATCACAACTAGAAGGAAAGTGAATGTGCATGTGTATATAGAAAGATAATGACATACAAAATATCTATCTAACATAGTAAGAAAAGTGTGACATGTGAGAATAATTAAAAAAGAATAATGTGTAAACAAGATATGCAGTATGTTATGAGTGTGATAGGAGCACCGTGCCCCCCGAGTGAATGTGAACGAGTATCTCAGTAGTAAAAAATGGACCATAGAACAAGAGTGATTCATCGGGAAATGGTTTAAATTTTGTGCTATAAAATTATGATCAATGAATCATAGATCATATAGAGTGATTGAGTGTAGTAAGGTTCATTTCATATTTAGACCCTCAACAATTGAGTATGAACCAGATAACTAGAGTGCATCATCGTGAAATGGTTTGAATTGTGCGCTAGAAATATATGATCAACAAAACATAGAGCGTATAGATTAAGTGAGTGTGGTGAGGTTTATTTTAGATTTAGACCCTCAACAGTCGAGTATGAAATGTAGAACTAGAGTAGATCATTGGGTAATGATGATACACGAGTATTAAGATGTGTAAGATGTGAGTGAAAGACTAGATACAAATCATGAAGTGATATAGTAGAAATACGAGACACTTGAAAATGTTCGAAGGGGGGATACTAAGCATGATGCCCCAAAGTGTACGACAATGAATAGGTTATCTGAAAAAAGTGAAGTGTATGGGTCCTCCATATGATGTTCATGGAGATAAACACATGTGAGCATGCTCTAAGATTGGTGATGCAGGAGATAAATTATGTATCGGTGAATGAGACCTAGGAGGTGATGGACACCTATGTGAAAGAGAGCATGGAGGTTATGAACACCTATGTAAAGGAGATCATGTAGGTGATGAATACCTATGTGATATAGAGCACGGAGGTGATGAGAATCTATGTGAACGAAACCGAGGAGGTGATGTATACTTATGAGAAGGAGCCTCCTGATTGGTGGACCTAGGCTAATGTGATGGACTAATAGACTAATGAGATCGAGTAGGTCATGTGCAAATAGGAAAGCTAGGATCATATTGCGCTTTATATAGGAGGTTGTGGGGACCTAGATGCTCTAGCGAGTGCAATGGAAACCTCAAGAGGAGGTTGTGGCCATGGTGTTCATGGTGGAACAACGTTGATAGTAATGACTTTCTTGTTGTGAATAAAATTTATACACAAATGATTCATAGAAATTATATCTTGAGTAGCACGGAGCCAAGAAACACCTAAGAGAATGTCACACCCTTTTATTGAAGGTACCATAAGAAATGGCACAAGCATGGTAAGAGGACCAAGTGTGACTGGAATTTTGACATAACTATAGGATTTAGGAACTGGATATGAAATATGTAATAACGGATAATTGATAACAACAAAAACTGCAATAGAGCGCACACACACACATGAATCGATGGATCAATCATTTTATTATTGATAGCATGAGTCCCTATAGTAGCATTAATATGTAATGTGTTAGAGGAGAATGTAGTGTGATAGTTGTGATCATAGAATGCAATGATTGGTGGAAATTCATCAGTGTGAGAAACTATAAAATCAAGATCCCCCGATGAAGGAGGTGACACTGCACACTATGCATGATTGGTTGAAAAGTCAACCACTTGATTATCATGTTTGGGAAGAGGATTATTGAATATCTTGAGCTTGTGATATTCATTGATTGGCGTAGATGTCATAGGCTTAAGAAGCTCAATTGTATTATTATCGATAAGATCTTGAATAAGATGTTGAATTTTGAAGCATCGATTCGTAGAATTCCCAATGATGATAGTCGCATCTAAAATTTTCATTGTAATTGTGACCTTTAGGATGAGATGGGTACAAATTGAGTGGAGGAGGAAGCATAATAATATTTCTCTCACTGAGTTATGGAAATAGAATATGAGGAGCACAAGGCAATTTAGTATCTTATTCTTAGGCGGTTTTCATTGAAGATTTTCAGGATTAGAGACGGCGTTGATAGTAGATTTAGATTTAATAGGTTTGGTAGATGTCTTGAAAGTTGATTTATTTTGAAAGTGCGATGAAGTTGAAGCATGCTCATGATAATTAAGCTTGCATGTTGATAATAGTTTACTTTCGTGTAGCTTAATAGTATGGAATAAATGATCTAATGATGGATATTTATTAAAGATGACACTCTCTTGCAGAGGTGGTAATAGAATTTGGATGAATATATATTAAAGTTCATAGTCTACAAGTACATTAGACATCTTAGATAAGTTGTTCTTATATTGCAAGACATAATCAACTAGATTCTCGGTAGATCCTTGTTTAATTTGTGCTAGCTGAACATAGGATATCATAGAGCCAATATTAATAGAGAAATGAGCAAGAAAAGCATCGGCTAAATATGTAAAATATGTTACCAAGTAAATAGGTAGATCGTAGAACCAACACATTGCATAATCTTCAAGACTTAAAGGAAATATCTTTGCTAGTAAAGTATGATCATCCACATAATCTATACATGCTACATGAAATTCTCTTGAGGGTCACCATGGCCTTTGAAGGTGGGTAGCTTAGGGGTGAGGAAATTGAGAGGAAATGAATAGGCATAAATGGTGGGTGTAAAAGGAGTGTGAAGGAGTAAAGTTGAATCCAAATATGGAGATGCATGAGAGGTGGTCAATTAAAGTTAATTAATCTAAGTTTTAAAAACCTATTATAAAGAAGTTAAGTTAGGATTATTTGAAGAAGATCCGGGTTGTGCATTAGAAGAAGTAAGTTGGATGACAAAAGCGGTAGTAGTGGGAATGTAAGTGGAAATATGAAGGTGCTAAGTAGAGGCCATGACATCGCAGGAAGAATGAACAAGGGGGGAATTAACAACATCTTAAGAGTTTTTTGTAGTAATAAAAGCATGAATAATATGTGGAAGATGAGTGGGGTTGTCACGCAAAGCCTAATGAAAATTGGTAAGCTTTTCTAATTGCTCTTGATCAATGTTGGTATCCTCATCATATTATTGCTCACTGTCAGATGTTTCAATGTTTTCAAGAGGAACTTGTTGAGAGCTAGAGAAGGAATTATCAGTTTCAACCATTGATTTGGAAACCCTACAAGAAGATGGAGGGAGATTTATATGCTCAAAGGACCCAAAATGACCACTACGGATAATAGTCATAAGAATAAATCCCTAGAAAATAAGGTTGGAATCGAGCGTCGAGTTCACCAAATTATTTAAAAAATATTAAAATTTGTAAAACCCAAGATATTTTATAGTCACATGCAATATATAAAATGCTAAAGTACAAATCTGACCTAAGGAGTAAGCAATTTGAAATTGAAAACCTAAGTGCAAGTGATGGAGTAAGATACTTAGTTGATTTCACAATAATCCTGAAGATGTGACGAGTTGGAAAATTGATGGAAGAGGAGGAAATACTATCGCAACCGAGACCATAAAATGCATAACTATCTGAAATGCTGGTACTAGGGTGCCTGTACTAGGTCAGGGGTGTTTAGGCTCCAAAGACCTTTTATATGCACCTGTTACTATGAAAAACCTCAAAAAATGAATCTTGCAGTGTCACGAGATGTTTTCTAATGTTTGTTGTTGATCACATGTAGGTTGTTGGAAGATTTACAAATTGTTTTATAACCTGTGAAACAAAATACCTCCTACAAAACCCCAAAACACATCAAATCCTATAAAGAAAATATGCAAATGGAGAGTTAGTTTGAGCCCATAGGTCACCTGATAGAGTGAACTTACAACCAAGGGTTACACTTCATCTCAGATTAGATGTAGTTTTGGTGTGTCTGATAAATCATGCCCTAGGAAGCCTTTGTGCAAGTGTACTTAATAACAAGCGATATCTAGATGCACCACTGTAAATAGTTGTGTGGATGGAAAAAATAACTTCCCCTCCTATGAAGTGTATGTAGAAGAATGCAGTCTGTTGTCCCTTTAATGAAGCTAGATGGATGTTTTGATGATCTTGAAGTGTCTTTGGATGTAACTTTAGGTGATAGTAACTGATGCTTAGAGGTTAGTCCTTTATTATGATCACATATCTTTGTTTTATATGATTCCCTTAGTTGCATTTCATAATTAACATCTATAAGGCCGACCACCAATAAAAAAAATATGCCCAAATATGAAAGAGGCCCAAAAGGGTTGAACAAGATACAAAGAGGTTGGGGTGCCTAGAGGGGTTGAGGGAACCTGAGCGCTGGCATCCTACCTAGGTGCTGGTGTCCACATTCAAGAAAGATAAAGAAGTGAAATTCAAACTTGGTAGTGAGGTGTACAAGATCACAAATAAAGAAAGAAAAAAATAAAGAGGCCAAAGATAGATGTAAATTACTAGTTTTTTCTCTTAGGTATCATATGGATAGTGGTATGTGATTAGGACCTATAAATGTACCCAAGTGCATGATTTAGTGTCTACATATTCCTAAAGTAATATGAAAGGTCACAAGCGGTGATAAGATGAAAATTTACATGGGGGGAGAGAAAGAGTTTGTATACACCTAATTTTTCATCTTAACCTTTCAAGCTTGTTACTAACAATTTCCTGTTTACAATTAAGTGTCATTAATGCATCTATTTCTTGAGCGGGTTCCTTAAGGGGCATTCTGGGAATGGGGTTGGATTTTCACATGGTCATTATGGGTTACAGATATTACACAGAGAGAGTATCAATATCTGCTCTTATCTTTATCTTTTATTGCATGAGTTATTCTTTTCCCTTTATGTGTCACACATTAGCACTCCCAAAACTTTATTGCATCTGAATCCATTATTAGCACCTTTTCCACTTATTCTTGCTTGATCCATAATACATTGTACCATTTTTTAAATTTAGGTATCCTTAGTTGATGCCATTTCCCATGGGAAATGGTTTGGGTGTTAGATTTCCCTTTTCCAACACCATCGCCCACAAGTGATGGTGTCAGGTATATATACACATCACACTGAAATTTCATAAGGAAGAAAAATCACAGGAGCTAGCCATCTGTTTTAATATTTTCTACTCGCTTTAATCTCAGTTCACATTACACTTGACTTGGATTGGAAACTCTTCTTTGTTTTTGGATTACTTGCACTACTGGGTCATCTATAGTGAGTCTAGAACTAGAACGGTGTTCCCCTTTTCTACACATAGTGATTCTTTCTCAATGTACTGCTTCTTTGGAGACATAGATGCATTAACAACCACCTTGCAGGTAAGTAATCTAGCCCTATTTGTCATTGTGCATAGATTAGTTAATTTAACTTCCCCATTTTTCTATGTTAGTTTAATATTATATGAAAATTAGTGCTAGCTATCATATTTCTCTTATATGATCATCTTCTTAGCTTCCTTTCCTTTATATTTCAAATATATTTCAGTAGTGTAGATTTTTCATCCTTTTCCTATTTTTCCATCAATCTATACCTCTCCCCCATTAACTGATATCATATAAGAGTACTCTATTCTATCTTGACTGTGGGCCTTGAATAGCCTAGGTTAACCTATTGTAGGGACTACTACCCTCTAGATATGTGACTTTAGTGCTTGATGTATCCCATTTTAAATCAATAAATTATGTTTTTGTCCATGTTTGTCTCTTATTTTTTCCTCATACCCTAATAGAATGGAGGACTTAGGATTAAAATCCATTGAGACACATTCTTAACCCATCATGCATTTTTGGTGAACCCAACATGAATCCTACAGACTTTTTGATCGAGAACAACTCGTTAAAATCATCCATATCAATCTTGACCTCATTCAAAATCACTAAACATCAGAAGAACAAAAAACCAATTTACACAGATGTCATCACCTAGGGGAGACCCCATCTATTTTAGCACACTTGATTCTTGACACCTTCGGCCCATGTGCAAGTCTCTTTGCATGGTCGATCCTTTCTATTTCTGCAACCCTGTATCCTAACGCAATCTTCATTTTTGTAATTTTTTTTGCATTGTAAATTTCATTGGTAATCCTCACTTTAGGACTTTCTCTTAACTGGATCTTCTCTCTATCATGGAGTATCTAGGCCCGGGGTCTTATAATTCTCTTGTACAAAGATTTCCTGAAACCTTTCATCCTAAAGTACACTTCCCATTCTACATGGACTGGTATGTCATAGGAGTCCCTAGAAAGAAACATTCCACCCAATGCAATGGCCTATTTAGAAATGAAGAAGAAGAAAATAAAAATGACAACACTTGTGATCATCCCCCTGAGATTGAAAAATTCCTCATATAATTTCCTTCATACAAGGATGAATCAAAAGAAATGCTTAGTAAACATCTCTTTGATTTTTTCTTCAAACAACTTGACAATAGGGAAGAAAAGGAAAAAGGTTCCGAATTAGGGTCATCTGAGAATACCTCCAATTCTATCTCTACTAACCTTATCCTCTAACTCACTGATAGGATAAGCCAACAACAATTTTTTACTATGACTCAATTCCTTCAAATGCAAGCTAACATTACTTAACTATTTAATCACCCTACAATGAGCTTTTGGGGCACCATGCCCCTTCCTTTACCAAATGGGCCTAATAGAGTACCCATTTCCCAACCCCCCATCCTAAACAAATTCATAAGATCATTCTAACAAGAGCCTCTAACACCTTACATTACTAGCATGTATATTGGGGGTATTGTTCCTTCCATCTCTTATAAAAGGTCCATTGATCCTTCCCTTCGCATTAAGTCTTATAAAAATATTTATAAAGAGTAGATCAGATCCAATTTATACACTTCTACTAATATTTTAGCTAAAACCCTCACGGGAGATGCTTTGGATTAGTATCATAGTTTACCTCCTAACTCCCTAGTTGAGCTAGAGTAATTGGTGAAAGCTTTAGTAAATGAATTTCAATATCATGACTTACTTGAGAACAACATTAATGCATTCATCATCTATAAGAAATCTGAAAATGAATCAACATAATCCTTCATAAAATTTTATAAGACCAATCCCTCTTGTAAAATGGAGGTTGAAAATCCTTGGTGAATATACCTGAAACCACTTTCGCGTAAAGGTGAATTTCCCATTTTTTGAGAACTGAATTTTTGCTTGCTATTATTTGAGTGAGAGAGACTGCACTAAGGGAAAAATTATGTAGATGTTAACGCATAGTTGACATGAGTCAACAAATTTTTTTGACGCGTGATAACAAATTTCACTGACATGTGTCAAAAAGATTTGTTGTCACGCATCAACAAAAGTTTGTTGATGTGTGTCAGCAAAATTTTTTGTTGCATGATAGCAAATATTATTGATGCATGACAATAAATATTATTAATGTGCATCAACAAAGCTTACTAATGTGCATGAACAATATTTTCTATCACACGACAAAAAAGTTTGGAAACCCTAATTTTACCCTATATATACCCTCCTGCTACTCATTTTTGTGTTTACACTTCCCGGATCCAAAATTTTCACATTTACTAGAATAAATCTCAAGTACAATGGAAAATACATGTGTAACCCAAGCTCAAGACCAAGATCAATCGGAAAATCTAGTCAACCCACAAGCCCTATCCAAGGGCAAGATACTTTACAGGAACTTGTTTTTCCCCCACACTCATACAGTTTTGTAGATGAACATAGAATATAATGATTTGTTGGATGCATGTGATTTTAATGGGTTTGTTAAGATGCCCCAGTTAGAAATTGATCATGATATTCTGAATTACCTTCTCTCCTTGTATAATAAAGAGGATAGTCTGTTTACTGTTACTATGGAAGACAGTCGTATGTTTTAATTTGGTGTCGATCCAACTAACATCCATCAGTTGATAGGAATTCCATATAAAAATTCCCCCATTGTTATAATGAAAACAACCCTCATTGAAAATTATAAAAAGTACCTAAAGTCTACTTTTGGTTTCCATGTTGATTATATGTTTAATTTGTTTTCAATTTTCATTTGATTTTTTTAGTTTTTTATTTTCATACAATTCAAATCGATATTAATTCCAATGACTTTTTGGCATCTACAACTCACGTCAATAAATCAATGTGGTGTGAATACGTAAGAAATTGCACACCACTTTGTTACTGCTATTATTTATTTCTTTGAAGACATTATTATTTTGCAGGTTCGGCAAACAGATATACCAAACTAGGATATTACATACATTCTTGTGATTATCGGAAAGCTAAAATTTGATTTGTGCACATTTTAATCAAATAAAATAAAACCTAGCATTACAAATGCATCACTTTCGGAAAAACCATTCATTCAATCCAAAAACTATCTCATTGGCCTTTATTATGAGGCTTTCTTTAATTTAAAAAACAAACCAATTCCTACTTGCATGAACCAGAAAATGAAGAATTTGTCAATTCCATTTCAAGAACAATAGGTATAAATTTTATATTTTGACATTAGACTAACATTACGTTAATCTAGTATCTGATTAAATATTTCCATTTGTAGAAAATATTTTTGGAGGACCTTCCATGAAAAAAAAATGACATCAAGAGGAAGAGGCCAACAACACATTGAGACATCGACATATTCGCAATCTGAAATGGAAGTTCACTCATCTCCAAACAGCCAAGCGTTTGCATTAGTTAAACGCCAGAGACGTAATACCCTAACATTTACTATTTATAAATCCCCATTTTCTATTTTCAATATACCATTTACCATATTGAATTGACATACAATCGACTATTGGTGACATTGTAAGGACTTTGAACAATACACGTGCTTCTCAAAGTCAACCATCTTTGCCAACTCACTTAGTTCAGTCGCATGCAATTATCTCTTCACAACAACCGACTTAGTAATCCCAGCCAAACATAGCTAAAACAAAACCAATTACTACTCCAACATAGCCACCTCAAGTACCATGAAACGTTACCCCTCAATAACAAGGTAAATTTTTTTTAATTTAGTACAATTTTTGAATAGTTTTTCATAGTTTAGCAGTTTTTCAAATGATTTTTCTTGCACTTTTCAGTACATAGTAGTCCTTTCCCTTCTATACAAACAATGACACCTCCACCTCCACCAATACGATTCAAAATGCCAACCAGAGGTTCTAGAAAAAAGAACATTTGTAAATGCATGCTTATTCCTTCGACCCCTAGTGAGATAGTAAACATTTCCTCCTTGTTTCAAATTCTAACCCTCTCTCTCGGTGGCTTACCTAGTGCAATGGGAATATCAGTTTTAAATAATTAATTTAGATGAAGATTACTTGGGCATTGATAGCAATGACCCAACATGATTTTTTAATACACGTGAGATGATTCAATGCCATCAGGTATAATTATATTTCAATGTAATTTATTCAGCTTTCATTACATTTCAATTTCAATGTATTTATTTGAATATTGATTTATTGTTTCTTAAATAGGATCAGACCACCTAAAGGTAAAAAGAGGTAGCAGTCGATGATCAACCCGAAAGCCCCCATACCTCTCCAACGACATCATCTTCTTCATATACAGATTGTGAATAGTTGCTACCATTTCCTTTAGATAACTTGATTGGTTATGATTGTCAATCCCATGTCCAAGATTTTATTGTACCTCATATCAGTCAACTCATAGAATGGGAGAGAAGGGGAAAAGTATCAATCAATGAGATAATAAGTCATTTTGAAAATGATTGGTAAAGGGAAACTTTATACAATACAGTTTAGAGTCAACATGTGAAGATGGACTCCTTACTTACCCAAGTAAGAAGTGGGACTGTAACATATAAAAAAAATTATAAAGATGATATGTTAGACAAAGCATTAAACAAATTGGAAAATCTTAGTGCTGAAGCCCAAACATATTTTAATAAATGGTCTAAGGATAAGGATCTGGTGGCAATTGCAAATGCCGAGAGAGATAGAGAGATCCTAAGTATTATCTCTTTGAAACAATATTTTTTGTTAATTTGAAATTTTCTTATTTTAGTAATATGTATAATTGAGATCAATTTTTTATGTGCAATTGAAATATGAAAATTTGAAGAGTCAAACAAAGGTATTCCAAGTTCACTTGGAAACCACGAAGAATAGTCTATCAGCAACAATAAAGATGAAAGAAAATATTTTTTTAGTTAACAAAAAAAATAATACACTAAAGCGGATAATTAAAAGGAATGGCTTCGACCTCAAAATTTTATTCAAAACGAAGGAAATTACATATCCTAGTTTTCTATCTCATGGAGATGCAACAAAGGAAGAACAAAGAATCATAAATAATCTAGAGAGTATTGTGGAAGATCTGATTAGTTTTGGGATTATTCAAGCCATTAGGGAAAGGAGTACAGGAGGGGAAGCCATTGAGGAAAGGAGTACAAGAATGGAAGCCATTGGGGAAAGGGGTGATGCAACCTAGAATTTACCACGAACAACCCAGGAATTCTGGCACATCACCCATCCTGAGCTAAGTGCTCACCTGAAGCACACAAAGGTATAAGGCCCCTCCTTATAGTTTCTTTTATAGGATGTGAACATGATGAAGATGTAATGTATTCATATCCATAAATAGCATAAATATATTCCACAGAGCATATTCCATATCTAGATATACAAGAATCATGAATTAAGTGATAAACATGATGAAGTCAACCATGTAAGAGTCAGTTATAGTCTTGTTTAACACCATTATTTACCCAATACACTCCATTATATTAAACACAGTAAATACAAAAGCTTCTTACAATAAGTAGTATCATAATTTTATGAGCGCATCAGATCTGACAGCATAACTCCACAATATCTCATACACAGTGTATCCTTAACTAAAAATATTAATACATATTTATAAGGGTGGGGACTTTCCCTTCACCACTTACACACTAAAAAATAGGTCACATGCTGAAAATAGTCATGAGCCTTTACAATAACATGTACACATGCAAGTGCACTAATAATAGATCTCTTATAGTTAACTGGAAGTATTAATCCTATTATTAACTCAAATTCATGCATGGCACTTAGTAGACGCTCTTCCCAAAATAGCATTTGTGTGTCACGCAAGTATCCATCTCATTGTGTGCTCCATACACTATCTCCAAAAATAGTGCGTAACCATGAAAATGGCTAAGTACCGAATCAATCTATCTTTCGCATGCATTCCTTCCCTATCCTTTCACACCTTCAAATATGCCTTGCTACAATGCACGAACCTTATGTATTCCCTCTCCTTAGTGTCATATTTTTTCTTCTCAACATTACCACACACTAAACTACATTGTCATCCCGACAATGGGGTTCCTCTTGATGTTCCCAAAGAATAAATAATAAGAATGAAAGAATGTAAAGAATTAATTTAAAAAGAATGGAATTCTATTCTACAGCACTCTCTATATCAACCGGTAGGATTAACTCTGGATATTCTTCCTTAATCTCAACCTCCAAGGCTTGCCAATTATCCAACACGTTTCTGGTATTTTCTAGAACCTCTGAAGTGATGGACTCCAACTCATCCTAGGTCATCTCTCCCATTATATTTCTGTAATACTATGACAACGTTTGCCATAGGAGACATCCGTCTGTCTAGAAGATCCATTTTTTGTGCTATGAGTTTTCCAAGCTCATTCTGCCTCTCTTTATGTAGATGTTGTGCTACTGCAAGGGCTTTGCACTTTTTCCTCATTGATTCCAATCTCTCTGCGTGCCCTAAATTCACATCCTTCATTGCTTCCAGAACTTCATTATCTTCCAATATAGTTCTGATCCTGATCACTACATCTAGAGCTGCACATATATTCAAAGCTTGATCTAATTTGTTAGCTCATCTTGTAAAGTTTGGAGCAATGCCTTACACAATGAAATATTTCTAATCATGGTGGCCCTTTCTCTCTCTGCTTCCTGTTCAGGGTCCTTTGGCGTTAGCATACAAATCGGTCCATCCTCAAGCACCAAATCAACTAACATAAGCACATAATGTATAGCTCAAGGAAACTTTTCAGGTACCTTAGACTCTAAGTGTGGTCTTACTTTCACGACATAATCACCAATTTATTCTATCATGTTGATGAAGGATTCATTCTTTTTCTTTTCTAATTCCTTCTCCCCTTTTAGATGCGCTATTTCTACATCTTTTTCCTTGTTATTTTCTCATAGTGCTCTAATAGTGGTAGCCTTATCTATGTACCTCCACACCACTTCTATAGATACCTTAACCAAGGCATTTCTCTCCTACTCATTAGACATGAGAGTTAGATTTATAGTCATGTGCCTACTCTGCGGTGCCTTCTTCATTCTTCGAGACACACATGAATCCTCACATACATCAAAATCAGGCTCGTCCATGTGATTTTTCATGGACCAAGACAATTTTTTCCTCACACATGTGGTGGCCATGTCTGGGTCCATCAAATCCCATCCATACAACCCCTTAAGGCACATTGTGCTATGGAAACAGGTGCAAATTTTTTTATTGGTGTCCTCAGCATAGCCCATACTCAGCCCAACATACTCCCCACTGGTTCTCCTCATTCTTGACACCTGAGGAACTTGAGCGACAAGGTTTGGAGTTGTATCTATGATGTTTTGAGAAATATCATGCTCTGTTTCTTTTACCTCCTTTGCACCTTCCACTTCATCCTTTATATCCTCATCACTGGGTTCTTCCACATCTTTTGGATGTATAGGGGTTCTAGGAATGCTCTCTACAGAATCCTTCACCTCCTCATTCAACTTTAGTTTTCTCTTCTTCCTCCCAGTTTTCTATTTCTGAGGAGATATTCGTGGTGATCTCCTCACAGGATGTGGGGTTCCTGTGCCTCAGGTCCTTGTTCTTCTGAATACCCTTTTAAAGCGGTACTCTCCATGGAATTATTCTACATCTAAGTCTTTGTCTTCTTCTTGTACCTAAGGCAGAGTACCCGTGCGCTCAATCTCTACTCTATCCATGGGCTGCCTTCAGCCTCTATGATCTAAGCCACCACTATCTTCATGTTCTTCATCCTCCTCATCCATGCAGGCTGTGGGGCTGACACGTTCTCCACTATATGTTTGTATTTAGGCAGCCTTGCGAGCAAAAAATCATTTTCTACATACTTTTTATTCTCCAAATTAGGCTTAAGCTAAAGGTATATGAGCATGACTCCACTGTCCCCAATAACCAAGCTTACTAGATTCATACTTATGATATCTGAGATGAGCCTCTCAATGTAGGTAACCCAGCTTGGATACATATATTCCTTCCTCAAAGTGTGTTAGTCATATTCTACCTTGTTTGCATTAAATTTCAAGTGGTGCACATCAGTAAATTGGTGGAATGATTCCTAGAAGTAGTGCGATGTGAAGGCATGCAAAAGTTTTCACCATGGGCTCCATGCGCCATCCCTCATAGAAAATCATGTGATGCTGAAGTGTTAGTACAATACAAATAGTACCACCTTTCCCACCACTAAAGGTAGCTCCTTGGGAACACACCACTCCTCCTCAAATGCCGCATGAATTCAGTCATACCATATCTCCACCCTCTGCTTAAATGGCCCACTCATTGATCCTTCACAAAAATATTTGTCAAACCTCTCCGCGAGGGACTTCTTTTCCATGGGATACTCCAAGATCTTGTTCTTTGGCCCATCGGGCACTCCAATTTCTAAAAACATAAGGAAAATGAGGATAGTGCCAAAAATTATCTTCTCTCATGTGCGTGCTTCATCAATAATGGTGTCTGTAATGTAGCCTGCTAGTTTGTATTCACCTGTGACCATCTCTCTCGATCATTCAACTTGGTTACTAGATGCATGGATTCTTGAACCACTGGATACTTCTTCAATTTATCAATTTCTAATCTACATGGACCCTTAGTATACCCCAACTCCTCTCTTGTCTCTATGATTTTTGCTTTATTAGTTAGATCACTAGCAAGGTCTATCCCTATGCCCTTCAATCTTGTCTGTGCCAAAATCAAGGGTGCTATGATTCTAACCCTTCATCTGAAGAAATAGAAGAAGTTATCATGGACCCTGATCATCATCCATTGGTATACTGGTTCATACTTACCAAAATATGAGAGCTCATACAACTAATAAACTCCTACCTACTTCAACAATTTATCCCCAACATCGTCATATACTGGCATATCCTCCACAATGCACTTGTTGGTCTTTGTACTCAATAATACATCAAACTATTTCTTATTGTCAGATGTACGGTGATTGTAATCACTTATTTTACACTTGTAGATATGGGAATCCCACTCTTGTCTGACTATCACAGCTTATGGGTATTACATCTCTGAGATATTAATCTCGGGAGCCATTTCAACTTCATCTTCTACCTTCTTCTTTCTTTTCGTTCCTATGGCAGATGATTTCTTTGGTGCCATCGTAAAAATATACATTTTCACTCTCTATAACGAGAAAATTCAAGCCATAGCTCGAATCTATGTTCCCTAGCTTGAAACCGCATGCCCTAGCTTTTTTTAAGCACCTCTTCTTCACTCAAACCCTTCACCAATGGGTACGTAAGCCTCTTCCATGCAATAATTCACTCCCCACGTCTGGTTTTACACTCTCTTCACCTCAATATGACTCGCTCAGATCGATCACACTTAGATCGCTAAAATACTTGTGATTGCAAAGCTAAAAATGACCCTGCATCACATCCTTATATAGATTTTCAAAAAGTTAGTGCATTTATTGCTCCTTCACCAACCAAAAATCCTCTCATTAATTGACCATTTTCATAATCTTTGCATGACACATCTTCATGCCCCAGTTATAACCTTCTAACACACCTTCCTACCTTCTAGCTATAGAATTCTCTTCAGCACGCTTCTATGCACACGAGTACCTCACTACTACGCATTCCCCTGGTATTCTCCATGGCCGCTAATTACCTCATGTTATATTGTTCCCTCATTTATCTCCATGTATGGTCATATTTTTAAAGCAATATCCTTTCTAACAAATCCTCTCCAAACTTGAATAGCACCTGTAGCAGTTTGTTCCTTTATGTGTACCCAGTTGTAAATAGCCACCCCACACCAAATGGTATGTGTAGTCCTCTGCACATAAAATTTATTCAAATGGTAATTAGCTTCCAGCGCACAAACACGCTTATTACACAAAACACCAACTAAATTGACAAAACATGACGACGAGAAAGGAAATACAAAAATGAAAACCTAGTCTAAATGGCAACACTGCCTTATTACAAACACCAAGAAGAATTATTTATAGTAGGGCTTCAGCCTACTCCCATTAAAGTAACTAGGTAACCTTATTCCATCAAGTGTCTCTAACTGAAAACTTCCTATGATTCAAGTATATGAGTGATAATATATGGTCCCAACCAATGCACTTTAAGCTTTCCTGGATGGTGTAGAAACATAGAGTCATAAAGAAGCACCATCTGTCCCATCTCAAGATTTTTGTCCCTGATGTGCCTGTCATGCCATGCCTTCTGCCTAGCCTTTTCCTTCTTCTAACTCCAACATGTGTATGACGTGCCTCTCATCCAACTATATCAATTTATCAATTCTTTCTTCCAAATATTTCTCATCAACTAGACCTCTAGTGCGCACAATACGAAAAGAAGGTAACATGAATTCCATAGGAAGAATTGATTCTATACCAAACACCAAATAAAAGGGTGTGGCCTTGCTCAATCTCTTATATGTTGTTCTATACACCCAAAGCATAGAATATTTTTTTATCATCCCAATCTTTCCTTCCAACGTCACAATTTTTTGTCAATGTCTGGCTCAAAATCTTGTTGAAGGCCTCAACAGTCTCATTTTCTTGAGGATGATAGGGTGTAGTCTTATGGTGCACAATCATAAATTCATCCAATAGTATCCTAATCATCTCATTCAGAAATTGTGTACCCCTATCACTTGTCAAACTCAGCGGGCATCCATACCTTGTAAGAACATTTTCCCATAAGAACTTGGCTATTGTAGTTGCTGTAAAATCATTGGTAGGTATTGTTTCTAACCACCTTGTAAGATAATCTGTGCAAGTGATGATGTAACGCGATCCAGTTCTACGCGTGGTTGGAAATAGGGACCCACAAAGTCTATAGCCCATTTCTCAAATGGCTCTACACTAGGAATAGGTCTTAAAGGAATTTCATTTCTTTACCCAGGTTTACCAACGCATTGATAGTGATCACACACCTTACAATATGTTTTACAATCCTTGTAGAGGGTCTCCCACCATAATCCAATGAGTAGAATCTTGCGTACAGTGGCATCACCTAAATAGTACCCACATGCAATATCACCATTAGCCTCTTCTATGATATCCGAGTGCTCGTGCTCTAGTACACACTGGTGCAATAATTCATCTCGACCTAACTTGTATAGGCCACCACTAATCAACATAAAAGGTGTTAGAAAAATTGTAAGTTGTTTCTTCTCCAAGGATTTCATTCCTTATGGTGTTATACCTATACATAAAAAGATAACAATATCCTACAATTCCGAAGGTGCACATTGTAACCTGTACAAATGTGCATATGACATTGTATCTTCAATTTTCTGCACGTCCTCTCCCAACTGAATTCTTGATAAGTGGTAGACCATATTTCCACTATGTAGACCTCATGCATACCTACTGAATGATATATATCTAGATTTTATACTTATTCATTATCCACTATGTATTGTTTACCATATTTCCTTTCTCTTTCTCCAAGAAAGCATGCTTGAGTAGTGTGGCATCTGTCTCTGCATCTTCATTAATGCCTGCTCCTGATTCATTCTCATCATATAAATCATGAATGAGGATCTTCCACATTTTTACTGTCTCCCATAGTTAAATGATTTATAACACCTTAATAAGCTCTTCTATTGGAGGTTTAGTAGAGAAGTATTCAAAATTTTGGACCATACTTACAATCAAATCCTACCAATTTAGTAATTTCTTTGTTTATCTCCGCATATACATACTCCCCAAACGCTGTGCACAACCTTGTAAAGTGGAATAAAATGTATGCACCCATAGTAAAGGTGGTAAAGCTTCCATAATACCCTCTATCCAGAGCCTCTCACACTGTTGAACAGTGTTGATTACCATGATAAGTGCATATTTGAGCTAAGTGCATTGCTCCTAGAAACCTGAGTTGTAAGAGCAATCCTGACTTCATTCCATTCTACAAGATTATCCTTGTGAACCTCCCACTAGCGTGTTGTTTTCCCACGTAGGGTATATGCTAACATATTTCTTCTTTCCAAATTGGTCTATCCATTATTCCTCCATAGTCGCGTAGGAATACTGTAGGGTCTCCTTCTCCAGTGTACCAAGGTAAAGAGTTGTTACCTATCCTTTTTATGCAATGAGGTTTACATTTCCAAAAATGCAAATGCACTTCTTACTTTGCAACTAACCATATCATAAGTACCCCATGAGCCAAATTATCACAAGAAATACTTGTAGTATCACTAATATACTACACATATTCCCACTGAAGAATTACTTCCTTAGATGGCTTCGAATATCTTCTGGGTCCCAAATGACATGTACATAAATCATTTCTTAGATCTTCCTCACTCAAAGGAATCAACATAGGGCACAATCTTCCCATTTTACTAAAGGGACAATAAATCTTTCTTCCTTGTTCTCAAAACTGATATATCCCTTTTTGAACCCAAGATCAACATTATTTTTATAACACCAAGGGCGCTTCCAAGCAGAGATGGGAAATTTTCTGCTTCTACAAGTGCCAAGAACTCAAAATCCCCAGTGAACTTGGCTACTTGTATAATAATGGATGAATATTTTAAAACTCTGATAGGATTGGCCTTAGTTTCAATTATCCATAAATAATACATTACCCATCTGTACCTCATGTATCATAAAGTAAGCACATTTACTTCCGCACCTATGTTAATCAATCTATTACTCAAGAGCCATCCATCAACAACAACATTCAACCAGTGATCTCCTTGTCGTAATCATAAGCTATAGGGTGGAAGATTTTCACATGCAGGATCTGATGCCCATTCTCAAAATTCACGTGTGGAGTGTTTCCCTTTAGCCAACTCCCTAGTAATGGAATGATATTCTCCTTAGCGCAGTAATCTACATACCTCCTTCAAGTCATCAATATCTGACTAGACCATACTCTTCTACCTTCATTCTATTCCATCTTCTGTGTTTTCTTCTTTAAACATTATTTCTCCCCTTGAAGGTCTTTGAGTACTTCCATGGTCTCCTGATAAACTTCCTTTTGGTGTGTAGGATCTAGATACCTTATATGAAAAATGTCCTCCTTAGTGATGGTAGGATTATGCTGTAATGCCTCTCTAGCGTGCGTAACTTCAATGTGTATAGTGATCTTCACAGGAAATACCTCAGGTTCTGGTGCCAACTTTGGCATCCACTGATTTTCCACAGTACATATGTATCCTAACCATCCATGTGCCTTTGTTCTCCTATTTATGCTGGTTGCTAAGATGCTCATATAGATATAGGAATTCCTCATAGCTATGATTCTTCCCACAGAAATAACATGTAATATTCTAAGGACATTTGCACCTATAATGGTCAAGTGATCCACATGTAAAGCATGTTCCGTGAGGGAATTCACTTCATCCACCACCACGGCCTTGACCTCTAAATCCACCATAGTATCCTCAAACTCTGCCACATCCTCCTTCATGGCACACCTCATTCCGATCATAGTGCACTTGATTGTGATTTTGATCCTTGATGCTCACCTTTACCCTTAGAGTTATATGATACTCATGTCTGTCGCACACCAATAACTATAACATCATGGATCTGACCAATCAACCTGTAGTCTTTTGTATCATGAGTCGTGGACCAGAAAATATTACAATAACAGGATACATTCTTCCTTATCACGCGTTGTAATAATGCGCAATGGCTGGCGTCATGGTTCAGGTGACATATCTCATAGTCTAGCAATAATGAACATACTATTCTACAAGGACAACTATATTTGGTGTGCCCCTCCACTTCACAATCTGTACACCAAATCCTAATGTGCATATCTCATGTGCTGAATTCACTGATAGTTTCTCCAACTGCTTTTTCATAACTACAATCATTACTTCCAAGAATGGGATGACTCCAGTGTCTATACTCCCGACTAGCCTCAGCACATGCAAATTTGCTTCAAGTGCTTTACACGGATCACTGTATGTCTTATGTGACAGTGCCCTTCTAAAAGGTGTGATCAAACCTCTAATAAACCATTGTGCATGCTGGCTTGCATGAATATCATAAGAAAGATTGAGATAAAAGTGTTTTAAAAACGGGAATCATACTCGTGGACACTCTCAATAGTGCCTTGTTTAATATCTTTGAGCACTTATACTCTTCTACTCAAATTTAGGGATATAGAACTCTTTAAGGAATGCATCTTTGAATGACTGCATAATCTATGCAAGTTTGATCAGGGTCAAACTTGTTGTACCAATTGTGTGTGCGTCCCTGCAATGTAGTTAAAAAATTGACTTGCCTTGTGCTCAGAAGTCATGATCCATTTTGTGTGCCATATTATCTCACACATGTGAACATGTTCAACAACATCTTCTATGCCCCTATACTCTGGAAGACGAAGAGACGTCTCCATGTAAATATTATGGGGTTGGTGTAGGACCCTAACCACCTAATCCAAAACCACATGTGTTGTCTCTACCTCTAGAACCACCAGATCCACTAGAACTAGAGCCACCTACACCCCCTGATCCTCCACCTATAGCCAGAAGTGGACCATAAGATGTACTTCCCTATGTCTGAATAATAGTAATGTACTAAAATTCCTATAGTCTGTGTGGTGGTACTAATCCCAGAAGTGAGCCCCAAATTTTGTGCAATCAAATTATGTGCGGATGATGTGCAGCTGAAAAGGTACCTCCAAACAACAACAAAGATGTTTTTCATTGCCATAGATGTACTTGCTATGTGATTTACTCTTGCTTCCCTACTGCCCAAATTAGCTTGTTGACTATTTGATGTACTAGGTACTGGAAAACCAAGTGTAAGGGCTAGGTTGTCTAGGTAGACTTAGATGCGTGCCTGCGGCCCAGGTCGTCTCTACTGGTAACACTCCTTTGTGAGGTAGAGGAGGGTTCCCTGTCATGCTTGCCAAAATGGGGGAGTTCTCTGATGCTCACTCTGGCTCCATGCCTTCTGTGTGAACTTCAAATCCTTCACAATCCATATTTCTCCTCAACGCCATCCGCTCTGCAATGTCATGTTGCTTCTCTATATACCTCTCGCGTGTTTCATTGTTCATAAGCCTCCTTTCTTCTCTCTTCCTTTTTGCTACTAGGTCTACCATATTTCACCAAACCTACTCTTACCCCTACGTGTGGTGGGGGGTTTAGCTAGCCATCGACTTTTCATCTGAATTCAATGTTACCATCTAGATCTTGATTCCAATGGAATGCCTTGCAAGTAAGTTCCCCTAGGATACCATAAAAATTGGAACTCAACTACCTCTGGGAAATAATAAGTGGAAATTGAGTATTCCAGGATATAGTTGTTCAAAAAACCTTAGAACTCAGTATCCATAGCGCATGTCCAAATTAGATCAGCATCATACAAGGCCTGAAATTCTTCTTGTGTCCAGACACGTGTGCAATACCTCCAATTCCATTAAGATGTATAAGAAACCAGTCACTCGTATAGTTCTACCAGGAAAATAACAAAGAAGCTATCATACATATAGTCATATAGATTATTTTCCACCCACATGCATTTTTCAAACTTAGATCCAATGTTGAACCTTGGTGCGTACTCTTCTTCTAGATCTTTTATCCACTCCTCAACACTTGTTAGGGTCAACTGGTACGTCTTCATCGTGAACCATCCTGAAAAAAATTGAAAAAAGGTCTTGACAATAGAACCAATGATGCAGCCTAGAATTTACCATGAACAACCCAGGCGCGCTAGCACATCACCCAGCCTGAGTTGAGCACTCACCCAAAGCATGCAAAGGTACCAGGCCCCTCCTTATATTTTCTTGTACAGGATGTGAACATGATGAAGATATAATGTATTCATATCCATAAATAGCATAAATATTCCACAGAGTATATTCCAGATCTAGATCTAAAAGAATCATGAATTAAGTGATAAACATAATGAATTCAACCATGTAAGAGTCGGTTACAGTCTTGTTGAACACCATTATTCACCCAATACACTCCATTATATTAAACATATTAAATACATAAGCTTCTTACAATAAGTAGTATCATAAGTTTATGGGTGCATCAGATCTGGAAACATAAATCCGTAATAGCTCATACACAGTGTATCCTTAACTACACAGATTAATACGTATTTATAAGGATGGGGAATTTCCCTTCACCGCTTACGTACTAAAAAATAGGTCGTATGCTGAAAATAGTCATGCGCCTTTACAATAACATGCACACATGCAAGTGCGCTAATAATAGATCTCTTATAGTTAACTAGCAGTAGTAATACTATTATTAACTCAAACTCATACATGGTGCTTAGTAGTTCTTCCCAAAATAGCATTTGCGTGTCACACAAGTCTCTATCCTGTTGTTTGCTTCATACGCTATCTCCAAAAATAGCCCGTAACCATGAAAATGGATAAGTCCCAAATCAATTTGTCTTTCACACATGTTTCCTTCCCTATCCTTTTGCACCTTCAAATATGCCTTACTACAATGCATAAATCTTCTATGTGCCCTCTCCTTAGTGTCATATTTTGTTTTCTTAAAAAGGGGTACACAAAATTGAGGGTTGAAAATTTTCATGATTAATGGTTGAAATATTGAAACTTTAAATTTAAAAATTTGAAACTTGAGTGTGATGGTCATGGCGTTTGAAAATTTGAAATACTTTATTATCTGGATTTTAAATTTGAAACTTTAATGTGATGGCATTTGAAAAATTGAAATACTGTATAATATGCAATTATATATCATGCTATATATTATATATAGAATTTCTAGATTGTATATGGTGTTTATGTTTCATTTGAATGTGATGGAATTATGATAATGGTTAATTATTTGTTTTAATAAAATCTAGAATGTGGTATGGCAGACACATCTTAATACTAATAGAGTTAAATCTTCTTCTCTCTAATTCTAAAATTTAAATTTTATATCAGGTTTCTTCAGATTTAAACCTTATCATAATCTTCTCTATACGTGTAATGATGATTGCATTAGATGTGGGTGATGACATTATAATATAATCATAGATAAGGATTATGATGAATTGTATGTCTCAGAATCTTCTCTCTACTTGTAATGATGATTGCATTAGATGTCAATGATGACATTAGAATAGAATCATAGCTAATGATTATGATGAATTGTATGTCTTATAATCTTCTCTCTACTTGTAATGATGATTGCATTAGATGTGGATGATGACATTAGAATAGAATCATAGATATGGATTATGATGAATTGTATGTGGATGTAAATTTAGCTTCAAAAAATCTTCCTTCTCTCTACTTGTAATGATATAATGACATTAGAATGGATATTGATGATGATGAATGATGTTAATGGATAATTATTTTAATAAAAATTGGAATGTGTTAGGAAATACATCTTCTCTATACTTGTAAAATTCAAACTTTGTATCAGGTTTCTACATATTTAAAACTTCTCAAAATATTCTTCTCTCTACTTGTAATGAATCAATGATATGATGACATTGGATGTGGATGATGACATTAAAATAGATATGGATGATTATGAATTGTGTGGACTTAGTTTTAACTTCAAACATGATCATAGATGATGATAATTGATAAATAATTGTTTTAAGAATAATTAGAGCGTTGCAGGATTCTAGGAGTAGGACATAGACATCTTCTCTCTACTTGTAAAATTTGAACTCTATATCCGGTTTCTACACATTTAAGCCTTCTCAAAATCTTCTTCTCTTTACTTGTAATTAAATCTGTATCAGGATTTAGGTTTCTACATATATAAACCTTCTCAAGACCTTCTTCTTTCTACTTGAAATGAATCCATGATATGATGACATTAGATGTGGATGATGACATTAAAATAGATATGGATTATGATGAAATTTTGTGGACATAGATTTAGCTTCAAGCACGATCATAGATGATGATAATGGATAATTGTTTTAAGAAAATTTGGGATGTTTTAGGACAAAGACATCTTAATACAATAAAATATTCTTCTCTTTACTTGTAATTAGAACTTTGAGTTTGTATTAGGTTTCTTCATATTTAAACCTTATCAAAATCTTCTTCTCTCTACTTGTAATGAATCAATGGTATGATGACATTAAATGTGGATGATGACATTAAAATAGATATGGATGATGATGTATTGTACGTGGATGTAGATTTAGCTTCAAGCACGATCAAGGATGATGAATTTTATAATGGATTATAATTGTTGTAAAGAAAATTTGGAATGTGTTATGATAGAAACATCTTAATATGGAAAAATTATTCCTCTATACTTGTAAAATTTGAATGTATGATTTTATCCCACAAATTTTAAACACTTTATCAAATCATTTTGCAAATACAAAAACAAATTAAAGATAATTGTAAAAACTTAAGAAATGTCATATGATAGGGTTTAAGTTAACTCTTGTATTTTAGATGGCTCTGACAAAGCATATGGAAGGAAAATGAGAAATCATCCTTTGTAGCGTGCTAGAATAACTTCGATTCAAGAAAAATCAACACGAGAAATGGATTAGTGTATAAATGGGTGAGTTGTTTGACATTGTTAGTATTGAGAAGTGAGAGATTCCTTAGATGGATGTCAACTACGTTTTCAAGAAAAAAAGATGAAATAATGATTGAGCGGATTAAGGAAGAAACAAAAAAAATTAAAGAAAATGTAAATGGTAAAATGTACATGTCTGGACAGTAGAAGTCTGGAAGAGTATAACAGTGGAAGAATATGGTAGAGCTGAACTCTGAAGGACTTGCAAATTAGTATTTGACAAATGCATGTAACAAAACATATTTTTAAAACTGAATTTGGTATTCGACAAATCTAAAATATTAATTATATAAAACATATTTTTTATAAATAATTGTATTTAAATAATTGTAAATATATATACTTATAACATCTTTAATGATAACAAGAGCTAAAAAAATACGGTAAAAATCCTCCTCAATAAATATTTGCATCTGTAGAGTTAATTTGAAATTGAATAAATAACCATAGTCAAAATGTAAGGTGACAAACAATAAAATTAAGGTCAAGGAGATACCTATTTAAAGTTGAAACAATCCATTAGCAATAAATTCTTCAAATTCAATGTTCTCTTCTGTAGAGTGTGATGCACACCGATTCCAGTCTCATCGTTGGGAACAATTATACTTGTAGCTATATTATTTACACCTCTTCTTTCGAAAAGGGAATTCCAATTCACAATTTCTCTTTCGAAAGGAAAGGTTTCCATGGAGTAGCGAGAAACATAACACCTCATGCAAATTTCTAGATTTTTATCCAACATGTTTCTCAATTTTGATTTTAAAAATGATAAAGCACTAAAAATTGTTTCATCCTACACAGACCCCAAAATCATTGTTTGGCATAACTCATATAATATGAAATATTCACTGATGTCTTCTTGTAAGACAATACTTTGATAGATTCCTTGCTAGAGCCTTGTAAAAGCACCACTCTTAGAAGGTTTGTCTAAATTTTTATATTGGTTCCTCATTGTTAATGCAAATTTTTTTGATTGAGACTTTAATAAATCAACATTTAGTATACCTTTGATTTCCATTCCCTTGACCTCTAAATTCTTTGTGAAATTTTCCATTATTGTACCCATGGATTTATGGAAATTATTTCTTACAAAGTCTGCATGAGCACCTTCAGTATTCCAAAAATTAGGATTCATCACAACCATTGCTTTAAGAATTTTATCTTTGGAGAAACATTCTCTAATTTATGATGATAAGGATTCTGAATTTTTTAAAAACTTTTTTCTTGTTTCAACCGTAATAGAATCAAAGAGATTACGTGTCACAGGAACATCTTCTCTTTCCAATCCTATAATATCTTGACATTTTTGCAAAATGTGCAGTGGTATGACCCTCCCATTAACATTAATGCAGAGGTGATCGTGGCTATTAAATCTCAAATAGTTACTGGGATTTTTAAGACCTAATAAATCTTTCCCATTCTCAAAAACAAGTGTATCAAAACTATCTTGGGAACAATACAAGACATCAAGACTTTGACATACCATTTTTCTCATTTGTATAAAATCCACAATATAGATTAATCTCCGATGTGCATGCTTCATTAGTGTATTTATCTCTTGCAACATTGGAAGAATACCAACCAATGTAAGTAATGTCTCAAAATAAGTTAAATGGAACAACAAGTCCCTCACTCTATCAAATTCATGATGATATTTGTGCATGTAACCAACCAACGAAGGATACTCCTCACGAAATCTACATGCAGGTTCATACAAAGAAATCCATCTCATCTCAACATCCTTCAGAATTTTTTTTCCATCTGTAATTCCAATTGCGAATTTCTGGAATTCAAGAAAATGCTTTGGGTTTCTTACCATATATGCATGAAGTTCTCTTATAAGGTCTTCTACTTTAGCAACATTTTCATAGTTGCTTACCGTTTTATACGCTAAATTCATTCTGAGATCCATACCATGAATTGCTAGCATATAACGGGCCATTGTTGTTTGCAATATAACACATATCCCTGTTCAATGACCCTGCATGACTAATGCACCATCTGCTTCAATGCATACTAACTTCATAGTAATTTCATAATCATTCATTCCATCAATATATTTCAAATGAGAAACAACTATTTTATGTAGGTTTTCGACATTACAATTTTTAACCATTTTCATAACACCCAACAAATGAGGTGTCCTTATATGAGTTTCTAAAGTATAGATGTGGATACATATCCATGTAGTGTTGACGAATGTTGTTACTTCATCAATAGAAAGAGAGATAAAATTTTCTTTTTTTACAGTCTCTTTCAAATATTCCTTCTCTATCATCAAAAGGAATTTCACCATTTCCCATTCACTACTGTCATACCAATGAGACTGAGGAATGTTGGGAATTTGATTATATTGATACAAAACTTTGAAATCGAGAAAATCTGAAATCGGTCTTCTTTTCTTTAATATGTGAAATAAAGTAGAGAATTGTATGAGTTTTGCATGAAAAATTGTTTGATTTATCTTACCAATTTGCGATGTGATCGTTCCTCCCTTTTCCATGAGATGTCTACATTTTTTCTACTCTGCTTCATACTTTGCTACATATTTAACATGCATGCATTATTTTTCAGTTTTCCACATGCGTGTTTTGATTTTCTTTCTATCCTCCCTGTTAAAGTCAAATATTGTTTTCCAAAGTGTTTTTCTATGGTGTATAACTTCAGTTGCATTTTTGTTCCTTTCCCAATTTCCACATACATATTATACATATACATTCAGATGGAATCTCTTTTGAATTAGATGAATGTACAAGTTTGATAAATGGAAATTTGGAATCTCAATAAAACTTTTATGTCCTCCCAATTGTCCACATATTTTTGTCCAGTTTCTATGTTTTAATTTTTTGAGTAAAATTTTGAGCATTATCACAATCACCTGGTTTTCTCTTTTGTGAACTAGAATTTGAATTGGATTTTTGTGTTCCATTTTACTGAGTATTTTTATGTGTCATATCTTGATGCACTCTTGGTTACAACCCAACATGAAGAATATCTTTAGGATCTGGCATCTCAACAGGTATATCTTCAAGATATGGCATGGTATCATCATAGGTGTCAATTGGTTGATACTGTGTAAAATGCATGTCCATCTCAATATTAATTTCCACACAGTCTGTCCTTTGATTCATTCTAATGGAAGCTATATGGGTCATGGTGGTTGCGGTATCTGTAACAACAAAGTTTCCAAAATACTTGAATAGGGACTTCTAATATTTCTTAGTTAGTTTTTGGGTTTTCTCAGTCTGAGCACTAGCACCTTTCATTATTCTGAACTAATTCGTGCATCAAAAAACACACTAAGTCATGCATCATAGAAAATTGAGTCATGCGTCAGCAAATACACTAAGTCACGCATTAGAGAAATATGATTCATGTGTAAGATAAAATAGAGTAATGCGTCGAAGAATACTGGGTCTTGCGTTAGGAAATAGAATAATTTGTGCGTCAAAAAAAGTATAATCATGTGTCAAGAGGAGCAGTGTCATACATCAATAAAAACCCTTGTCACACACGTCAACAATATCTCCTTTTTTCCCATCTATAGAAAAAATCCTTGTCACGTGTCAGATAAAAGCTCTATCATGCGTCAACCACAGTGTAGTCATGCATCAACAAGCAACCCTTGTTGTGCGTCAACAATATCTCTTTATCTTCCATCTACAGATAATATTTATAGTTATGTGTCAACAAATGGCATCTATCACCTGACTGCAAACTACTAATAGTAATCAAATTTGTACTATGCTCTGGTGCTTAGAGTATGCAAGTTCACGGTATTGGTAAGGTACTTGTGGTAGTGTACTACCTGGTGAATCACCTAGGTTTTTATAGGAGATGTTTTAAAATGTGAGCGAAGTTGATCCCTAAAAAAATATACTGTAAATTTTAGGGGAATAGGACACTGACTTGCTCTGAAAAATTCATCTTTTCAAATTTTCCTAAAAGGAAATTTTCACCATATTATGAATATTCACCACTAAAATTATCCCTGCAAAAGACCCTATCTATTCTCGTTGAACATAACATTCCTAGTTATAGTCTCTTCCAAAGTTTCCTACGAGCTCTTGAACATTGTCTTCAATAAAATATAAGTTCCTTTTCTCCCACATATCTAGAAGAAGCTTTTGAACAAGCTAAAAGGAATTATTATCTCATGAGAGATTTTGAGAAAGTTCCTCCTCAAACACAACCTAACAAACAAGTCCAAATCTTCCAAGGTTCTAAGAACAAGAACACAACATATGACAGAGTCTCTGATAATCTTCCTCTTGTTGCTCTTCGAGTAGGACTACTTTCAACATTGACCAAAAAACTAACAACAATAAGAATCATCCTAAATATCATAAACCATTGAGCAAGGAAGAGTTGAAATGTCACTTACCTAAGTTGTTTACTACAATCTTAGATCCCTCTAGACCTATTCCTTAATGACATGACAAAAGTAAATTATATTGGTGGCATCCTAATTGGGGTTACTCCCATGAAAATATTCAGACACTACACACAACTACCATCAAATTCTTCCTAGGATCCTGTTATACCTCAAATTTTACCTACCTCCTTTTAAAAAAAAATTGATTGCTTCCAAGTGTCCTTCGTATCCCTCCTTTCTCTGAATTTTACAAATATATGGCAGGGACCACACTATTTAATTTAAAACTTTAGTTCGATTTCATTTCATTTTTATAATGGTTTCAAAAAATTTCTTACTCGACATTAATATGTTTGGATGTTCACATTGACACACACACACACACACACACACACACACACACACACACACACACACACACACACACACACACACACACACACACACACACATATAAGATGTTACCCTGGGCACTTTACAGATTGATGATCATAATATATTAAAGATGACGATTGAGTTTCAACTTACATTAATTATTTTGAAATTCCAATCTCATTTTTTGGTATATATATTCTTTCCATGGTGGCAGTAAGAGTATTGATAAGTGTCGCTATCTTTAAATTGAACTAATTTTGTATTACGCGACATTAAATCTGGTCGGTTCAGTGATACTCTATTGGGTAACATTTGTGTTTGTATGTCTGGGGTCATCTTGGTAGTATCTTTTAAAAATTCTGGAATGTGAGTTTTTTCAAAAATTATGTTACATTGTGCCACTTCATTGATTATGGATTGTTCAACCATTATAGTTGTTCAAATTCCTTAATTGAACTAATGATAAAATGGATTGAGGGGTATGGAGATTGAATTTTACTTGATATTTTGAACAATGTCAAATAGCAATTTTTGGCGGTTAGTGTTAGATTCGTTGTTTTATTAAAAGGAATGCTAAGTGGAATTTTTAATTTTGAACTAGAAATTTTGGAATGTAGGCATAAATGTTAATTAAAAAAACATTTATGGCACCAAGCTTGATGTACCTTTAGCATTGAATGCTCAACCTCAAGATTATCTATCTAGTCAGTCATTTGATTTTTCCATCTCCAAGGCGAAGCCCTACTTAAATTTTTCTTTAACTATTTTAGCTTTCCATGGTTTTTGACGTTAAAGCACTCCCAGGAAGTTCAAGTTCAATATTTATTCTTCCTCTTGAGCTATGCTTAATCTGACTTACTTTGGATGCTCTTTTTTAGTTTCATGACTCATTTTTGTGGCCAAAATGGGCTTTATTTTTTTTTAGAAGTTGTAGCTTTGAGCTATGATTATGTTACCATTTTTTAGTTTCGTTGGATTTTTCCTTTGTTCATCTAGAGAATGAAGTGTATTTTTCTTATTAAAAGTGAATGGGGGCAAAAGGATTTTTGGTTTGTTTAATGGACATTATGGAAGTATTGGGTACTGTCTATTTTTGAAATGGCTGTGGTTATAGTAATGACTGATTAAAAATATTTTGACAAGTAAAAATTGGGTTTGAAATGGAGATAAATGGTTTTTGGGTATGGAAGACTCTGAAAATATATTTTTTATTTCTCATTTTTGTTTCAATATGTTGTTTTGAAAATGAATGTGAATGGAAGTTGGATTTTCTTAATGCGAGACTCATCTTTGTTTTTCGACCTGGGTGAATCGAATTATGTTGTAAGCTTTGAATTTTTTTCATTAGCGGCCAAGTGTCGAAATAGGTACCAAATGATGAACTATATCGTTTGTTCTTAATAAAATTTGTAGAGGTCCAGTTGTTTTCAGTTTTCATGGTTTTATGAATTACCCATTTGGTTTATTTTTCTACGAAAATGTTTTTTGATAATATTTGATATACTATGAGAAAAAAAAACTTTTATCAGGAATTGTACCATTCTTGGTTTGCTAGAAGTATTTATGGGATTCGAACCATGGGTATTGTTCATTCTATTTGATAAATGATGCAAACATTTATGTGTTTCAGTTGAATACAATGAAACTGAAAAATAGTGTTCAAGGGAATTTGCATTTGAATCATTGTTGGGACAAATTATTGATGATATTGTTGAAATAAAACCTGATCTATATGTCTAAATGATTTTAGAATTTGTAATTTTCAATTCAAAAGTACTAAGGAAATTTTCACTCTATTATGTGGAATCTTCTTTCAGTTAAATCATTGAGATTTCTTAGTGTGATGATTTTATTTTAAAATGAAAATTAACTTCTAAAATGTGTCTGCATAAACACGTGTCCTATAATGTAGTTTGTGATATTGATTTGAAATTGATGATGGACTCAGGTTTTGGAAATTCATTTTGACTTCGAGTTACAAATATGAAACATGGTAGAAATGATTAAATAGGAAGTGATGATTTAAAAAAGTCAAGAGGACTATTTCCTTTATGGGAATGTTTAATCAATGGTTGCATATATATATATATATATATAAGATTAAACTCTATATTTTGATGCCAATTTATATGGTTTAGAAATATTTAATGCAAATGATATGGTTATATGGATGATTTAGAATTAACGTTTTACTTTAATATTGTGGGTCCCCCACCCTTATATTTGTTTCTTATTATTATTTCTCCATACTAATTTATGACATGATTATTAATCATCAATCATAAATTTAATTGATGATCTCAATCATTTGATATTATATCAATTAAGTGGAATTATTAAAAGAATATTTCTATAGTGCCATTATGTTACAATGAGATCAGTTATAACTGTTTTATGGAGAAGAAATTAAAAGAATAAGAAGGGCTATTTGGAAAGGGAGGAACATCAAGGTAATTTGCATTTGATTTTAGTGGCATTTTCATTCTATATTTTTAGTGAAAGTATTCTGAATGAGGCTTTGATTACAGGATTATAATAACCTAAGTTTGAGGATTTTAGTGTAAACATTAGATACAACAGGTATATGTAGTTATATTACTATTATTCTGATTATCTGAATAGTGATTTTCTGTGTCTAACCTATAATATGATTGTAGAATTAAATATGTATATCCAGGGGATCAATGAAGGTTGTTTACATGTATTCTATGAGCCTTTGGGTTTATAATTTGTCTTTTGACTATTATATTGTTGGATCTTGGATAAATTTGATTTTAGTGACTTTATGTTTCTCATTTGTAAATCAGTTTCTCATCTTAATATGAAATTCATGTTGGTCTCTTATGACTTTGTATTATTGTGTATATGTTGTATTCTATTTTTGATATTTTACTCACATGTTGTTGTTTTAAATCAAAATTTGGAACAAAGGTTACATTTGATTAAAGTTTCATTTCTACATTGCATGAAATTTCAGAGTAAAAAGGTATACATTATAATCATGATTTAAAAGGATCTATTTCATATAATATGCGAGTATTTTATGCAACTGAATATAATGTATTTATAAAGGATGTTGTGAGATTACTTTCTTCCCTCCAAGAAGTTATCTAATTTATAGATATCACTCTGTCAGATAGGGTTGATGATATGCAAGATTGTGGGTTTTGTTTCTTTTCTATTCTTGTCTTTATTGTTTGTGTGTCTTTTCTTTTTTCTTTATTGTTTGTATATTCTCTCTTTTTCTAAATGAATTAAATTATCTTCCTAGAATATTAGGCTTTGTTTGTCTATAAATGATTTAAGTATATAAACTACCCTATATTTAAAATATTTTCTAATTCCCCTATATGATTAAAGTTGGTTTGATTTTTTCTTAACCTTTTACGATAGGTAAAAGGGTTTATTATTTTTCGGTCAAATTTATGTCCACAAACAAATTTGATGACTCTTACTGGTGACTTTTCTTCTAATTCATTCTTTCACTAGTTTTGGTTCTAAATATCTACTCATTGTAGTTATTTTACTAGTCATAGCTAGTCGTCGGGGATTTCTCCCATGGCTTCCCATATATCCCTTTCAAGATCATTCAAGGTTTGATTCTTTTGTTAATGATTTATTACATATTTCTTCTTTATTTGATTTCAGTCCATGTGTTTTTTTTCAGAGAATGGATATTTGTGATTCATCTTGTTCAAAATCAAACTCACCCAAAACATGAATCTTATCTTAATTAGGTTTGGAAGGAAAATGATTCTTTTAAAGACATCACACAACGTTTATTTTTGGATTATCTTTGATATTCCTATGAAATATAGACCATAAGAAAAAAATTCATTTTAATATTTTGGATTAAGTTAATGCCTATACCTTATAAGCATCTATGCTTCAAAAAAAAATGCATTGGCTATTGATATTCTACAAAGTCACGAACCTATTTTACATTTTACTCAATCTACTCATGATTTCTTTTTTTATCCTTGAATTAAATAAACTTATATGTGAATACGCTTATGTCATCAAGTTAGTGGAAAATCAAGTTAACTCAAGTCTAACTTCTTGGTTCATACTTACTTGGGAGAAATCTGAATCTTTTGGAAAGAATTTATCTCATTTTATTGCAAAATATTACGATATTCTAGGTCCATTAAGACAAAGTGAAAAAAATTCTTTCAATCGCTAGTGTAGGTTTTTACCTAGAAGTACATATGGAATTTGCTAATAAAATTGGGATTTTGTATTTTTTGACAAATATCTTCAACTCATTTATATTCAAAGTAAACATCAATATTTGTTGTCAAGTTTGTACAAGTTAATCATAAAATGTTCAAATGTCATAAATTTTCAATTTTGATAATTGAGTTTGAAGAAAGGTTCCCTAAAAAATCATCCTTCTTTATTTTATATGATGAAATAATGAAATCTTCTAATCAAATATTTCATCAGTCTGAAATTTTTCTAGAGTCTCCTCATGAATTAGATTTTGAATTCTCTTACAAGGAGAACTCATTTTCATATTATTTTTCTCTTTCTATAGAATACTCTTTGGAATTTTCATTATAAATCGAGCATCAAAGCTCTAATTCAGTCGCTAATTCATCTTTGAACTACTTATCTTTTGATCCTTCTACATGAATATGCCTCTCCTCTTCATGACTATTTTAATTTTGATATGGATTTTCTTGATGATTCTCCTAAGTTGAGTAACTTGGGAGAATATTTTGAAAGTGAAAAACCTAGGGTTGCCTTATGATAATGAAAAACTTTAATTCTCTTCAAAATCTGGTTTTGATGATGAAATTCTTGAAATTGATTATGAGAAATTCATTTTTGATGATTCAAATATGGTTACAATGCTAAAATCTAAATATAAGTCATTTCACTCTTCAATGGAATCTTAAAGTAATGGAGGAAAGGTGTGATAATATGAAATTGAGTGTGAGGATAACATAAGTTAGTGTTGTAAAATCTAATGGTTTTGAGAAATATGAAGTAGTTGAGAACATACATAATAATGAAAAATTTAAAGATGTTCCAGCCATTTTAAATATCTTGTTGTGAGGCTTTTCTACTTGTTTGTTAAGTTTGCCTCATTGTTTTCAAATCATACATGTTGTTTTGTGCTAATGATAATCATGCTATAGAAAATGGTTCTTTCAATGGTCTTATTTAAATAAATAATTTTATTTACAACATGATGCTTTCATCATTGAGTGAAGTTTCTATTCTTCATTTTTACTTCTCATTTCAGCATCACCTCTTTCTCTAATCACTCTTACACTGGAAAATATTTGACAGTGGAATAATGAGATTTTGTATTATATTCTTGTATATATTTGTTTTATTTTGTTTGCTTTCAATTGTTCACTTTTTTGGTTTGTCTTTCATTGGTTTTTGGTTGTTATTGACTCAGATGCTTTGAAATGGTGGAAAGAGATTTAAGTTCCATAGATGGTAATATTTTTTTAATGCTTTCAAATTTCAGTATTATACATTAAAAATTGATTATTTGGTAAATATTTATAGTAATGATGTTGAATATGCATGATGACAAAGTTACACTTACTTTTTCAGTCTTGGGAAATATGTCTTGTAATCTAACGTCATTCTTCCCTCATTTTCCCAAGCTCGTTATTCCCTTTCTTCATTCATGCTCATCCATACATGCATCTCATTTTCATGCTCATCATCATTGAGGTCTATGCATAGTGATCTAAGAAACAAGTAGCTTGTTTGTACTCTTGGAGTTAAAATTTAAGCCATTCTTTAAAAATCCACCCTTCCCTCTTAACTGAGGAAAGCCAATATGGTCACCAGTGTTATACTTTAAATTTTATCTACCTCCTTTTTTAAAAAAAAACTGATCACTTCTAAGTGTCCCCCTTTTCCCTCCTTACTGTGAATTTTGTAAATATATGGCAAGAGCCACGTTGTTTAATTTAAAACTTTAGCTTGGTTTCATTTCATGTTTAAAGTGGTTTCAAAAACATTTACATGCCAACATTAATATATTTGGATGTGCACATTGATATAAGATGTTACCTTGGGCACTTTACATATTAATGATCACAGTATATAAAAGATGACGATTGAGTTTCAACTTACATTAGCTATTTTCAAATTCCAACCCCTGCTTTTTGGTATATATATTCTTTATTCGTAGTGGCAGTAAGAGTATTGGTAAGTGTCACTATGTCTTTGAATTGCACTAATTTTTTAGTACACAACATTAAATCTGGTCGGTTCATTGATACTCTGTTAGGTAACAGTTGTGTTTGTATGTTTAGGGTCATCTTGGTAGTATCTTTTAAAAATTCTAGAATGTGAATTTGTTCAAAAATTATGCTACATTGTGCCACTTCATTGATTATGGATTATTCAACCATTCTAGTTTTTTAAATTCTTGAAATTGAGCTAATGATAAAAGGGATTGAGGGGTATGGAGATCAAATTTTACAACTTGTTATTTTGAACAATGTCAAATAGCAATTTTTGGTGTTAGTGTTAGAGTCATTGTTTTATTGAAAGGAATTCCAAGTGGCATCTTTTATTTCAAACCAGAAATTTAAGACAATGGGCATTAACATTAATTAAATCAATATTTATGGCACCAGGCTCGAGGAACCTTGAGAATTGAATACTCAACCTCAACCTTATCCTTTATTCCATTACCATTGGTTTATTCGGTCATTTGATTTTTCCATCTCCAATGCAAATCCCTATTTAATTTTTCGTCAACTATTTTGGCCCTCAATTTTTTTGGCATTTAAACCACTCTCAGGAAGTTCAAGGTTCAATATTTATTCTTCCTTTTGAGGTATGCTTAATTTGACTTACTGTGGATGCTCTTTTTTTAGTTTCGTGAATTATTTTTGTGGCCAAACTGGGATTTTTTTTTACATAATGAGATAAATTGTAGCTTTGAGTCATGATTTTGTCACCATTTTTTTAGTTTCGTTAGATTTTTCCTTTGTTCATCAGGATAATGAAGTGTATTTTTCTTATTGAATGTGAATGGAGGCAAAAGGATTTATGGTTTTTCTAATGGACATTGTGGAAGTATTAGGTATCCTGTCGATTTTCGAAATGGTTGTGGTTATAGTAATTAATGATTAAAAAAAATTTGATACAGTAAAAAATGGGTTTGAAATGGAGATAAAGGGTTTTTAGGTATGGTATAGACTATGAAAATCTATTGTTTATTTACTCAGTTTTGTTTCAGTATGTTGTTTCAAAAATGAATGTGAATGGAAGTTAGAGTTAGTTGATGTGAAACTCATCTCTATTTTTGGAGCTAGATTAATGGAATTATATTGCAAGCTTTGTAATTTTTTTCATTGGTGGTCTCAAGTATCACAATAGGTACTAAATGATGAACTATATCATTCATTATTCATAAAAATTTATAGAGTTCTAGTTGTTAACAATTGTCCATGGTTCTATGAATTACCCATTTGGTTTATTTTACTACGAAAACATTGTTTTTGATAAGATATTTTATACTATGAGAAAAAGAAACATTTATCAGGAACTCATGCCATTATTGGTTTTCTTGAAGTCTTTATGGGATTCAAATCTATGGGTATTGTTCATTCTCTTTGATAAATGATTTAAACATGTTATCTTTGTTTTAGTTGAATACAGTGAAACTGGAAATATTGTTCAAGGGCAGTTTGCATTCGAACTCATTGTTAGGATAGATTATTGATGATATTATTGAAACAAACCTGGTCTATATATCTACGTGCTTTTCACTTTTCAGTTTTCAATTTGGAAGTATTAAGGAATTTTTCACTCTGTAATGTGGAATATGCTTTCAGTTAAATCATTATGATTTCTCAGTGTGATGATTTGATATTAAAATGCAAAGTAACTTCTAAAATGTTTTTGCATAAACACTTGTCGTGTAATAGTATTTTTTGATATTGATTTGATGACATTAATGATGGAATCAACTTTTGGAAATATTTTTTGACTTCAAGTTACGAATATGACACATGGTATAAATGTTGGAATAGGTAGTGATGATTTAAAATAAGTCAACTAGACTATTTTTTATGATGGGAATGTTTAATCTATTGTTGCATGCATATATATATATATATATATATATTATATATATATATATATATATATTGATGCTCTATATTTTGATGGTGATTTATATGGTTTAGAAGTATTCAATCCAAATGATATGGTTATATGGATGATTTAGAATTAATATTTTACTTTAATATTGTTGGTCCCATGCACCCTTATATTTGTTTCTTATTATTATTTCTCCGTACAAATTTATGACATGATTATTAATCATCAATCATAAATTTAATTGATGATATTAATCATTTGATATTATATCAATTAAGTGGAACTATTAAAATAATATCTTCTATAGTGCCATTATGTTACAATGAGATCAGTTATAACTATTTTATGGAGAAGAAAGTTAAAAGAAGAAGAAGGGCTCTTTGGCAGAGGGAGGAATATCAAGGTAATTTGCATTTGATTTTAGTGCATTTTCATTCTATATTTTTAAGTGAAAGTATTCTGAATGAGGCTTTAATTACTAGGATTCTCATAACCTAAGTTTGACTATTCGAGTGTAAACATTAGATACGTCAGGTATATCAAGTTATATTACTATTATTTTGATTATCTGAATATTGATTTTATTTGTCTAACCTATAATATGATTGCATAATTAAATTTATATATCCATGGGATCAATGAAGGATTTTTACATGGATTTCTAAGCATTTGGGTTTATAATTTGCCTTTTGACTATTGTATTTTCGGATCTTGGATAAAGTTTATTTCAGTGACTTTGTGTTTCTCATTTGTAAATCATTTTCTCATCTTAATTTGAAATTCATGGTTGTATCTTATGACTTTGTATTATTCTTTATATGTTTTATACTTTGTTGATCTTGTACTCACATGCTGCTATTTTAAATCAAAATCTAGAACAAAGGGTACATTTGATTAAAATTTCATTTCTACATTGAATGAAATATGGAGTAAAAGGGATAATTCATAATCAGGAGTTAAAAGGATCTATTTCAGATTATATGCAAGTATTTTATGTAGCTGAATACAATGTATTTATAAAGGATGTCATGAGCTTACTTTCTTCCCTCTAAGAGGTTTCAATAATTCATAGATATCACTTTGTCAGATAGGGTTGATGATATGCACATTGTGGGTTTTTTTTATTTCTTATTCTTGTCTTTCTTGTTTGTGTGTCTTTTCTTGTTTCTTTCTTGTTTGTATATCCTCTCTTTTTCTGAATAAATTAAATGATCTTCCAATAATCTTAGGTTTGTTTATCTATAAACAATTCAAAATATAAAATACCCTACACTTAGAATATTTTCTAAGTCCCTTATACGATTAAATTCAGTTCGATTCCGTCTTAACCTTTTATGATAGGTAAAATGGTTGATTAGTTTTCGGTCAATTTTTTGTCGACAACAGCTCCCAACTTGACCAAGAAACCATCACTCAGGAATGTTTAACTGAAGTGGTCAAGGACCACGATGCAGTGCAACAAAAATATCATAAAAAAATCAATTAACCATGCTAATGAGAAGTTACAGGTCTTCTCTAATCCCATTCCTAACCATAATATAGGTGAAATTTCTAAGAATCAAGAGCATGCTATGATTAATGTAGTTGACATAGAGTATACTCATAAAAGCATGGTTGCCATGAACGATTCTAGACATGTCATAACTTATGTAGAGTTTGAATACCCTACCTCATTCCAAAATTGAACTCACGGAGTTATATATCCTTCTCTACCTCAAAATCAGGCTTCTCAAAGGAGAAATATCCCTCTTAGATATGTCATTGACCCCTGTGGAAAACATCCTACAGGGTTGATAGTTTCTAGGTCCAATTCCCTCACTACAAACACTATCAGCCCCTATGGATAATCTTCTATAGGTCTGATGGTGTCCTTATATTGTTCCTACCTATGGTATCCACCCCTATCAAAGTGAAACTTGTAGGGCTGATAGAATAGAAACTGAGAAAATAATAATTTCTAAAGTATCCATGATTACCCCTACTTCTTTTATAATTGTTCATGAGAACTCCCATCACTCTTATCCTACTACACAACTCAATCATGATGAGTGGGATCCTCTTTAAGCACTTTCCTAACTACCTATCTAAGTCCCTTTTATAGAACTCATGCATACGTCACCTCACCACCACAAACGTCTCATGACGGCCCTTGTTTGATATGAACATCCCCTTTTCTACAACTTTGGGGAAGAGTCCCAAATTGTATAGCTCAGAGGAAATCATTTTTCATTAGTGTGAGGAGATCTTCATTCATACCAACCTTACCACAAATTCTCACTCTTTCATTCACTTCCTTATAATATCTATGATCCTTGACGAACTCTTATTTTGTGCAGATGATCTACCCCTCTTCATCTCAATCTATTTTGGCCACACTACGATCAAACATAATCTCATCGATGAAGGATCCAACACATGTGTTTCCTCCTTGGAATTCATTAATTTCCTTGTTTGCTCCATAGATAACTTAAAATCCACATGTACCACTTGTCAATGGTATGATCGTCGGTAGATGCATCTTATGTGGTATATTTGGTTTCCATCACCGTTCCTCCTAGGACTGTCCAAAATAAAGTCATGGTCTTCAAATTTCCCCTATCTTAAAATTATCTTCCTAGGGAAGCCTTGGACTCATTGCATGAGCATTGTTTCCTCCTCTACTTGTCAATGTGCTAAATTTTCTCACAAAGGAGCTATCTATAAGATTCAAGGGGATCCCAATCCTTGGAACTACAACAAAATCCAAAAAAAGGGGACATATGAACTCCCAACACTGAGTGAATTTTCTTCCATCCCCTTTCAAGAAATCAAGGCTTTAACTACCCTAGAGATTCTCTTCACAACAATGCATGTCACCCCCAAATTTGTTAGGCGTATGCCTCCCATTCTCTTGAATTCTGATGAGCCCTATGAGATCACTCTTAGAATTAATAATTTTGATCTTTCTGAGCTTATCATATCCTAGTCACCTCCTTCCTTGTGACCTTGTTCTCGCAAGAGGGAGCCTTCAGTTCCCCTTTATCATCTCACATACACTAGAACTTGCATAAGAGCACGTGGTCCATTTAGAGACCATAGTCAAATATTTTGTGGTGGATTCCTCCACACCTGACTATGACAATGGTTATGCTTTAGATGATCCCCACTTGGCTAGATATTCTCAGATTCATGATAGGGAAGTCTTGCATTACTAAGAGAATCTTCATACCAAATTCTCTCATGACGTGAACGTTAACCTCATATAAAATGAATCCTCAAGTGTAGTTGATACTTATTCCCAAATGATTCTTGAGCCTTAGACTACTCCACCAACTACACCTCCATACACTACCATCGACCTATCTGATCCATTTACCCTTACAGAAGTGAATGATTAGGTCATTATATTTGACTAAAAATCCAATGACCTCATGGGTGATGATCCTATCTACTGTGTCTCAATTCCTGAGTGACTAATTGCTCCATTACCACCATCTTCACCCATTACATCAGTGCCTTCCCCACATACTCTCACTAGCCCTCCATATCCTGTGAGACTTCCCTCCCTACCTATTTCCCTTATGGCTCCCTGGTCCCCTACATCCGAGCCATATTACACATGACACCGAGTCCCTAGGACATGATGTATCAGATTTCAAATCTTATCAATGATAGATGCATAATCTTGAAGCTGAGGTCAAATGCGACAAAACTAGAAAGGCTAAATAACCTTTTGCTTTGTCTCCCTTCTTTTATTTCTCACCACAACTATTACATGCATACTGAAGTTTAATGTCAGGTTATGCATAGCAATTTTCAAGCTCTCGAAACCTCTTCTCTCAATCAAAAGTGTGGGGTTGATTCCTCTCAAGACGAATCACCTTCCCCTCCACTAGCTTGATCACATCCTACTTATGGACCCCCTCGTCCTGATCCTCATCACACTATGGATCATATTCGGTGTAGAATTCTCACCTAACTAGAGGATCAGATTGACGAAACTTTATTTTCCACAATATATTAATTTCATTGGAAAGTCCTTATGACTCAAGCTAGAATTCACATCCTACACTAGGTCTACCACATCATCATTGATACCTTGTGACATTTTCCCCCTTTTGGCTAATTATCTATAGTGCCTTAATTATAGTTTATCTCATTCTTCAAATTGATCTCTCACCTTCCCTTGGGATACTGGCCCCCACTTGGGTTTTTCACACATCTCCTTGTATCTGGCTACATCCTTAAATGGGTTGACCGCCTTACTTGGATCTATCATCTCATACGACATGGTTCCTCGTACTGTTGGAGTGCTTTAGTCTCGATTCCACCTATTTTGGATTTTTTATGCCCTGGTATTTCCCATGGGATAGTCATGGTATTATGTGCATCCTCTCTTAGGCTTATGGCCTTGCTTAGATTTATTCACCAGATAGTGCCCTAACATCTTATCATTGGATGTCATGTTCATTTTCTACCCTTTGGATACTTCACATCACGTGGGTCGGGATATCTTAAGAATTCCCCCTCCCACAAATTTTACCTATCTAATGACATTATCACTATTCCTAAGTACCATGTGTATCATCACATACATGCAGAAAATAGGAAAGTGATAAGAAAAATACATATACACATCCAATAAACCAAATGGACACACACACACACACACACACACACACACACACACACACACACACACACACACACACACATATGTATGTATGTATGTATGTATGTATGTATGTGTGTATGCATGTATGTATGTATGTATGTATATAAGTATATGTATATTTATATGTGTGTGTATATATATATATATATATATATGTATCTCAAATCAATTTTATACATTGATAAAATGCTACAAAATTAAATACATGACTCTATCCCATCTAAAATAAGGATCAAGCACCCTCACCCTTTGTGCGGGGTCTCTGTATGCTTAGGTCCGATGGGTTCGTGTTGGTATATCAGGTGGTGCGAGATAGAGAATCCACCCTAGATCAAGCTCTGAAGGCCTCCCCATGTAATCTCATTAGTTATGCCTCTAGTGCAGTAATCCTCTCGGACACTCTCTAGGAATCCAATAAAAGAGATGCCTAATCTTGAACCAGGAATTCTTGCACTTGCAATAAGCTTGGCAGCATGACATCTATGTTTCCCATAGCCATTAATGGTTTTACATACATATAACTTTGTAGTTTCGTGATCATTTTCTACCCCTTGAATTCTTCACATCACATGGGTCGGGCTATCCTAACAATTCCCCCTCCCACTAGTTTTACCTATCTAATGACATTTTGTTATTACTAAGTACCATGGTTATCATCACATACATGCAATAAAAAAGGAACGTGATAAGAAAAATACATATACACATCCAATAAACCAAATGGCCATATATATATATATGTATATGTATATATATATATATATATATGTATATGTATATATATATATGTATATGTATATGTATATATATATATATATATTGAATCAATTGTATACATTGAAAAAAAGCTATAAAATCAAGTACATGACTTTGGTCCATCTAAAATAAGGCTCAAGCACCCTCAACTCTTTTGGGGGATCTTTGTATGCTTTTGACCAATCAGGTCATGTTGGTATCTCAGGTTGTACAAGATAGAGAATACACCCTATATCGAGCTTCGGAGGCCTCCCCCTGTACTCTTGCCAGTTTTTCCTCGAATGCAGTAATCCTCTCGTCCACCCTTTAAGCATTTGATAAGAGAGTAGTAACCGTGCAGTGCAGTAATGATTCTTGCACCTGCAATAAGATCTACAACATCACATCTATGCTACCTGTAACCATCAATGATTTTACATCCATATACATTTATAGTGTCTTAGATTCCTCTCTAACTAGATGGAACACACCTACTGAGTCTCTATCCAATTGTGTCATTGGATCATCCATCATTGTAGCATCTTGGACATCCAACACTAGATCCATGATATCATGTGGGAACTCTCTATCAAGGAGTGTCACTCCTCCACGATCTGCTCTACAAAACAAAATGTAAATATGTATGTTACTTATAATATAAATATTATTCTTAAAACATCTAAATAACATAATCACATGCATACCTAGCTACCATGGCCTCTCCACAAAAATATCATTGTATCCTCGACTACCTAATACCTCTTCTCCTCATCATCATGATAAGGTCTAGCTCCAATATATTATACCCACCTGTCTTGGGGCACCAGTATCATGTCCCCTCTGTGATGTGGCTTGGGCCTCTATCTGAGGTGTACAACCATCTGAACCTTAATGGGCATTAGGTAATCTCCTCCTAGCTTGTACATCATATGTTATGTTAGCCATGTTGTTGGTTGTCTTGCTACACCCCCTGGTACTAGGACTAGCTCTACTTGCACCTCCGCCTTGTGAACCTATGTCAGTGGATCCTCCATTAGATCCCTCCTTTGAACCACTAACTCCTATAACCTATGGTGGGCCCTGAGCATCCCCACAATGCCTACATTTCCTATGACCCTATCCACCTGTTGCTCATACCCTATGGTTTCATAACCTTGGTACCCTCGCCTCTCCTCCTACAACCTCTCTAACATGTCGGCCATAGTAGGGTGGTAATAGTAGTACCACTACGGGTGTTGGTCACCCAAACTACCTCAAGACCCTTCTCAACAAGTGGTTCTCCACCGTATATAATTAATGCCTTGTCACCTTGGTGATGGCCTCTAAGTACTCATATCTTAGCCAATTGGGCTGCTGATCCACATTCATTGCATAGGTTTTCCATATGACATCATCCAGGCCCATTTGTGGTAACGGTCAAAATTCTTGAAGTGCTCTCACTGTCGGCACCTGTGCCCACAGAAGTACTCTTAGGGCATCTATTGTTGCCATCAATTACCTACTTTTTGGCTAATACATCGAAAATCTCTCCTAAATCCAGGTCATCAATGACATGATGGATCCCATGACCCTCTAACCTTGAAATCTGACCATATAAAGAGTATGTACTAACTACACCTATATGGTGGTGCCCCAACTAAAAATGACACCTAATCTATCCAAAAACATTAATTGAAAATGAATTACTCCTAGTCATGCCCTGCCACGTGCACCACCTCATTTTCCATCGCCACGACCTCATACTCGTGCCATGTTGTCACAAAATATACCCAAATTTAGAAATAGAGCTCAGTTATCTCAATTCCAAAATAGTAATAAACAAATAACAAACCAAATAACTATATGAAAATGACATTTCTATTCAAATTCAGTCGTGATAACCCTAAACCTTCCAATGACTTCCATTTTTTCTCCCAAGCTCCAAAAAAAGTGTCATTTGTTATGTTATGAACGTAATCTCGAATCATTTCTTTTGACCTATTACATGTATACATACAATGAATTTCAATTTTCACATATTTTATACACCATATCATTGTACGATATCTTTGATTATATGAAATCATGACACCTCATCATTATGACACGACATCCATTCTATGGTCCCTTAGTTAGGTGATTTATGTCTTATTTTACTAATGATCCTCTAGTGTTTCCTTTCATTTTTACTTATTCATGGTTCTTGCAACATTGATTACACCCACACATGGCAAGAAAATTAACACTATCAGGTACACAGCAGTGGGTATATTTCATTTTAGCTAGTCTTTTCTTACTTTCAGTATCTACTTTTAATTTTGATGTTACAGACTATTTCATTTCGTTGACCACCTTATGTTTTAAAGGATTTAAACATAGTTACTCAAGAAACCACAATATTATTCATGGGATGATAAGATTCCATTCAATTCATTCTAGATATATACACAGTATACAACTCTTCATATAGGTAGGATTTTACATCCCTAGAATCTAGGAATCTACTTGATCTACCCATCCCACAAATATATCACATTTTCCTATATATGTGAGTTGTTTATTAACAAATTCACATGCAATCATAGATAAATAAAATGTGACAATTAACCTAATCTTAATAATGTGAGCGTTAATAATATAATTTCCTAACATTCCCCCCTTAGTGCAAACATGGGAGAAAAACAATCACACTTCCTTCGTAGCTTGTTTCCCGTGCGTGCTCATGATCTAGATGGTTTTACAGGAGAGCCAACAACCTTCAATGATGATTTTAGTGGAAAAGCACCAACCAACAAGGATTATTTTTTAGGACAGCCAAAAACCTCAACAAGGATGATTTTTTAAGTGGTTTACCAACAACCACAATAAAGGATGGTTTTATAAGACAACCAAAAACCCAAAACATACAGATGGTTTTACAGGAAAACCAACAACCCAAATATATTAATGGTTTTATCAGACAACCAACATTCCAAATATCATGATGTTGTTTTTTCTCTATGTTTTCATCTTTTCCACTATGTTTTCCTTCAGGGAATTATGTAGGAAACACTGCTCACTAAATAAAAATCTGAATAGGAATAATCTTCAAACATATCACAAAAAACAACTGGAAAATGGACACAGGAACAGACTATAAAATATGTACTATGAAAATGAAGCACATAACTAAAAGAAAACTCACACCAGAAAATTCCACCACATCTACGTGTGGCCCCGTCATTGGTGACTGACGAGAGGACGTTGATCGACCTCCAACCTCATATGCCTCCATTTTCCAGTATACTTGTTTCTAATTCAGTGGAATGTTAACATTAAGCACATTTGTTTCCACATTTTGTTTTTTTTTTCTTTCCCCCCTCAATGTGAAATACAAATATTATAAGGACGTCGGGTAACAACAAAATGAATTCGTAAGGCAATTTTTTTGACTATTTTGAATAGACAATAATCAAATATCCTAAAATAAATTATTTGATTAACTTAACAATACAATGACACTTTTCATAAAATAAATTTACTAATTGTTTGACCCTTTTTGACAAAAAAGATGAGACCCTTACAATATTAGTCCAATGATTTATAGAATTTGATATTGACCCTTGACTCAATACAACACACTACTAAACATAATATGATAAACTATGTATTAGACTCTAAAAACTATATCACAAACTATAACCTCTTATATATAAATACTTAAACAAAACACTTAACTATATTTGTGACAATTAATAATAAACTCAACTATACTAAAACTAAACAAAAATAAACTTGGAACTACCACGTGGTGGGAAGACTTGTATTTGAAACCACTTGTAGAAAAGAAATATTGTGAGTCGATTGGGATGAAATGTAATCCTTGATATAATTATATGATTGTTTCAAACCAATGACACCTCCTTATAACTCTCACTTGGTTGTCCTTTGTAAACGCATGGCTAATTTCTGTAGCTGGTAAGATGGTATAAGGAACCACTGAAAGATTTTTAGAGCATGTAATCCACTGAATAATTATTAAACTTGAACGCAAATAATGTTATAGATAACCAATACACATGGATGCTTTTTGAAATCATTTTGGTCATGTCAATTAAATGTGTATCAAAGAAATTAGGAACATTTAATACAAAGAGCAACAACTGTCATGGCTCGATAGAGAATAAAAGTCACATTGGCAATTTTCTTAGGGATGATGTTCAATAAAAACCATGTTAAAATTCACCATACTCATGTGTCTTAGAATATGATTGCATGGAATTTATTATGAAGCCTTTAGTTTGATAAAAAAATGCTCACTGAACAATGCACATAGGTTGTATATCTGCTAGATAATTTTCTAATTAGATCATGGAGAATCGACCAAATATCAAATAACATATTGCATTATAATAGACAAACTAGCTATGAAGGAGGAGCCATAACACACAGGTCTTAAATTACAGTGATGGTAGAAGATGTACTTCTAGACTTGTTGTATGAGAATAGAATTTTCTTTTGATCATCAACTGCACAAGTACCATGGAAGGGGCAAGCCAAGAATTTCAACATGCTAGCCCATACACAACTAGAAACTCACTCTCACAAATACATCTCGATCTGATACCAAATGAAAGGATTTAGATAGAGTTACTCAGGAAACCACAATATCATTCATGGAATAATAATCTTCTGTTCAATTCATTCTTGATACATACATAACATACAAGTCTCCATATATGTAGGATTTTACATCCCTAGAATCTAGGAAAATTCTTGAACTACCCATGTGAAAATATCTCACATTTTCCTATATATGTGAGTTGTTTATTAAAAAATTCACATATAAACATAGATAACAAAAACCGTGACAATTAACCTAATATTAGTAATGTGAGTGCTAATAGTATAATTTCCTAAGAATGTTTTGCTATTGCGCCATTCAATGATCATTGGCTAGGGCATATGTATACCCCTAATTTTTCATTTTAATATTTCATAACTGTTACTAACAAGTTCCTTTCTGCAGATAAGGGTCATTGATGCATGTATTTCTTGAGTAGGTGCCTTAAGGGGCCTACTGCAAATGGTTTATGTTTATTCACATGGTTATTATGGGTTAGAGATAATACACAGAGAGAGTATCACTATGTGGTCCTATATTTAGTTATTCTTGCATTAGTTATCCTTGTCCCTTTATGTCTCACACACTAGCACTCCCGAAACTTGTTTGCATTGAACTCCATCATTGGCACCTTTTCCACTTATTTTTGTTTTATCCATGACACATTGCACCATTATTTACATTTAGTCTCCTTGGTCAATGCCATCACCCATGGGCTGGTGTCACCCTTGAATGAAGTCATCGCCCGTAGGTGATGACATAGGGTATATATACATCACACTTTGACATTTCATAAGGAAGGAAGAAAGATCACATGAACTATCCATCTACTCTTCTCTATCATGTAAACTTTTCATCTGCTAATTTTTCTTTTAGTTCATCTTGCACTTGACTTAGATTGGACACTCTTCTTGATTGTTGGATTTCTCTCACTACTAGGTCATTTATAGTGAGTCTAGGATAAGAACATTATTCCCTTTCTCCACCCATAGTGATTCTATGTCAATGTACTATTTCTCCAAAGAGATAGATGCTTCAGCGACCACCCTACAAATAAATTCTCTAACCCTCTTTGTAATTTTTTATAGATTAGTCCATTTCCCTTCCCCATTGCTCTATGTTAGCTTTTAGTATTGTATGAACATCAGTGCTAGTTAGCATATTAATTTTATATGATCAGCTCCTTATATTTTAGTTATATTACAGTGGTGTAGATTTTGCATGTTTGTCTTATATTTCCATTGATTTATACCTCACCCCCATTAATCGATATCTTAGAAGGTTAGTCTCCTCTATCTTGACTATGGGCCTTAGAAACCCTAGGTTAATGTAGTGAAGGTATTACTACCCTCTGGATATGTGTCTCTAGCATTCATTGTAGCCCCTTTTAAATCAATCAATTATGTGTCGATCCATGTGTGTCTCATATTTGTTGCCTCATACCCTCGTAGAATGAAATACTTATGAGTGCAATACATTGAGACACATTCTTGGCCCGCCATATAGAGACATATTTTTTATCTATAAAGTAGGATGGTGTCTCCATTATAAGGGGTTAAAAATTGTTGGTTATTGTTAGTTTTTGGGTTTTGTTTTACTACTACTGTAAGTAATAAGCTATATTATTTTATCTCCTTCCATATGTTCTTCTACTCTCTTTACTTTCCAACTTTGCAAGAATTGCAATCTTGTGCAACCAAAAAGGAACTATGTTTATTTGATTAATGAATCCATAGAACTTTGTGTCTCTGATTTATTAATATTGTTAGTGCTTACATGGTTGATTTCTTCCTATTGAATGTGGACCTTCTCGGGTTAATGTTGGTGAGAATTTTCAAATTCCTACTCACAATCTTAACCCTCTCTCTTTATTTTCCTACTTCCATTTACCTATTTCCAAACAAATTCATCCCTTGTACATTGTACAAGCACTTTTCCGTAGGTTTATTGGAGTACTCCTATGTGATCCCCAGCCTAACAAGCCACCCACAAGCTTTATTTTTCCTGCATTCAATAAATGGTAGCCTCCCCATACCCAAGAATGTGGGGCCTAGCCCCGTGATTGTTAGTAAAAACCACTAATATCTCCTACAAAATATTATTTCACCAACACATTTGTAGCTAATATAGTTCATGTGTTTTTGAACGATTTTTTTTTCCTACATGGTATTCCCAAGAATCTAGTATCTAATCACGAACCTAGATTTAATTTCTATTTTTGTATATATCTCTTGTGAATTATCCACTATTTTAATTTTTAATATTTCCTATCACCTTAAGTCAGATGGTCAAATTGACAAAATAAATAGAATAATTGAGGACATTCTAATAAAGTATAATGTGAAAATACCTAAGACATGGGAATATTAAATATAATTTATTAAATTCACTTATAACCATGGGTTTCATTCTAGCATTAAAATGTCACCTTTTGAAGTAGTGCATGGTAGAAACAACAATACATCTATTTCTTGACATGTCCCTATTCAAATATCTTTGTATGAAACCAAATATTTAAAAGAAATGGAAGAAAAAATTAAAAGAGAAATAGAACATGAAAGCCACATAAGATCGATATCTCATCAAAATTAGGAAAATACACAAAACTCTCTCCTTGATTTTGTGGACCATTTTAAATTTTGGATAAAAAATATGGAGGTTAGCTCTCGGCATACCTCCTAAACTATCTATAGTTCATAATGTTTTCATTGTTAGTTTTCTTAAGTATGTGTATAATTATGAACATGTAAGTGATTGGAAAAATATAAATATTGAACCTAGTTGTGAATTTAAATATGAACCTAGAGAATAATTGAATAAAGAAATAGAAAATTAAGAAATAGAGAAATTAAAGAAGTGGGAGTGAAATGGACCATTTGTGAGGTCAATAGTTCAACTTGGGAAAATTTTGAATATATTTGTGATCTATATCCACATTTATCTAACAAACATTTTATTTTTTGTAAAATGTGTTGTAGATAAACCCATCCTACTAAGGGAAGAAACTAATTTACAGGGGTAGAAATTTTATGTAGTAAAATCTCCCATAATAAATATTAAAGGGGTGAAATATTTAAATATTATGTTACCCTTATAAATTATGAATGGGTAAAAGTGGGTATAAAGGGTTTTTAAAAGAATATAAAAATGGATTTGTAAGTAATCCAATACAAGGGTTATGTGAAAAAGATCATATGAATAATAAATAAATTATTGTAATCCAATACAAGGGTTGTAACTATCCCTTGGATATTTTAAAAGGGGTAAATCCCTTGATGGGTTGACAAAAGAAAAAAAGAAGAAAATAAATGAGAACTTTATATAGGGAATAATGTAGAGACCTTAGAGAGTAAATCCTAGAGCAAGTACCTTGCGAGAGAGACGAAGTGCACAGAGTGCATCCAACTGGGGGTAAAATGTACACCCTAGATGTCTCTAGATAAGGTTATTTGTGTGTGTACATGTTCTTATGATAAAAATTCCCCATTTTCACAAGCATGATTGTGTTGGAGTACTTCTACTCGATGGGGTTATATATCCATCCATTATGAACCCCTATATATATATATTTAAACCATCTTATATCAATGAAATAAAGGTGTGATGTTTAGTTTTTTGTTATTTACATTTTACTTTGTATCTATTTTTGATGAATTATTTTAGAGACTTATATGAAATAATAAATATTTGATTATAAAACATACTTTAATTACCAACAAAATTATGGTGTTAAATTTATATAAACATAAGTAAAAGTATTGTTTTTCTTTCCAAAAAAAATCTCATGACACATGCGGTTTTCCATGAGCAAGAATGAAAACTTTTACTTTATAGTGATCCTAATGATTGCTCTTCAATTTGTGTACATGTGTCACTCTCTATCTTTCTTGGGTGTTAGAACTGCAAGGACTTCTTGTAGACTCAAACTCTTTCTAATCAATCCCTTATCCAATAATCCTTGAACTTATTTTTATATCTATTTCTTATAACACCATTCAGTAAACCACCTTGTTTGGAAAATTAATCCTAAAATTAAATCCATGTAGTTTATTTTTCTCACATGGGTGTTAATATGCCTAGTAGGTCACTTGATACTTCATCTATGAAATCTTATAATTCCTATTTTACTTTACATGGAATTGATTGAACACTTCATGTCATGGTAAATTCCCTTTCCCTTTACGTGGATCTTACTATTAGCACGAAACATGTCTCATTCTTCTTCACCTCATTCAGGAACTAGTTTCCCAATATCCTTAAGACTCCTGATCCCTGTTCCACTTCATCACTTTACTTTTGCATGGGATACAGAGTATAATCACTGACATCCTTTACCATCTTGCATGTTTTTTCACAACCATCATGTTTTTATCAAACTACCATAATCTCCTATGAAATACATGGAAAATATCCATGGAATTATATCACAAATGACTTCATATTCATAACTCCCTATTTGGAATTTAATTAGACTCTTCTCTGTCACTGGGAGATATTATCCCTTCTTTAACCATGAAACATTGTATGAATTAGGATATACAATCCTCTTCAACCCAAAATTTTCCACTATATCCTCTACTACTAATTTTATGGTGTTATCGTTATCCACTATCAAATTCCAAACCTTTCCTCCCAGCTTATATGTGGTTCTAAGAAAATTATTCCTTTGTGTTGGGCCAAACGTTTCTTTTTTTGACTTCAAAAAAACTTGTTTTTATCATCAATGCTTCTCCCATCTGTAGGTCTTATCTCTATTTACTTGATGTGTCAATCTCTTCTATTTACACCCTAATTAGATTTAATATGAAACCTAATTGATTTTAGTGAATTAGTACAATAAATGACATAATTCTTAGTAATAAGTTATTATTCTAATTAGTTGACTTCCAACATTAATTATCATAATCAAAATAAGAATTTATACTTATAATTGATATACTACATAAGATACAAACTTTTAAACACAAATAAATGAGTACACTTAGTTATTTATAAATGATTCTAGAAAATTTTGGAAGGATGCACTTCTGGAACAGGGAGATCTAAAATTGAACAAGTTTGATTCTAGAGACTGTAACTAGAAACTAACCTAGGGTGAGGTCGTACAACTTTTCCAAGGTTGAAGTGTATGACCCTAACCATTCTATATGATATTGGACCTACTTGGATCTAGGCTATGTAACTTATCAACAATTTCAGTTGTCTAGAACACTTTTTGTTATAAAACCCTAATTTTTGATCATCTTGTGAAGTTATTTAAATACTTTGATCATGATCTCAAACTATAGCCATAGATGAGAGGTCTTATTTTATAGTATGCACACCCTCGTGTACCACCAACATTAGTACTAATCCAAAGAGGCCTAAAAATTCACATCATTCTCCGCCTATAATGTGATATATGAATGAATGTACCTAGATTTTATAGCCAAATTTGACAATGCTTGAATTAATTTGGCTCTTACTAAGACAATTGGGGAAGGAATGTTTGGGTGTTTGTTAAAGAGATAGATTGTTGCCGCAACCTAGTAAGAATCTTTAAACATATAAATATTATTTCCGTGATGATTGTAGATGTGTTATTTTGATATTTAGGGAGCCTTAGGTGACTTCTGCAAGTGTTGAAAGTGAGTGTATCAATGTAGTGTCATAGGATTTCTTGGTTAGAAAATAAGATAGTGTTTACTTTCTTGTATAGGGTTTCGTAGATGATTAATTGAGGAAATGTTGACCCAGAGATATTATAACACAAAAAAAAAAATAAAAAAATAGAAAGGAAATTTAGAGGACAAATTAGTCCAATACCATGTAAGTCAGTCAAACCAGATATATTATCCTGACCAAACTGTACAGCCATGCCCAGGGAAGGAAAACATGAAATATGAAGTTTGGGACTTGTTACTTGATGTTTTTCTATGGATTTTATGCATTGTGTACTAAAAATTTGAATACATGCCAGAGTGTAAGGATTTACAAGCTAAAAAATATACCTGGAAATATACTAAGTGGGAATGGGAAAATTGTATTATCTTAGAAAGAGTTCATTTTCATAACTAGTTGTGTCAAAGAGTGAATTTCCAAATTTTAGTGTCTACATTTCCCCCCCCTTTAAGGATGAAATAAAATTACATTATTCAAGGAAGATATACCTAATTTTTTAGACATACTTTGTCTTTTCTCAAAGTGTATTTTACATAATCCCGTTGTGCTTAGTGTTGGCTTGTTCTATGATGAAACCTACAACATAGAGTTTAGTTAATGTCTACGATAAAGGATTGGAATTTAACTCAAATGTAAAGTGTAATATGAAATATTTTCATTTGTATAAAAATAAAATGAAAAATATGTAAAAAAGGAAGGAATACATTGTTTTATTTTCAAAGGGAGAAATCCCATGCTTTGTTTATGCGTGAATATTTTACATTGCTGAATTTTTTGAACTTCATCGAATAATTGGGGTTATTACTCCCCAATTTTGCCGAGGATAAATTTGAGTGTTAGGTACATACAACCCAAAACAGAATGCTAAGGAGAGAAGAAGAAGAATGAAGTGTGGAAACACCCCATTAAGGAAGAAGACTAGGTATCAAGGTTATTCAACAACTCTAATATATTCCCCTTTATGTGCAACAGGAAAGAAAAATATTCCTACGAAGAACTTAGCCTCTTTTATACCTTCCATAACCTAATAGAGAACATTTTTTTAGATGGATATAGGCCTGATTATTTAAATAAGGACATAGTAAAAAATATAATAGTTGTCCCAGTTCCCTTCTCATGTGCCACACAACTAGATAGTAATTGTAATGTAATTAAATGTTGATGGAGGAAGGAGAATTATACCTCCAAGGTTCCTAAAATTGTAGTAGAAACTAAATTACATGGTGAATGAGTGAATTACTTCATGCCCTTGTACTATTTAGATACGAGCAAATTGAGTCTAAAAATATACCAAAAACATTAATTTGTAGTTAGATCTATGAAACTATTGAGAAAGTTAATGTTTCTTCCCCTAGGAAAAAATGTGTGCATGTGGTAGAGTTTTTGAGTACATATCTCTTGTTTTTACCTATATTTTTCCCCATAATTATTCTTGTGTCAATTATAAGTGTAGAATATACCTAGATAAATTCCTCCTCTTTTGAGGCATGTGCAAAAACTATGTTAAGCACTTAGCTCAAAAGAAAATATATGTTCCCATGTATAAGATGCCTGAGAAACTATAAGGGAATGTATAATGTTGGAGAGGTGACAACCTTGAATAACTTGAACCTATAAAAAGGAAGGTATTTACTCATGGTATAAACCATGGCATGTATAAAAAATCAGTGATGGCAATAGACAAAAATCATATATCTAATAACCAGTAGTCTAAATCCATGTAAGTATAACAATGGTGAAAATCAAACATAAAATTGTGTAAACAATGTCACATAGATGACATAAATCTACAAACATGGGACACTTGTAGGAATGCAAAGAAGATAGGCACAATACCAAAAATATGGGATACTCATGATGTCACAAAAAAATCAAGGCACATAGGCCATAAGCAATGAAAATAAGTAGGTAATAACACACACACACAAGCATGTATATATGAAACAAGTGTGTAAAAATATAATAAAATGATATAGTAGTCAATATAGGTGAAAATACAAGAGATGTCAACATTGCATAATACACGTGTATTAGTCCTATTAGCTCAAAAGATAACATATACACAATAAGTGTAATTAGGTGTGATGAGTAATTAAAAAGGAACTATGGTGGAACAATAGCACTTGGATGTAGTGTAAAATAGATGCCCTTAGATGTATAGGAATTTTGGGTAAAGGGTTGGCCAACACTTATCATTGTATACCACTCATTTTCTGTCATGAATCATGCAAAAAAATACCTCATTGTTGATCAGAGAACACTTGACAGAAAGCACACAAGAATTATGTGTGGGAAATTAAGTCATATTCAAAGGCACGTACGGATAGGGAGAACACGCACACGGGGTAGATGTTCAGCTTTTGGGACTTATCCATTTTCGTTCATGAAGGTATATTTTTAGATATGGTGTGCAGAGCAAATAAATAAGGCAGAGACATGTGCGCCACGCATTGGCTATTTTTGGAGGATCAGATAAAAATAACTTTACATGGATATAGGATAGGAGTAGGATTATCACTGCAGTTAACTACCAGTAATCTATTGTTAGCGCACTTTCATGTGTGGCTATTTTTGTAACAGCGTGGGGCTAATAATAGCATACGACCTATTTTTGGAATAGATAAGCGGTGAAGGGAAAGTCCCCAGCCTTATATATATGTAGTGAACTACGTAGTAGATATACATGTATAACGGTGAATACACAGACATAGAGAGAGATATGCATACTTGGAGATATAGTGAGAATATGCTGCTAAATATGTTACACACATATTACTGTTATTGTAATGAAGCTTCTATATACTTCTTTCATTTAATATAATGGAGGATATTTGTTGAATATGAGTGTTATTCTTGCGTGTAATTAGATATTGTATGTGCTTGATTCCATCATGATTATTGTTTAAATTCTATTCTTCCTTAGATCCAAAACTATCGTGCACCATAGAATGATGTATTAGTTATGGATTTGTAAGCTTTAAGTCCTCATCATGCTAACATCCTACTTTAAAAACCATAAAGAGGGACCTAGCACCTTTTTTTCACTTCGGGTGAGTGCTCAGTCTAAGCTGAGTGATGTGCCAACACGTCTAGGGTGTTACTGGTAAATTCTAGGTTGCATCATTGGTTCCATTTTTGGGACCTTTTTTTCAATTGTTTTCAGGATGGTTCACGATGAAGACATACTGGTTGACCTTAAAAATTGTTGAAGAATGGATACCCGATCTAGAGGAAGAATACGCACAGCGATTCAACAATGAATCTAATTTTAACGCATGCATATGAGTGGAATAGAATCTATATGATAGTTTATATGAGAGATTTTTCACTATCTTTCTAGTAGAATTATATGAGTGGTTGATTGTTTATGCATCTAAGTGGAATTGGAGGTATCGCACACTTGTCTAGACAATTTTAGGCCCTTTATGATATTGATCTGATTTGAACTCAAGCTATGGATATGTGGTTCTGTGGTGTCTTGAATAGTTAATATCTTGGAATACTCAATTTCCACTTATTCGTGTCAAGAGGTAGCTGAATTCCAATTTTTATGATATCTAAGGGTAAATTACCTGCAAGGAATTCCACTGGTAATCAAAATCCTGATGGTAACTTTGAATCTAGAAAGTAAACTGATGGCTAACTAAACCACACCACGTGTGGGGGAAGGAGCACGTTTGGTGAAGGATGGTAGACCTAGCGGTAGAAAGGAAGAGAGAGGAAAGCCGACTTAAGTACAATGAGGTGCACAAGAGGGAGATCGAGAAGCAGTGGAAGGTTGTAGAGAAAATGGATTTGTGGAGAAAGATAGTTCAGGAAAGAGTTGAATTTAACATAGAAGACGTGGAACCCAAGTCTCAGGAACTCCCCCATTTGGGAAAACATGATAGGGAACCCTCCTCAGCCTCATGTAGCATTGCACCAACAAAGATGACTTAGGCTACGGGAAGGAATCTAAATCCACCTGGAAACCTTGCCCTTGCACTTGGTTTTCCAAAATTTAGTGCAACAAGTAGTCAACACTCTAATTCTAGTAGTGGGAGTGTAAGAGTGAGTATTATAAGAGGTACAGTAATGGCAGTGCAAATGGCTTCGTTGTTATATGGGATTAATTTTTTAGGTGTATCATCAATGCAAAATAAAAGCTTGCTGATTTTTGAACTATCTTCTGGGAATGGTAACGTTTCACATGCTGTCAGGGTATAGTTCAGTTCTACTATTGGGACACAGGGAAGTACATCTTCTGGTCTAACACCAACCACAGGTTCGAGATCAAGAGGCATAGGTAGCTCAAGTTCTGAAGGATCTGGTGGTTCTAGAGGTAGGGGAAACATATGAGGTTATGGATCAGGTGGGAAAGGTCCACACCAACCCTAGAATATTTACATAGAGATGTATCTTTGTCTTCCAGAGTATAGGGGCATAGAAGATGTTGTTGAACATGTGCATATGTGTGAAATACTGTGGCATGTAAAAGGAATCATGACTTTTGAGCATAGGGAAAGCCAATTTGCTACTATGTTACAAGGGCGTGCACACAGTTGGTACAGAAAGTTTCATCCTGATCAGACTTGCATAGACTATACAACTTTAAAAGATGCATTCCTTAAATATTTTCACATCCCTGAACTTGAGTAGAAGAGTATAAGTGTGCTCAAGGATATTAAGTAATGAACTACCAAAAGTGTTAGAGAGTGTGATGCATGGTTGAAAACACTGTTATCCAAGCTTTCTTATGACATACACGCAAGCTAGCATGCATGATGGTTTGTTGGGGGCCTAATTACACCTTTTAAGAGGAAATTATCACATAAGACATACACTGATCCATGTGAAGTGATTAAAGCAGCCTTACATGCTGAGGTAGATGGAAGCATAGATACTGGGGTGAGCCCATTTTTAGAAGCACAAATAACATTCATGGAAACACAGTTGGAGAAACTATCAGCAAATTCAGCACACGAGACGTGCACAGGGATTTTGTGCATAGATTATGAAGTAGAAGGTCACACAAAGGATATTTGTCCTCGCAAAACATTACACTCATTGTTGATGGATTGTGCAATATGCCATTTAAACCAAGATGCTAATCATTGCCCATTATTACAACGTGCGATAAGGAAGAATGTTTCAAGCCACTGTAAAATCTGTAGGTCCAAGACTCATGACATGGAAGACTACCAGCTCATTGGAAAGATCCATGATGCTATAGATATTGGTGTACGACAGACATGAATTTCATATAAAGGTAAGAATAAGCATCATGACCATGATCACAATCAGGAGCGCTATGATCGGAATGAAGGGTGTTTTGAAGGAGGTTATGGCAGAGGCTGAGGATACCAAGGTGGATTCAGAGGATGAGGCTGTGGGGGTGGAAGAAGTGAGTTCCCTTGTAGAATATGTTATACATGTGGATTTCCTGACCACTATAGGCACGAATGTCCTCCCAATATTACATGTTCTTTCTGTAGAAAGAACCATAGCTATGAGAAGTGCCTGGACTTATATGAGTATCTGAGTAAGCAACATAAACAAGAAAAAAAAGGCGTAGGGATGGTTAGGATACAACATGCTATTGAAAGTCAATGGATGCCTAAGATGGAAGTAGAGTCTGAGGCACTACAAGTGAAGATCACACCCCACGCTAAGGTGGCACGTGCCAAGAAAGCATTGCAGCAAAAACATACCATCACTAAAGAAAAATTTCTTCATGCATGGTACCAAAATCCTACCTATCACAAGAAGGTTTATCAAGAAACCTTAGAAGTTCGAAGGAATATTCAGGGTGAGATAGAGTACTTAAAAGAGTAGAAGAAAGCATCAGAGATGGTCCAAACAGATATAGATGACTTGAGGGAAATGTGTAAAATGTTACACTAGGAAAACATCAATTCGACTGTTAGGGAGTTGGTTAAAAGGAAACACTCCATGTGCAAGTATTGAGATTGGACATCAGATCCTACATGTGAATCTTCCCCCTCATAGCCTAGATTATGACAAGAAAATCACCCTAAATGTTGTTGTGGATGGATGGCTATTGAGTAATAAATTGATTGATACAGGCGTGGAAGTCAATGTTCTTACCTTGGATGCATGGGTACAAATGGGAAGACCCCCATTGCATCCATCCTTTAATGTATTTTTCATGGCTAATCGAACTAAGGCCACTCCCATCGGGGTTTTGAAGGATGCATCCATTACCATACAAGGAGCCAAGTTCACTAGATACTTTGAGGTTTTAGCATTGGCAGAGTCTGATATCTTCTTAGCTTTATTAGGGCATCCTTGGTGCTATGCAAATAATGTTGATCTTCGGTTCAACAAGGGCCATATCAGTTTTGAAAATAAAGAGGAAAGAGTTATTATCCCTTTGATAGATGGAATTTTTTTTCCCTATATTAAACCCTTAAGTGAAGAAGATCTGAATAGGATTTATGTACGTGCCATCTGAGATCTAGATATAATTGAACCAACCAAATAAGGACTAACTTAGTGGGAGGATGCATATTCTATTAGTGATACTACAAGTGTTGCTTGTGAAAATTGGGATCATAGCACTTACGAGTTGGTAAGGCGTGAAGTAAAGAGCATATTTCCTTGCGGCACAAAACCACATTATGTCAGGAGAATAGGAAATAACTTAGTACCTTGTTACACAGGAGAAGGGGATCCCATGAAATTCCTGTGTGCCATGGAGGAACAGTGGATAGACCCACTAGAAAGAAGAACTATGGTAGCATATACACTATGTGTGACAACAACATATTGGTGGGTGACCCATAGGGATAATCTTGTCAGTTGGAATGAAATTGGGATTGCTCTTACTACTAGGTTCTTCAGGAGTAATGCACCTACTCAAATCAGTACTTATCATAGTAATCAACCTGTTCAACACCATGTTCAGAAGTGTGAGAGACTCTGGACAAAAGGGTAGGAAGCTTTACCACCTTCGCTATGGGTGCACTAGTTTTATTCCACTTTACAAGGCTACGTGCGTGCTTGGTATGTGTATACAAAAATCCATAGAGAAATTGGAAATTGGCAGAATTTAATTACAGGAATGGTCCAAATGTTTGAATTCTTCTCTACAAATCCTCCGGTGGAAGAAGCATTGAAAGCTATAAAGTTCTTAACTATGGAAGATAGCGCTAATGTTGAAGAAATCCTTCAGGAGTTATTAGATAAGGAAGACTCAGGAGCGTGTGTTGGTGAAGAACTAAAGGCCGATGCAACATTACTTCAACGCGCTTTACTTGAAAAAGAGAAAGGAAAAATGGTCTACTTGGTAGATGACGAGGAAGTAGATAATCTAGATATAAACCATTCAACGGGGAGGCATGAGATATTGGAAAGTGTGGATAAGACCACATGCACCTATAATGAACCTATGAAGAAAAAGCAAGTGAATATTGGAATGGATACCGAGCCTAAGGAAGTCATAATTGGAGACTATTGGTCAGATTCTGAAGTGGAAAAAATCATAAAGTTACTAAGGGGTTTCTAGGAATTATTTCTTAGGGGGTACCATGAGCTTAAAGGCATGCATGAATCATTAGGGGAGATGAAGATACAACTTAAAGAGGGTGCGTGCCCAGTAAGAAAGCAACCCTACATGATGAACCCCAATTTGCGTGAAAAATTCAAATAAGATATTGATAACATGTTGAAGTTTGGGATTATCAAGCCCCTTGATGAGTCAGAATGGGTTATTCCAATGGTGATCAGTATTAAGAAGGATGGAAAGATTAGGGTATGCGTGGACTACAAGGAGCTGAATGTTGCATGCGTAGCTGATCCATTTCCTACGTGATTCACTGAGGAAATACTAGGAGTTGCAGGGTGTGAAATCTATTCGTTTACAGATGGGTTCTCTGGGTATCATCAAGTTTGGATTGCCTAGGAGGATCAAGAAAAGACTACGTTTACTACTAAATGGGGTAGATTCACCTGTACTATAATGCCTTTCAGTATGAAAAATACGCTTGCTATATTTTTCGTGCATAGTTTTCCAAGCATTCAAGGAATTTATTCACAACTTCTTACAGGTATATTTAGATGAATAAATGGTGTATGGATTAGTTAAGGATCGCTATGACAGTCAGCGCGTAATGTTTGAACTAATGTAAAATTTATAGCTTATCTAATATAAATAAGCAACAATTACATTATATAATTATACAAATCAATAAGAAGCAATGTTGCAGAATGAAGATAATAACATAAACACAAAATAAGAGCAACAATATAATAAACACGCTATATTACTGATTGAATAATTTGGAGCTAATTACATGGTGAGAGAGCTTACAATATATAACCTTTCAATTTCCTATAAACAAGGATATGAGGCTTACTAATATCATCCCACTAATCTCTCCTATGATCACTCACCACTATTCTATCATATATCCCATCAATATCTCCACACACAATAATATACGTGAGTTGCTTATTCAATAAACTCACAACTAATACAATATCCTATATTATTAATAATGAGTTGTTTTATGACTCATATTAATAATATTACAATATTTTGTTTTTCTCACACTAATATGATATTAATATAACAAAATTAATATTTTACTAACACACTAACTTACTAATGTAATGTAATATATTAATATACTCGGGTTCTTAGAAACACCAAAGAGTTGGAAGTTGCACAAAATTTGTTGCATATTAGTAATGTTGGCCTGGATACGGCCCTGTATCAGAAGGGGAATAACATACCTCATAGGTTGGAATCTCATGGAAAAACATAAAGGAAAAAGAAAAATTGATGATGATAATGAGATTGGAAAGGATCAAATTGCTGACATTTACAAGAAATTGAACTCTCTAGAAAATATATTGGGGAGTGAAAAAGATAGGCATGATCACAACATGGCTATCTTCAATGCCATTAGTGACTTATTAGAGCAACATGTTCGTAGCATTACCATGCTTAGTGGGATTCCTGACACTATTTGGGGGAATGAAAAAGAGAGAAGCCAAACCATCTCAAAGCTGAACGCAACTAACCCAACACACATCACCACTTTGGCATTTTTCACTTCGCTATAAACAACCCAATCTAGGATCGACAAAGCTTCCAAGAAGTAATCTCCCTCAGGCTGGAGGGCATTGTTTTAGTTGCTGCTCTTTTTTGGTCTTTTTGTTGTTTCTATACTACTTTTTTGTTGTATTGTTATAGTTTTTGTTTTGTTTTGTTTCTTGCTTGTAACTATCTTTTGGTTATTGTTGGATATAGTGTTTTATCTAGATTTTGATCCTCTTTTGTTATTCCTATATAGCTCTATTTGGCTATTGAGCCCTTTTTGTAACAGGGTATATTCCCTTCAAAACCATTTACCGATAAAAAAAACTTATTAATGTAATATATGAATATTACATTTAACTATTACAAACAATAATGTGAGCACTAATCCAAGGAATATTCCTAACATTCTCCCCCTTAGTGCAAACATGGGTGAGTTTTGTCTAGTACCTGCTCATGTTCTATAATCCGATGGTTTTCAAAGATTACCATCAACTCCAACAGGTTTTCTAGTGGAACCATTAACCACTTTGTATGTAATTTTATAAGAGATTCACAAACTCTCAAATTGGTTTTCTAGTGGACCACGAACAAATTTCATAGCAACGTACATGTTTCCCCACTCCCATCTTTACGTTGAAGAGAAAATATAAGAAATATCACTCACGCAGGAGCTCACTTATTACAAGAGCGAATAGGAATAAATTGTTTGTTATTATTACATCACATAATGAAAATTAAACACACAACAAAAATAAATTCCACAAATTCATTGTGTGGCCCCTTCACTTGTGGCTGGCAAGAGGTCATTGATTATCCTCCTTCCTCTATTGCCTCCTTCCTCCATCGTGATGATGCTAAATCAGATGAATTTATCTTTGAGGCTCATTTTACAATTCTATTATGTTTCAGTTTCAACCGATAATGCACCCTTACAATAATAATTAACTTTATATTTATTCAAAATAATAAAGCATATCAAATTTTGATTGTTGGAAATCAGTCACTATTTTTTTTATAGAATAACTAGAAACATCATAATTGTTTCTACAATTTCTCTTAAAATACGAAATGGGTTTCTGTAATATTTTAAAATAAGTTTTCCATAATATAGGTAAACAAACCCAAAAAAATTTAGAAAATTTAGAATATGGGTTTTTGAGAAAAACATGAATTACCAGTCATTTTTTTTGAAGACCAGAATCCTGAAAATGGCGATGAAAGCTTCAAAATTCTCATATTTGCATTCAAGAGGTTGCGGTTTTGTCATGAAATCACTATCATAACTTGTCCTTTCCTGCTCTGATACCAAATGATGTAAAATTGATAGCTTATCTAATATAAATAAGCAACAATTACATTATATAATTATACAAATCAATAAGAGAAAATGTTGCAAAATGAAGATAATAACATAAACACAAAATAAGAGCAAAAATATAATAAACACACTATATTATTGATTGAATAATTTGGAGATAATTACATGGTGAGAGAGCTTACAATATATAGCCTTTCCATTTCCTATAAACATGGAGATGAGGCTTACCGATATCATCCCACTAATCTCTCCTTGAGAATCTCTCATATGATCACTCACCACTATTCTCTCATATATCCCATCAATATCTCCACACATAATAATATACATGAGTTGTTTATTCAAAAAACTCACAACTAATACAATATCCTATATTATTAATAATGAGTTGTTTTATGACTCATATTAATAATATTACAATCTTTTATTTTTCTCACACTAATATGATATTAATATAACAGTATTAATATTTTACTAACACACTAACTTACTAATGTAATATATGAATATTATATTTAACTATTACAAACGATAATGTGAGCACTAATCCAAGGGAATATTCCTAACATGAACGGTGTAGAAAATTGAGTATCTCTTTGAACATCAAGAAGTGGATATTTGCTACACCATTTGGGATACTCTTAGGACACATAATCTGCAAGGAGGCTTTATTGGTTGATTCAACAAAGGTTGCAGTCATTATAGGCCTAAGGGAGCCTACCAGTCAAAGTGAGGTGCATAGATTTTTGGGTCATACAGGATATTACAAAATTTTTATCAAAGGCTATGCCAAAGTTGCCACACCATTAGAAGAGTTACTGAAATGGAAATGTATGTTCTACTGGGGAGAACAACAGCAACACACATTCAAGACATTGAAGGAGAAACTTACTACCATGCATATTATGTATTTTCCTTCGTGGGACAAACCATTTCATGTACATGTTGATGCCTCTAGCATGGCCATTGGCATGGTGCTGGCTCAACCTGGAGAAGGTATTGTAGATCATCCTATCTATTTTTCTAGTAGAAAGCTGACTCCTGCAGAATGGAATTACACAACTACAGAGTGTGAAGCTTTGTCAATGATCTATGTGCTGCATAAATTCCGCCAGTACCTACTAGCTACACCATTCATCTTTTATACAACTCACATGTCATTGAAGTATTTTGTAAATAAACCTATTTTACAAGGGTGCATGTGTCAATGGGTGCTCTTATTTCAATAATTTGATTTCACAGTTGTAGTAAAACAAGGGAAAATTAATTCTAGATACAGTCAAGAGAAGAAGCATGGGAAATTGAGGATACCATGTCAAATGCACAGTTATACAAGTTACAATGTGCACCATTAGAACTAGAGGAAATTATTATCTTTCTACAAATAGGGATGACACTAGAAGGAATGAAATCCTTGGAGAAGAAACATCTTTCTATACGTGTTGCACCTTATATGTTGATCATTGGTGACTTATACAAATTAGGACGAGATGAGGTATTGCACCATTGTGTATTGGAACATGAGCACACAGATATTATGGAAGAAGCACATGGTGGTATTGCGGGTGGCCACTATGCTGATGATTCCACTACGCGTAATATTCTACTTGTTGTACTATGGTGGGAGACCCTCTATTAAGATTATAAGGACTTTTGTAAGGCATGCGATCATTGTCAACGTCTTAGAAAACTAGGTCAATAATATGAAATGCCTCTGAGACCTATTTCTAGCGCAGATCCATTTGAGAAATGGGCTATAGATTTTGTGGGTCCTATTTCACCAGCTGCGCGCAGAATAACTTACATAGACTATTTGACAAGGTGGGTAGAAATAACACCTGTAAAGGAATTTACAACAGCTACAACAGCCTAGTTTCTATGGGAAAATATTATTACAAGGTATGGATGTCATTTAAGTTTTACCAATGAAGGGGCCACACATTTTCATAATGAGATAATCAAAATTTTATTAGATGAGTTCATGATTGCACACCATAAGACTACACACTATCATCCTCAGGTAAATGGAATTGCTGAGAATTTCAATAAAAATTTTAGCTAGACATTGACAAAAATCTGTGATGTTGGAAGAAAGGATTGGGATGATAAAGTATTTGCAGTACTTTCGGCATATCGGACAACATATAAAAGGTTGAAAAAAAACCATTTCAGAGTTAGTGTTTGGTGCAAAAGTAGTTCTTCCTATGGAATTTATGTTACCTTCTTTGTGTATTGCATGTGTCAAAAGTCTAGCTAATGAGAAAGCTTTAGAAGAACAGATTGAAAAGATAATTAAGCTATATGAGCAATGAGCCATAGAACCTTGGAGTTAGAAGAAAGAAAAGGCCACACAGAAAGCTTGGCATGACAGAAACATAAGGGACAAGAAGTTTGAGATTGGAAAAATGGTGCTTCTCTATGACTCTAAGTTCTTGTGCCATCTAGGAAAACTTAAGGTACATTGGTTGGGGCCATATGTTATCACTTACATCCTTGAAACAAGAGCTTTATGGTTAGAAGCACTTGATGGAACATGGATACCCGGTTACTTCAACGGGAGTAGGCTGAAGCCCTACTATAAATAAGTCTTCTTGGTGTTTGTAATAAGGCAGTATTGTCATTTAGATTAGGTTTTCAATTTTGTATTTCCTTAATGTAATTCCTTCCTTTTCATTATGCTTTGTCAATTCAGTTATTGTTCTTGTGTAATAAGCGTGCTTTCTCAGATGAAGCTAATTACTACATGAAGCATGTTTATGCGTAGAGGACTGCACATACTTTTAGTGTGGGGTGGTTTTCGATATCTAGGTACAATATTATGGGAGTTGAAATATGAAAGGAATAATCTGATACGGGTGCTTTTCAAGTCAAAGTATTGCCTCTAAAAAGTGACCAAAGATGGAGATGGATGAAGGGACAATATAACACGAGGTAAGCGGAGGCCATAAAAACTACCAGTGGAAGGTGCAATGATAAGGTACTCAAGTGCAAGGAAGCACACTAAAGAGAAGTCTATGACCAAAGGGTAGGAAGGCATGCTCAAAGGTTATAGCTAGGGCACAAAGATGTACCACACAGAAAGAAAAAAGTTAGTCGATAAATGAGAGGACATTGGGTAGGTGAAGGAGAAATAAATGAACTAAATTTTTGAAATTCTATATAAGAACGGGATGCGAGTTCATTTTTACCGTTGTAATCAAGATTATTTGAAAAATTTCTAAGTCTGAAGATCTAAGTGATCGAATTGAGGTACGAAGGTGTGTATCCAGTCGTGACGAAGAGATCTATGGACAGAAAGAGCTTGTGTCCCCGGTTGCGAAGGGTTTGAGTGAAGAAATGCGTTGAACAGAGAGGAGCTAGGGAACATGTGATTTTAACTAGGGCATGCATTGAATCAAGCTAGGGTTTGGTTTTTACATTGCAGAATTGCAGGAGGTGACTGATTTAGAAAGTAGATTTCAAGCGTTGAATATTTGTACAGCCCCAGAAAGTAGATGCAGTAAGAACTGAAGGGACCAAAGAAGGTGGTAGTAGAAGACAGATGAGATGGCTCCTAAAAGCCATTTTTCTGAAATGCAATGAGACCAAAGGGGAAAATCGTAGGCACAGAAGTGGGATTATTGCTTAAGGAGAAGTAAGGTGAGTGAGTACAAGGCACCTTACAATAGAGAATAATAAGGAGCTTGATGACTTGTTGAACACAAAGATGAATAAACACACGGCAGAAGACATGCCAGTGTACGACGATGTTGGCGAGAAGCTCATTGTGAAAAATATTGGACTTTACCAGCTATATGAGCTCCCTTACTTCAGGAAGATATGAGCCCTTGCACCAGTGGCTCATGAGCAAACTGCACAAATATGTTTTGGTACTTTGTAGAATGTAGAGCCTGAATTTCAGCTGCTCTAATCTCCACTATAACAGGATTGAAGGGCACAGGAGTCAGATTTGTAGAATGGATATAACTAGAAAAGGCCAGAAGCTTGGACACTAGAATGGAGTTGGCAGGTACTTTAAGAGTTCGCGTGGCATGTACATAGATAAACTGAAGAAGTATCCAGTTGTGCAAGTAGTTCCACATCTTGTTACAAAGCTGAATGACCAGGAAAGGTGGTCACAAGTGAACACCATGTGGCTAGATGTTACAAGGAGGAATATCCTAAATTAATTTTTCAGGTTATAGAAGAAGAAACTGTAGATTAAAAACATTCTTTCATTCATCCAAATTCTTTCTATTCTTCATATTCTTTGATTCGTTTTAGAGACATGACCATTATCCAGGGTGAAAATGTAATTAGTGTGGGTAAGTGCAGGAAGTTGATGGACAAATAGTCAGGGTCATCCGTGGACATCATATTGCAAATAACAAACTAATATCAACTTGTAGAGATTATTAGCAATACATACACTCAAAATTAGACAAAATTATATCAATATGAATCGTAGCATCTGGAGGATCTAGTTTCTAAAATACTAATGTTTGTAAAAAATGGACAAGATTAGCTATATTAAACACTCAAAATTCAATGACTTGGTATTTTTTTCAAAAACGCCAATAAGATTATAGTCCGTTTGCCCACAGATTTGGATAGACCAAAAATTGATATATATATTTTTCCTTTGGTGAGAAGTTATATACCACTATCTATCTTGGGATGGATTTTATTTATTTTTTTGAGTAATATTTTATTTTTTATGATTTTTTCAGTGAAAGTGGTATCGAAAACATAAAGAAAACAGAGCACTTTCCGTTTGCCCGCCATATCTTCATCAAAAAATATTGAAATCAAATAATTTTTTTTTTGAACATGTATATAATTTCACCACGGTTGGGATGGTATAAGTTTTATCACATTCTGATAAGTGAAACAAATTTTGCAGTCTTAAACATAGACATAAACATTCACAGGAAAAAGTGTCTTAAAGCAGCCTACTATTAGTAACAAATTATAAAATGATATTTATCATCTTCTATTCACTTTAAAATCAGTATTTATACAAAGCTAATAGTCTCCCCTACGCAATGGTACCATTTTTATGACATAGTTTTTACTTTTTGGCATGGTCCAAGTCCGCGGAAGACTAAATTTGATATTTTGTTGTTTTTAATGTAAAATTCAGGATTTGATGTCCACTTAATTGTCCCCCAACTTGGTGCACTTACCCGTGTGGGGTAATGTTGAACAGAGAACAGTTGACAGAAAGCGACACAAGAAGTTCATGTGGGAAAGAAATTCATATTCAAAGGCACGAATGGCTAGGGAGAACATGTGCGTGGGGCAGAAGTTTAGCTTTCAGGACTTAGCCATTTTATCTCATGAAGGTCTATTTTCAGAGATGGCATGCATAACAAAAAAATGAGGCAGAGACATGCACCCCATGCATTGTCTAATTTTGGAGGATCAGATACAAAGCAATTTGCATGGATACAGGCTAGGAATAGGATTATACTACTGACAGTTAACTAGAAGATAGTCTATTGTTAGCGCACTTGCATGTGTGGCTATTATTATAATTGACACGTGGATAATAATAGCATGTGACCTATTTTTGGATTAGATAAGTGGTGAAGGGAAAGTCCCCACCCTTATAAATATTTAGTGAACTGCGTAGTAGCATAAAGATGTAGTAATGGTGAATACAGAAACATAAAGAGCTATTTTGAGAGATATGCTATCAAATCTGATGCACACAGTGAGAACTATGCTGCTAAATTTGTCTATTGTACATACTACTATTATTGTAATGAAGCTTCTATATACTTCTTGCATTTAATGTAATGGAGTATATTGGATGAATCAGAGTATCTAATCCTGATGTATAATTAGTTACTTGCATGCTTGACTTTCTATCATGGTTATCTTTTAAAGTTTGTTATTCCTCTAGATCTAGATTTGAACATGCATTGTAGAATGTTGTACTAATTATGGATCTGTAATGTTTTAAGTCTTCATCATGATAACATTCTTGCTAACAACAACCCTAAAGAGAGGCCTAGACACATTTTTGCTCACTTTAGGTGATTGCTTAGTCTAGGCTAAGTGATGTGCCAGCACGCCTAGGGATTTTATCTGGTAGATTCTAAGCTACATCACTCATTAATGCATATGTGTAAAGATTAAAGTAGCATTTTATCTTTCAAACCAAATGTAACAATAAACATCTACAGTGTACCAAGTTCTAACTACTCAAGTGAAGTTCCGATGGAATGGGAGTGGTGCAGTCAAGTCATATGGTTGTGTGTTCTTCCTCTACACTATTATTCAAATCCACCGACTCTTGATCCTCCACAGAGGTGGTTCCTTCTTACTAAATGTGGCATCTAGAGAAAATGAGTTGTCAATGGATCGCTTCTTCTCATGTTGTTGTCATTGGTGGAAAACGACTCAAGTTATATGTAAATGGTGTCTTGGTACTGAATAAAGATAAAATACTCCTCTCACTATTATCACTGGTGGTATAATGCCTCTTAGTACATAGACTCTTCTGATCTCACTTGTACCAAAATGATAGTGAGGAGAGAATATTCTCAAAGCAAGAATAAAAAATAGGTTGCATTCCCTCACTGTAGGCGTTGATGGTTTCTCCACACGCTACCAAAATCCACATAGGATTCTATGCCTAGACCATGTCCACTTCTATCAATGCAGAATAACAAGGTGTTGCACTCATTGCAATCAATATTCATTGGTAGATACAGGATAACTAAAGTTGCATAGGTTGCAACAAATCCTTTCATAATGGTGGTCATTCTTGCAGAAGAAGATAAGTTGTGGATTATCTCTGGAGAAACAATATACATTTTATGTATGATATACAGGAGGATAAAGGGAGGTGGATATTGATACACCCTAAGACATGGAGATTATCCAAAATACTAAAACCAATCAACTCCACTGAAGCTGTTCAAGATCGTCCTCTTTGATACTAATGAAAGAACATAGGAAAATGTTTTGTAAAGTTGAAATGAATAGGTATGTACAAGGCAAAATGGGTAGCATTGATTTATACTAATGAAGAAATAGTTCAAGAAGGACATGAACTGTAACTCACGAAGGATGGTGTCATGAAGGCATACCATAACTGACTAGGTAATTAGTGTAAACAATGGAGGTAATTTTTCAAATCTATATAGCTAGTAATGGTTGCAATTATTAATTTTATCCCACTTAATTATGAGTATAGAAATATGCATTTATGATCTCACTCTGGGATACCTACTAACACTCATTATTTACTTTCTTCAATAATTAATGTCATCACGGTACTCCTAGACATTACCATAATTTCCATTTAGATAATCATATTGGAATGACATCATAGATTACAATGTACACTAGATCAATTCCATTTTTTTTCACAGAATGTTCTTAAGTACAATAGCCATGAAAACTAAGCATTTATTGTTTTTTAACATCTCATCAATAATACCTAGAAGAGTGATAGACATGAGACTTGATGTGTACCAACAGTTTTATGCCTATAAAGAGTAGCAATATTTATTTTCATATTTATATAGATTGGTTTTCACTCATTTACAACATCTCTAAAGGCAACTTTTCGTTTAACCAAGGAGATTGACATTAATGACAAGTTTAATGTGGATATATTTAGTCAATGTTTACATTAGTCAGACCTAATAAATATTATGGCATTTTGAGGCATTATATGTCAACCAAATCCTACTAAGATACTCCTCGTAGATACTTAGGATCCTTCCTAAGAATTAGCTGGTAATATAAAAAATGATAGATATACAATGGTTAGTTCAACGAATTGGCTATGACCTACACATGGATCCCTATCTAGATGTTTAATTACGAAATGCCTGAATTCATATATGCACTATCTTATTACCATTAGGAACTAGTATCAACTATGACAAGTCAGAAATCCATTGCAATATACAACCTCATAATGGAAATACCTTGAACTGATCATACAACCCTTGTCATGATCATGGTTAAAAATAAGGATAACTGGCAGATCCATAGCTTGAATGATTCCTCATAATTTTCAATTTAAAATAAAGAGAATAGTAGTAATAATAATAAACCATCCAAGTTCATAATCAAACCAGTCGTTTAATTTTTCCAATTGAATATGAAACAGTCGGAGTGTCCCTTAATAAAACCAACAATGATGGGTAGACCAATATGTACCATACTAACATATTAGTTTCAAATTCAAACTGATTTATGTAGATAACCCTGTCACTCATTAATTAACCATCAAGGTTAAAACTACAAACATAGTAATTGTATCTCGATGTCTTAAGTCCAAGGTCTGAATTAACTCAACTAATTAAACTACATTGGAATTAACTTTCACATTTACTAAAAACATAATAATAAATGGAACATCAAGCATTTAAAATTAACATAGACACATAGTTTTAACAGTGGAAAACCCCCAAGGAGGTTAAAAACCACAGAAAGCAAGAAATTTCCATTGACGTGAGAAACACATTTTACAGTCCACTACAAACTCGAAACTCCTCACTTCTCTCTTCAAAAAATTTTACCCTGAAGTAAATTAAACCAAATATACATTCACAACATATCATTTGAAATTCAATTGACCCCAAGTGGTTCAGTATATACACATTAAGTGATGAGGTGTGCACCCCTCAGGAAGTACCATGAAGCCATTGATTGAGTTATTAAATAATCTAACAAACATAATATATACGTAGTTAATATTAAATAATTAAAATACTATACAATAATATATTTTCTAAATTATTTAATTATAAACTAAAAATTATTTATAAGAACACTTAATATTATAATGTCTTAACAATCCCTCTTAATATTAAGTGGGGATCCATATGCCAACATTACCTTGTTTGTACACTAGGCTTTACAAATCCATAAGCCATTCGTGAAGGTTTAGGATAGCATATCACTTTTTTAGGATTTATAACACCTTTATAATGATCAACTTACCTTTTGGTACAAAAGGATTTGGAATCCATAAATCGGAAGCTATAATTTAGTCTAAGCATGATTTATGAGACTACATCTCACATGATTTTTCATGGAAAATTATATACCAACTTCATCTCTAGGAGCCTTTTATACCACAAGAACATCCTTTACAAATAGATACAACACCACTAGACTGTACACCGTAAAATTAGATTTATAAGTTCATACTAAGATCATAAACAAATCTGTTCATGTGTATTTACATCAGAGAATAAGTATAGAGAAGGAAATACCAACACAATGGTCATCTATTAGGAGGTGACACTGCCATGAACACTCCCCCTAAATGAAAATTCTAAAAGGCCAAGCATTGTATAAAACTTGTAGTATTTTACAGAACACGTAATGGATCGTAAACATAACTATCAACTTAATATTTAGACAGGAGAGTACTGGATATTTGTATCACCGTAGATAATCTTCTCTCAGACGAAGGATGCATATGAAAATCTATATGCTTCATTCTCTGATGTTGAATTGGATTCTTTAGCAAGAGAAATACAATTATGGCCATCATATAGAAGAGGAATACTTCCTTTAGCTTCCATGTGTGTCTCTTGCTAACTAATGGCTTCAGCCACATGGCTTCTTTCATTGCTTCCATTACACTTCTATATTCTTCCATCAGTAGAAGAAATGGATACTATGTCAGCTTATTTTTCACTATTCCAAGTAATAGCACCTACACCAAAAAACTTGAACAAAAATCTAGATGTATATTTTATATCCAACATAGCATCAACATGGTCTAGACTCATAATATCCATATATAATATCCATAATAATCATAATATAAATCATTATTTATTTCACTTTTAACCATCTATAAATCTTACATTAATAGGTTAAAAAATTAGTTGTATAACAACTATCATAATGAGCAATATGCTTAACAAGCTAACCATGTTATATTACAACTATGCTGAAAAATTTCAAATAACATATTACTCAATATTGAAAATATATTAGACATGCAATTAGTATTGGATGTCTCTAATACAAACACAAAGTTATCCCCAAGTGTTATTTGATATGCATATAATACTATTATTAGTAATCATATACTAATTTAGAGTTTAGAGATGTTTTATCAACATATATATCTTCATTATCTACTTAAAGCCTTTTAAATTTTTGTTAAGACTTATAGATAACACATCTTATTTGTTTTTAATAAAGAATGAGAAAGTCATGCAGGAATAATCAATAATGAAAGTAATAACATAGATTGAACCATTTAGGGATAATTTTTTTAAAGGTCCTCTTAACATTATTGTGGACAAGTTCTAGAGATTATGAGGAGTTTCTTTGATGATAACTAGGGAAGGGTTTTGTTAACTGTTTACCACCTAAGCACCATTCACATGTTTTTCGAGGCATGAGAGATAGTTTGTAGACCAACAACAAGATTAGACCGAGACATATTATACATGCTCTTAAAGTTAACATGACCTATCTTTACATGCCACAATTGAACATCACTCCTATTTTGAGTAGATAAACATGAAGCAGAAGAAAAAAACCTTTTAAAAACATATAATCAATTCTTTTGTATTCCTTCATAAAATAGTAACATCTAACTCATTTATAAATCATTTATATTTTAACAAAATTACACTAAAATTATTCTGAGTTATCTATGAATAAGAAATAAAATTCATTTTTAATTCGAAACATAAAAACATCATTATAAAACCATTAAAAACATTTTCTTTGCCTTGAACCTGAATATCAAGAATAGAATGATCAAGTAGATAGATTTGATCATTATATTCTTTGATATTAGATAGAATATTAAATTTATACAACATGTGCCTAGATGCACTCTTGTCTAATATCTATTTGTTTTCTTTAGTAGTAACTAATGAAGTTTACAAGGTAACTGTTTTCGCCAAATCACTGCACCCTCCGAATGGCCAAGATGTGAATGGGAAATTCACTGTGATTGGGACACATGGGATCACCTCTAAAGCTGTGGGACTTGGGCTCAAGGTGAACCTCCAGAGAAGGCCGACTTCCTCTTCCTAAACTAAGTGTTGCAGTACTCCTAGTATAAAAAAAATGATTATCTAGTCCTATGCTAACGTCTTTCATGGGGTTTTAGGGAAAGATATTTATAGAAATGAAACTATACTAGGGATGGTGATGCACTAAATAAAGGGTGTCTTCTAGACTTAGGAAGGGTTAATTTGAAGAGGGTGTGTGCACCACAGGTCAACTTCACCTACTGCAACTTAGAGAGGGTATAGGATACCACAAACTAAGAGACACGCGTTCCCTTTGTTAAAATTTATCAGATTGGGAGATATACCAGTTTCCTAGTGAAGAAGGATGAACTAAAGAAGGGTGAACAGAACACCATAACTCAACTGCATGCAATACTCCACCACTTGATAAGCACAGAACTCCAAGAACCTGCAATAGAAACTTAAACTTGCACAGTGTACCTGTAAGTACGAGAAAGGCACAAAGAAGCACAAAAGGATGAAAGGACCAAGATTAGTCACAAAACACACACTTTTATTGCTTCAATAACATGCACAATGCATCATACATTCAGAAGAGGTAATAGTTGCCATTACAGTCTTGAAGAGGAGGCTTGAAAGTTCTCTCAACACACAAGAACAACTTGCAGAAGAGAGAGGATTCTTGAAAAGTATACACTCGCCTGAGATACCTAACTGTCCAACTTGTCTGAACTATTGGAACCCTTTGAAATGAGCTTCCAACTTACATTTATAGAAGAATATGTGAGAAAGAAGAGGAAGTGGTCATAATTACATTCCTAAATTGAAGGCCCATGATGTATTTATTATAGTTAGTTGAACCACCTGAGAAGGTTCCATCATGGGTCATTAATTGCATGATGACCTAGTCTTCTCAATTAATTAAAAGAATATTTAAATAAAATATTTAAATAATAATAATAAATATTATTATTAAAATATTTAAATAACAATATTAAATCAATTAACATAATGTCGGGACCCCCTGGTTGACCCGTTTGACTTGAAGAGGAGGGGGGTCCAAGTGGATAGAGTCTACACCGTAATAAACCTTCATCTCTTGATTCAGGGAAATTTTATGAAGCCTTGAACAGTGTGACTCCAATCCATCGTATATGGCAGTGAATATTTGTTTCCTGCAGCTACCATAGATCCGAGTTCAGAATAAGGATAAGCCAGTTGGACAACCTACTTGCTGAAAGCGCTCAAAAGAAAGGCCTCTACTGTACTACAACATGCCTGCTGCCCGTGCGTGGGAGTTTCTCGCGACCACCGAATGCTCAGAGCCCGAATGGGAGTTGGGAGAAGTATGCTGGCAAAGGTGAACTGATCAGGTCAGACATTTGTTTGTTGCTTTGTGAGGAAACCTGTGTCTTCTGTAAGCTGCAATTACAGTATTCCATGAGAAGGTGTTTCTTTCTTGTGAGCCTGAAACTGGATACTTTTTCAACGTCGACCCATCTTCAACCATCTCACCATCATCCTCCCTTATCACTTGGAGGATTACTCACCGCCCAATTTGCAACTGCCACTTTGGCATTTTGGCAGTGCACTCTGCAATCTCAGCTCCAATAAACAATTATGCCACTATTGGGATCTTAGTATGGCATAGGTAGCTATGAGCTACACAATATACTCATTTTTCCAGAAACTAAAAAGATCCTTGGCCTCCAGAGAGAGTTGATTACGACAGCTGCCGCAGGGAAATCCCAAGGAACCATTGGTGTTAATCCTGATGTTCTGGTTACACGTGACCACAGTCGTGATCAATTCTTGTAAAATCTTGCTGCTGTAGTAGAAGAACGAGATAAAGTTTTAGTTGAGTTGTCTCACCTTTTCATTTTGGAAAGTCGCTTCCATGGAAGAAGCTCGATCAAATCTTGAGGCAAGTTTTGCGAATGAGGCTGAGATTGTGTTCACTACCATTTCTAGTAGTGGTTGGAAGTTATTCTAGCACCTAGCCCATGAATTTGATATGGTGGTTATAGATGAAGCTACAAGCTAGTGAAGTAGGCGTGTTACCTCAGACTTTCAATCTCGTTTCTCACATTTTAGTCCAACTCTGCGAAAGCTGCCACAGTGGTTTATTAGTCCTAAGCTTGAGCTCCATTGGTCTCATTGTTGATGTTGTACATGCATATCGACCTCAGTCATGATCATGGTGATAGACTCGTTGCCGCTGTAACTATGAATCACAAGATGAACTTTTACATGAGTTGTCTCGCCTTTGCATTTTGGAAATTATCTTCCATGGAAGACCGGGCTCCGTCCAAATCTTGATGCAGCTATTGTCTCTGTCAAGTCATTAAAACTGAGTTCATATTCCAACAAGGAAGCATCGATCTCTCCACGTTGAATTAAACTGAGTCGAGCTCATCATTTCTCTGCCTCAATGAGCCAACCATTGAAACATCCTCCGCTCCTCTCAAGATTCCTTTACGACAAGCCAAAATCAGTTACTGAGCTTACATTTCCTACTCATGAACTCGTCTAAGGCTTGTGATTTGTAGTTAGTGACCGAGTTAGGACAAGGCACGAACTCCTCTGATGACTCGTCTCTTTATTCCTGATTTGAGGCACTGTTTTAGCTTGACCAGATTGAGATAAGTTTTTTGGAACTCCTCGATGGCTGGAATAGGAGCAATGAATGAACGATCTGACCTGATGACCAGAAGTGGGTCCCTGGGACCAATGTCGTGATTTGATGGTAATAAAGCCCTATTTTCCAATTTTTCCATGTGCATAAAATTGGATAACATTTTTGGCAACCTCTTAGGGATGATTAGTCCTACTAAACATGATTCATAACTAGCCTTAAGTCATCCATTGGACATGGAGTCTGTGTGGAATCCTGAAAGTAGTATGATTTTCTTTAACACATCCTCAAATCTCCTTACGAGCGTTGCCGATATCCTGGACCTCCCTAGAATGCTAAGGAATGAAGTATACTAAATCTATTGAATGCTTGAGATCCATGGAATACTCTCAAAAATTTGAATGAAGTATTATTTTGAAACTCTTATGTGAATACCTTGAACCTTCCTTCTCCTTCGACACCTTCCAATGATGAAAAAATGTGTAGAACAACACAAAACACAACAACAAGGAAAGAAAAACAACAACACACAACAATGTGCATAAGCACTTGGAGGAAAACACCTAATTTTACTATACAAGGGTGGAACGCTTCTCAAAAACAAGTTTTGAGATGTATCCTATTCATATGAATGGGCAGTTCTTCTCCATTGAGCCTAGATAGACGGAAATGAATTTTCCTCTTTACAACTTGTGATGATGTATGGCCCATTCCAGAGAGGGTCAAACTTGGCATGCCTTCCTAGGTTTGGCCCTGTCTTCATCCCATTTGAGAACTAAATCTCCCTCTTGAAAACACCTGTTCAGGATGCCTTCTTGTCAAAATATTTCTTAACTTGAGCCTGATGCTGCTCCAAAGTTTTCATAGCCTTGTCTTGTACTTCCTCTAATTCTATGAGTTCAGCAAACCTTACTGTCAGAGGATCACTCTCTATAACTTCAAGTTGATGAGATAACTCCAAAGAAGGTAACTCCAGTGAGAGTGGGAGTTTTTCCTCTCTTCCATATACAAGAATGAAAGGAGAATTTCCGATGGCCCTTTTAGGTGTGGTCCGATCTGCCCATAAGGCAGTCTTAAGATGTGTATGCTAAGTCCTCTTGTTAGTCTCCATTGTGCACTTAATAATCCTTATGAGATTTTTGTTGCTAGACTCAGCCAATCCGTTTCCTCGCAGATAGTAATTGGATGAAGTTTTGAGGTATACCCCATTTTTAATAGCCCATTCACTCAGTTTCATACCAAGAAAAGCCAGCGTTGTCTGAAATGACTGTAAACAGAACACCGAACCTTGTCATTATGCCCTTCAAAAAATCTAGAACTGCCTTTTCATTTCTCTCTTTTAATGCTACTGCCTTTGTCCATCGAGTAAAATAGTCTGTTACAGTAATGACACACTTATGTCTGTCACTGGATGGAGGATTAATCATTCCGATGAAGTCCAACCCCCATTAAACAAAGGGTTGATCCACTTGAATTGGATGCAGAGGAAGAGCTGCCAAGCTTCTGCTTACTTGTGAAAAAGGCACATTCCTTACATTTCCTTACCCAAAGATGGGCATCCTTGAATAAATCCAGCTAATAGTAGCTAGCTTGCATGATCTTGGTAGCTGTTGTTCATGCAGAATAATGTCCTCCAGATAGGCCATTATGAAAACTCTTTTAGTATCTTACTGACCTGTTCCGGTTCTACGCACTTTGAAGGAGGACGCCGTTCAAATCTTTTCAAAAGAGAATGATATATACCAAAACATATGGGATAGATTGAAGGTGGAAAGTTCGTCTTTGGTTTTTATCCATGTTTTCCGCGTATTCTTCTAAGAAGAGGAAATTCTTCATTTTGGATAACCAGTCAGCTTGATCAACATACTCATCAGTATTTAGGAGTGTCACATCCTCATTACTTTTTGATTCCATGTCTCCAGTAAGTTGTTAACACAAACCCTTACCTCTGACAAGTTTAGTGAATTTGATGTGCATGTCATACTCCATTACCTTCGCGATCCATCCAAAATGTTTTTCGTTCATTTCTTTGTTCAGCTAAAAACTCCTTGACACCTGGATGAGACACCATCAGATGAATCTTGTTGTTGGACAACATGTGCTTGAATTTCTTCAAAGCTCGAATAACCGCAAAGACTTGCTTTTCAATGAATGAGTATTTGAACTCGTAGTCTTTGAGGGATTGACTGAAGAAAGCAATTGGTTGCTCCATCAGGTTGTTGTTTTGTTGGGTGAGGATCCCTGAAATGCTCTCTTGACCTGCAAAAGCATAAAGGATAAAATATTTGTCAAACCTGGGGTTCACAAGCGTGGGAGCTTGAGAAATGGCTGTTTTGATGGCTTCAAAGCTTTCTCATCCTTCCTTTGTCCATGAGAATGGCATGTTTTTCTTCAGCATGGCTGTCAGTGGTTTAGCCAATGTCAAGAATTGAGGGATGAATCTCTGCATGAAATTTATGGTTCCCAGAAAACTCTGGAGGCCCTTCTTGTGACTTGGGAGAGATAAGGACATAATTGAATGAATCCTAGCTAGATCGATTGATAATCCTTCCACTGAAACAACATGCCCCAAAAATTTTCCCTCGTGCACTGCGAAAATACATTTCTTGGGGTTAAGTGAAACCCCAAATTCCCTACACCTTCGGAAAACTTTCCTTAGATGCGTGATGTGATCTTCTGCATGCTTAGAGTATACAGTTATATCATCAAGGTAAACTAAAATAATATCATTGATTAGTCCCTTAAATGCCATGTCCATGGCTCTTTGGAAAGTAGCCCCGGCATTGGACAATCCGAATGGCATTTTATTGTAGGCATACGTGCCCCACTTGGTAGTGAAAGCCATTTTGAATTGGTCAGATTATTGGACTAGGATTTGATTGTAACCTGAATATCCATCGAGCAAAGAAAATCTTTGAGCTCCTGCCACCGTTTGAAGGATCTGCTCCATCGATGGAAGAGGATAATGGTCTTTTAATGATGCACGATTCAAATCCCTGAAATCTACGCATAACCGGATCTCTCCATTCTTCTTCCTCACGGGCACCAAATTGGCTACCCATGAGGAATGCTTGATGGGAAAAATTATACAGGCCTCGATGAGCTTGGTTAGCTCCTTTCTCATTAGTGGCTCAATTTTGGGATTAATTGGTCTCTGTTTCTGACGAACTGGCTTAGCATTAGGATCCAATTCGATGGTATGTTGTGCTAGACCTGGATCAAAACCACGCAGATCTTTATAGCTCCATGCAAAGATGTCATGATACTCTTGAAAAAGTTTGATGAAAGCTTCTTTCTCTTCAGAAGTACACACTTTTTCGATCTTGAGAAATTTTTCATTTGATACTTCAACTTCCTCAAAATATTCTTCTTTGACCACCATGTTAGGGCTTTGTCTTTTGGCTTGGTCATCTGAATTGAAAATGGATTCCAAAGTGACTAAACCTTTTGGTAACTTGTTGCTTTTCAATTGGATAATTTTCTCACCATATGACTCCTGCAACTTATCTTGATTTTTTGCAGCAAACTCTGCCTCTTCTTGTAGGAAGAGGACAATTTGTTTGTCACTATCGAACACTTGCCAACTACTCACATTATCAGGGACTACTGGTCAAACCACCATTTTAACAAATTGCTGCCCTTCTTTCATGATATCAACTAGTATGTTGTATTGTGAACCAATTGTAGCAAGCCTATCTGCATCTTGATTTTGACCTCTAGGAACTGCATGGATTCCAAAAGCTTCAAAATCTTCAATCAGGTCCCAGACTCGATTCTTGTATGATCTTAAAAGATCATTTTTGGATGCACTACGTGCCGAAACTTGATGAACAACTAACTCATTATCTCCAAAAACAGTCAGGGCCTTGATTCCCTTCCTTTGGGCTAGCTGAATTCCTTGCACAAGAGCCTCGTATTCAGCAACATTGTTAGTGCAACTGAACTGCAACCGAAAAGATGAGAAGTACTTATCTCCCTCTAGAGAAATTAACATAACACCAGCACCAGATCCATTCTTACTTCTTGAGCCATCGAAGAACAATTGCCACAATCCTTTAGAATCACTTGGTGTTTTGACAAGTTGTGGTATGATCGTATCTTCTTCATGGATACAGTAAGTACCTAATCCTGTTTCTTCCAAGACCAGCAAACCAGCTTCTTCTTCTACCAATACATCAGCGTAGGGATCGTACTAATGATCTCTACTTACTTCATCCAGCAAAGTATCAGGAACTTCTTCAACAAGGGTGGTTGGTTCATGATCGGCATCTTCCTCTTCAGGATCGCCGATGGTGTAATTTCCATTTATGGGACTAGCAGTGTAGGGTTCTACATGATTATGGCAGATTGGTTCTGCCCTTATAGTTACTTTGGTTCCGTATTGAGTCCTGAGAATCATATGCGACCAATCGGCTGATAGGTAACCACCCATCTTGGCAGTGAAATCCCGTGATAGGCAGATGGCAAAGAGGGGAGGGAGATCAATGACTGATATGTCTTGGGTGAATGACAAACTTGGGCATGCATGAATGGTAAGTTGAAGTCCTTTGATAACCCCAATAGTCTTAACAGCTGTGCCATCTAGCTGAACAACCCCTCTTACAACTGGCGCATATTGTATGCCTAGTACATCTGTAATTTGTTTCGGCATGACAGAGCTACTGGCACCAGAATCGATCATGTAATTATGTACCAGGTGGTCACCAATGATAAGGGAAATGTAGAATGGCAGTGGTTTGTTTTTCCGTAGGAATTATTTTCCCTTCCGGTTGACACAAATTTGTAGCATTTGTCACTCCATGGCTTGGTGATCCGCTAGTTGTACTAAAACTGTTTAGAGCTTCTCGCAACAGGTTTCTTTGGGAAGGGATTGAGAGTGCGTCCCACATGGTAACGCTCAGATTGGTTTTCTTCATTTGTTCTACTATGCTGAAGGGAATTGCTCCAACTTTGATGAAACTTTTTTGGGCATTGGGGTCCTCCTTTGGAAAATGTTTGTTAGGGTACCGTGATGCTTGGAGAACCATCTTTCCCTACGGTGTGGCTAGCTGGTGTTTCTGGTGATTTCTTTCCCACATTTTTATCAACTACCATTTGTAACCCAGGTTGAGAAGTGGATGCTAGATCAGCTTCGAGAGGTTGAGGCTCCATTTCTCTCTTGCTTGGAATGAGTGTTTGCTGCCACTGATGAAGAATCTATATTCAATCCGCAAAAATCTTCTACTTGCCAGTTTAGCAAAGTGGATTCTTCAGGTGCCTGCGGTTGATAAGCGGCTTCTTGTGTAGATGAATTTTTTGTTAACTCTGAAGGGGAAGATACACTTTGAACCATAAGGGCCTAGCTAAGAACCCCATTGGGAAAAATATTTTGATTGTGAGGTTGAGAGCAAGGATAACACCATTCGTAGTCTTGAACTAGATTATTTTGAACAGGTACTATAGCTCTAGATGAGCTAGCTGCAAGAGGGTTCTGAAAGTTCAAGGGCCTGACATTTGTAACTTGACTTGTAGTTTGATTTTGAGGCTGATTGTTCCCTTGAAAAGGAGAACGGTTAGCCTGATACTGCTGATTTTGTGGCTGATACGGAATGATTGTATTGAAATTGTTGCCTTTTGAGTGCAACGAGATCATTTCCAAAATTTTACAGTAGTGACTTGACTTCAAATAGGTCATTTGAAGAGGCAGGGAAAGATTGAGATGGTTTCTTGGAGTCTACTGGAATAGGAGAAATGATAGGCTGATGATTCGTAAGATCTGGAGAAAAGGGCATTGGTGGTCGTGGAGCTATCTTTCCAGCCTGAATCAAAGAATTCTCTGCACTTATGGAAACTTTGTAAGCATCATGAAGTGTAGTCCCTCCCATGGACTGGATCATAACTGCTACATCACTATTCAAGGCTCGTAAATAGTACAAGAATGCATTATGTGTAGAAGGCTTTACGAGCGCCGGAATCCTATTCCAAGTCCTGTGGAATCAGAAGTTGAAATCACTCATGTATTCTTGGGAAGCTCTCTTTATGGTAGTAAGTTGTTCCAAAAGTGATAGGTGATCACTTTTGTCTTCAAATTGTTTACATAGCTTTTCTCCCAACTCGTCCCAAGTGGTTATAGTGCCAACACCTAACCCGCGAAACCATTGAAGTGCTTTTCCCTTGAAAGAGGTAGCAAGAAGTCTAACTGCAACGTTGTCTTCGGTGATATTATGTACTGCACAGATGCTGGCTACATCAAAGATATGCTCCACTGGAGTAACGTGAGTTTCCCCCATGTAGAAGGGTAAACTTTTGAGTGCCGCAATAGGTATCGGGTCACGTTGAGCCAACATAAGAGGACTGCTTGCATTGAAAGGGGGAAAAACTTGGTTCCTCGCCATAGCAACGAAAGGTTGATTGTTCCTGGGTGGAGGAAACCTTCCGTAAGGAGGAGTTGAATGACCCCTACTAGGTAAATCTGCAACTGGGGATGTGGAAATGCCTCTTCTTCTTCTCTTTGGAGGAGACAAGGAAAGTTCGATATGCTGATACTTTCCTTTCTTTGAAGAAGCTCTTGTCTGAATTCTTCACATAAGTTACTGCACTGAGATTTGGAATCCAGAGATATAGAGTCGCCAGGTATTTTGACTTGTGTAAGTGAGAAGAGAAGTACCAACTGAGTCCCACCGGGCGTGCCAAAAACTGTTGTCGCCAAATCACTGCACCCTCCGAATGGCCAGGATGTGAATAGGACGTTCGGTGTGATTGGGACACATGGGATCACCTCTCAAGCTGTGGGACTTGGGCTTGAGGTGAACCTCTGGAGAAGGCCGGCTTCCTCTTCCTAAACTAAGTGTTGTACTACTCCTAGTGTAACAAAAATGATTATCTAGTCCTATGCTAACATTTTCATGGGGTTTTAGGGAAAGAGATTTACAGAAATGAAACTATACTAGGGATGGTGATGCACCAAATAAAGGGTGTCTTTAGATTCAGGAAGGGTTAATTTGAAGAGGGTGTGTGCACCACAGGTCAACTTCACCTACTGCAACTTAGAGAGGGTACAAGATACCACAAACTAAGAGACACGCGTTCCCTTTGTTAAACTTTATCAGACCGAGAAATATACCAGTTTCCCAGTGAAGAAGGATGAACTCAAGAAGGGTGAACAAACACCACAACTCAACTGCATGCAATACTCCACCACTTGATAAGCACAGAACTCCAAGAACCTGCAATAGAAACTTAAACTTGCACAGTGTACCTGAAAGTATGAGAAAGGCACAAAGAAGCATAGAAGGATGAAAGGACCGAGATTAGTCACAAAACACACACTTTTATTGCTTCAATAACATGCACAATGCATCATACATTCAGAAGAGGCAATAGTTGCCATTACAGTCTTGAAGAGGAGGCTTGAAAGTTCTCTCAACACACAAGAACAACTTGCAGAAGAGAGAGGATTCTTGAAAAGTATACACTCGCCTGAGATATCTAACTGTCCAACTTGTCTGAACTGTTGGAACCCTTTGAAATGAGCTTCCAACTTACATTTATAGAAGAATATGTGAGAAAGAAGAGGAAATGGTCATAATTACATTCCTAAATTGAAGGCCCATGATGTATTTATTACAGTTAGTTGAACCACCTGAGAAGGTTCCATCATGGGTCATTAATTACCTGATGACCTAGTCTTCTCAATTAATTAAAAGAACATTTAAATAAAATATTTAAATAATAATAATAAATATTATTATTAAAATATTTAAATAAAAATATTAATTTAATTAACATAATATCAGGACCCCCCCCGTTGACCCGTTTGACTTGAAGAGGAGGGGGGTCCATGTGGGTAGAATCTGCACATAGCCAAACTCGATGAGCTTCGAATCCTCTAACTCGGTGTTGCACTCGATTTTTGAACCCCACACTAACTCTTTCCTTGCCTTGGTAATCGGGCTCTTTTGCATTGAGTCCTTCGAATGGTGAGCTATCAAACTCGATTCTTATCATTTTCCTCTGTTAACTCGAGGCCATTTATGCATTCCACATTCAAACTTCATGAAACATCACCACGAGCTCCTTGCGAAGTCACCGAGCTCTTCATCCAGCAAACGATCTTACCTTTCCTGGGCTCAAACTCACTTGAATACCGAGCTTAACCCAATACTTCTAAAAACCGAATGGTTTTACCACAATGCTCAAAATGATTCTTCCTCATCATATAACACTTGTAGTAAGAATGTTTTGGCTTTGCCATAATAAGCACAATTTGTACCTTCCAAACGATGAGAAAATGCCATTACCAATAAAGACCTAATGCTGCCATGATGATGACCCAGGTTCATGCCCATAACATGTCGATAGACACCCTTAAGACTGATTTTTGGACAAAGAGCCCTTCGGTATTTTGGCAGTGCACTCTGCAATCTAGGCTCCAACCAACAATTATGCCACTATTGGGATCTTAGTATGGAATGGGTAGCTGTGAGCTACACAATATACTCATTTTTTCCAGAAACTAAAAAGATCCTTTATGTTACAATCTGCAACACATAAAATAAGCCCTTCAAAAAATACATTGAACAACCGGGGCAGCCAAGAGGAACTTGGAAAAATGTACAGGTAACAACCATATGAATTCTTCCTTAGTCGTGGATCAAAGCTAATAGAAATAAAGCTAGATAAAATTAGCTTGAAACTATAGTATAATCGTCCATTGTAAAAAAACAAGCTTCTCTAAACCTGGTAAAAGAATACTTTTATTGTCTGATTGGACGTACATAATGGAAGGGTATAAATATTGCCTACTACCGACAGAGTTTCTCAAAGAGACCATTTACAAGTAACAAAGGATGTAGCATGCAAAACGGCCAACCAGGTATTTCAGAGTTGACCTTCACATTCAATTCGTTTCTAGGAGAAGAAGTGCTGAGAAATATGAATCGTTTCATTCTGCACCGTAATAAACTTTCATCTCCTGATTCAGGGAAATTTTATGAAGCCTTGAACAACGTGACTCCAATCCATCATACACGGCAGTGAATATTTGTTTCCTGCAGCTGCCACAGATCCGAGTTCAGAATAAGGATAAGCCAGTTGGACAACTTACTTGCTGAAAGCACTCAAAAGAAAGGCCTCTACTGTACTGCAACATGCCTGCTGCCTATGCATGGGAGTTTCTCGCGATCACCGAATGCTCAGAGCCCGAATCAGGAGTTGGGAGAAGTATGCTGACAAAGGCGAACTGATCAGGTCAGGATGTCTATTTGTTGCTTCATGAGGAAACCTGTGTCTTCTGTAAGCTGCAATTACAGTATTCCATGAGAAGGCGTTTCTTTCTTGTGAGCCTGAAACTAGATACTTTTTCAACGTCGACCCATCTTCAACCATCTCACCATCATCCTCCCTTATCGCTTGGAGGATTACTCGCCACCCAATTTGCAACTGCCACTTTAACTCTCCTTGTGACTCACACAACGTGCTCTGATCCTGTTTACACGGCCCGTGTGAAAGTATCATGTTGGATAGCCATCGTAAAATCTCCACGCTTGGCAGTTTGATCAGATTTCTCCCATTTTTTGGCAGTAGACTCAAACTTCTCCCACACCCAGAAACTTTTCAATGGCTTGCCATCCATGAAAACCCACTTGGCATTGCAGCTCCAAATCCCCGCATAACGGCTCGGCCAAATTAATCCATGGGCCCCGGCCTCAGCTTCGCCACGAAAACTTGGCAAGTTCGTTCTTTATCTCCACAATTCCCACCAGCGCACGGGATTTTCAGCTTGGCCTGCCATTCATAAAAATCCACTTGGAAATCAAGTGAAATATTTCCCATGCGCGGAAATATCGTTCTCTTGCCATGACACTATAATAATTGGCTATATGCAGCAGCTACAGGGTAGAGAAGTAAACTTTATCTCAGAAAATCAATCACCTCCAGAGAGAGTTAATTGTGACAGCTGCCATAGGGCGATCCCAAGGAACCGTTGGTGTTGGTCCTGATGTTCTAGTTGCATGTGACCACAGTCATGATCAGTTGTTGTATAATCTTGCCGCTGTAGTAGAAGAATGAGATAAAGTTTTAGTTGAGTTGTCTCGCCTTTTCATTTTGGAAATTCTCTTCCATAGAAGAAGCTTGACCAAATCTTGAGGCAGCTATTGTCTCCGTCGAGTCATTAAAACTGAATTCATATTCCAACAAGGAAGCATCAATCTCTCCATGTTGAATTAAACCAGGTTGAACTCATCATTTCTCTGCCTCAATGAGCCAACCATCGAAACATCCTCCACTCCTATCGAGACTCTTTTATGACAAGCCAAACTCGGTTACTGAACTTACATTTCCTACTCATGAACTCATCTAAGGCTTGTGATCTGAGTTATGACCGAGTTAGGACAAGGCACGAACTCCTCTGATGACTCGTCTCTTTATTCCCGATTTGACACTGTTTTAGCTCGACCAAGCGAGATAAGCTTATCGAACTCCTCGATGGCTCGCATACCAAAAAAAAAATGAACGATCTCACCTGATGACCAGAAGTGGGTCCCTGGGACCAATGTCATGATTTGATAGTAATAAGGCCCTGTTTTCCAATTTTTCCATGTGCGTAAAATTGGATAACAGTAACTACATTAGAATTATGATTATTCTCTTCATTCTTGTTTTGATTTGGTGTATTCCCTTCTTTATTCTTGAAATTTTGTTTACTCTATGGTCTTATTTTTTGCGACCAAATTTCCCACAATTGTAACATTTTCCATCAAATTTTATTCTTAAATTCCCTGATTTCTTTTCTTTTCTAGTGTTTTCAAATTTTGATTTTTTATTATTGTTAAATCTAGAAAGGTTGTTCTTATATTTTTGTGTGAGAAGTGCTTGTGTGGTATTCTCCTTTGATTCAAAATTTTCCATGTCCTGTTCTTCCTGGAATGGGAGAGTACTCAAAGTATAAAGGTCAGGAATGTATTGTTCACTTTGATATTTAGAATTTAGAATTGAAATTAAATTCCTAAACCTCTCATGGTTATTCATTTGAATAATGAAATACAATAGTTTATCATGAATCAAGTTACTATTACAACCATCTAATTGAGAATAATTTATTTAATTTTTGCTAGAAAACTAACTAATTTTTCATCACCCTTCATGGGATTCGTCAGTAACTCAAGAATCCATTTAATAATTTTTAATAAATGTGTATATTCATGAATTGATTCTAGTTGTTTCCGAGTTTCTCTTGGACTTCCCTGATTCCCAATGTGAAGTAGGAATTCATCCTGCATGATCTGCAATATGATGGACATTGCCTCTTGCACCTACTTCTGATATGCATATACATTGTTTGTTTTCACTTGTCCACTAGTCGAAGCTTTCTCCATACCGTTTATGAAAGTCTAGAGATTGTGTGCCATGAATTCCACCTTAAATTTGATCTTCTACATGTTGTAATCTGATCCATTCAACATCTGCAATTTTTCAATAGTAAAATTATCAGACCCCATTTTTATGTTTTTCAAATAATTCAAATGAGGAAAAAATAGGTTCTTGTAAAGGAGTTTTAGAAAGTCACCTTGTCATTTTTCAAGTGAATATGTGGGTTGTATTTCGTTGTTTTTTACCTCCTAAATTTCGAAATAGACTTCCCAAAACAATACTTGCATAGAATATATTAATTCAACTATTAAATTCACATATTCAACTGAAATGTAAACTATTTTTTTGAAAGAAATACTGACCTAGGTATCCTAGAAAAAATTGCAATACTTTTTATTCTGGAAAAAAATAATGAATCATAAATTATTATAAAATAATATTTTTCTTACTATATAAAAAAGAATTTGAATTTTTCTAATATTAAATAAATAAATAAATTCTAAAGTTATAATACTTTGATAAAAAAATAAACTCTAATAATAAAAAAAATTGGTGGAGATTAAGCTCCTGATTAATTTAATATTTATATTAACTTGACCAAGCTCATATATGATTGCCAAGTTGAAGACCAAGCTAGGCTCAAGCTAGCATGTTGAGCTGTAGGATGTTTGAGACTGAGTTGAGGGTCAAATTCATGGAAATTTATTGATGAACCAAGTGTCAAGGATCAACCGTGCCACATACATATATTCGTCAACCTTCTCTATGCCATCTCGATCACGAAGGATATTTCAATGGACAACAAAAAAATTAAGTAGGTGTTGCCTAAGCCACAACATACCTCCAATGTCGCAGTCCTTTTAAAAATTTGATATCTCCCTTCACATCCCCAATGTGGGACTAAACATTATTAAACAATTTAAAAAAAAGGAGCTGAAATTTTGTTTTTGAATTCACTTTGACAAGAAAATTTGGGGGCAATGATACTTGGTGTGGTTTTAAAAATATCTATGTGGAGATATACACGAGCAGAGGGGGGAAAGTAGAGTGGTATGCATTTTGTTGGTGTCAGTAATTTTCCACATCATGTGGCGAGTCATCTCACTTAGGTGAGGTCATAGGTCTAGGTGTCATAAGGGCTATGATAGGTTCGTCATTAGATTCCTTCCATGTCATTACGCATCAGTGTGTCATATGGAAGTTACTTTCCATTCTGGGAATGTAACTCCCCTTCTCCACTTGAGGAGTCATGATTGTACGCACTGGGGGTTACATAACACCCCCTATTTTTTCCCCTCACCCTTTTCAGATCTATGAGTGATGGATTGAGATTTTTCCCTTTTGAATCTTTGCATGAAAATTCATGGTTGATGCTCGCTCCTTCAAGGGACATCATCATGCTGTTAGAGTGCAACTTAGTCAATGTTCATGTTATCCCGCATGATCCTCATGCTTTGAATTTTCACATTCTTCTTCATGGTATCAGAGTGCATGTTTCTGGGATCCGTCCAACTCACCAGTTCATTATTTCCCTACTACTCTTAGTTTGTATTCTTCATGGTTTCATGTGTAAGTGTAATAATGGCTATTCCATCTGTGCTCTACTTACATTGATTCTATATTTTAAATCTTGTTCATGGTTTTCTAGCCTTTGCATGTGTGTTTTGGAGTGTTTTACAGTTGTAGGTTGTAGATCCAAGTTCTTTGGTGTGGGTTATTTTGGAAGGTTATAGTGGTTGGAATTGTTTTTTAGCCCAATTTATCCCTAGCTCACCAAGCTGGAAACCAAGCTATCTCCCCCAACTCATCCTCTCTTCTACAACTCACCTTCTCTAACTCAGTATTCATTCGAATAGTTTGGTGTTTTTTTTTTCATTGGGTTTTCTTTAACCACTCGATTCATGTGTTTTTCATTACCTTCATGTCTTATGTCTCCCATGCTCATGATTGGTCTACATTGCTCGATGCCCCACAACCATACTAGTCCACACTCGGCCTTGTCTTCTCGCATTCACCCACCTAGTTTGTTTTTGGAGGCTCATTGTTCCCCTGCCACTTTATTCAAACAACTTGTGCTCATGTATTGTACCAGCCCTTGCGCTCGCTCCTGATTTGACTGTTCCCTTGCTCCTGCATTCAGATTCATATCCTACTCTCTCTAGTTCACTCATCGGCTTTCCCTGGTTAATTTTTAGGCAGCCTTTGTGTTTTGGACTGGATCCTTATTTCTTCCATCTAATATTCTCATTGTCTCCAGCATCTCTTACTGAATCTGCACCATCCACAGCTCATTGACACCGATGACCCCCTACTCAATGACACATGGACTTATCACTATTTTTACTCATTGTTCCTACAGATCCAACCTCCCTCGATGACCTCGGCAGTTATATTGTCTAGAACCCATCTTGACCGTTACATGGAAACCTCACCTCAACACACATCCAACTCCAATCACCTTGGCATCTACTTGGTGACCAATCTCTCCTTGTTCAGTGCGATGTCGACATTCACTATGACCCTGATTCAGCCACCCAAATTCCAACCCGACTCACCCTCAGTGCTTCATTGTAACCATTGAGTTACATTTCCCAAATCTTCAAGCTCTCACCTCATCTCGCCCATCCAAGATCCCTTGATCTTGTCGATATCCCTCTGTTAGCTCACCGAGTAGGTCGACCAAGCTACCCCTCTAGCCTGGTGGAAGTGCCCCTCTATCTCACCCCTCCGAGCCTCTGGACACCTTTCTTCCCCTCTTTTTTATTTTTTTTACATTTTTTTCCACTTTTTCAAATCAGTTCAAATCTTATTAAGGGGAAAAATTAAAAATTCTTTATTAGAAGGTGGAATATTTTTTGAGCCTGTGTATATAGTTATTGGGCTTTCTGGACCACTTTTTTGGCTCGTTATTTTTTAGTTATCCTCTTCACTTGTGCCAAGTGAGCACGTCTACCACAACCTTGTGGCAAGAGAGCCTTCTTTTTTGAGATGTGAGATTCCTTCTCTCACACTGAGAACTATTTTTACCCCTATCAATCTTTCTCTGTTTTGTGCTTGATTACATATTGTTCCTCTACTTTTGACTACGACTTATTGTGGCCTCCACTCTTGCATGATTTGTCACATATTGGAAGGTGAGTGGTTACTGTCTAATGTCACATGAACAAACCTTATTGTAATCATGTACTACTTGTAGAGTTCCAAAAATAGGGATGGTTATTACTATTCCTGGGTGTTGTATTACATGCAAACACATTCTCATTTGAGTTTGATGTCTTGCAACCTTGCTTATATCCATAAACCCTCTTCTTGTGCCCCTTGTACTTCTTGATCATGTATCATGGAGGATGCTCTTTCCATATTTTAGTATCGCATGATCACTTTACAACCTCTGCCACTTCTTCTTGGGAGAGAGAACTACACATCATGGCGTGTTTCTATGGAATGCTACTATTCCTACAAGGGTCTTAAAAAATTTCTACATGGGCCAGTTCATGCACCCACTAATTTAACTCATCTTGAGGACTATATTGACATATGTAACCATGTTGTTGGTTAATTGATGTTACATGTTTTGAGACCTCTCTGCCTTCACGTGGCAGACTCAGATCTTCCCCACACCATCTAGAGTATATTTCAATCCTTATTTGGACATACTACCATCATTGTTATTGTTGTTGATTCAGTTGTCTCCTCTTTTAATTCATGTGATGATAGTTTTGCTGACACATACTTAGTTACTTATATTCTTGATGACGAGGATTTTTTATCTAGCTCTGAAAACGAGAGTACTACTAAGAACTCCTCTCCTCCTTCTCTCACCCTTCCAAATTATGTCGACATTCCTCCCTTCAGATCAAACATAGAGTAGTTTTCTCAGCTTCATATAGTCATTGTGTTTACCTCCTTTCTAATTTCAATGTACAAGGCCCTTTTCACTCCTCTTCCTTCATGTGATGATTCATACCTTTCTAACATCACTCTTTTGTTTTTCAAGCCCCCTTCTTGGGACAATTATCAATCAGACCTTCGTCATCTTTTCGTAGTACTTACTTATAATGCATTACATGTTCATCTTCCTTCTACAAGTGCTTCAGAGGAGTCCTTCATCTCCTTTGTTAGAATTTACCCTTCTGAGACTCTTATCACTTCCACCTTCTCAAATATCATCACTTATCCACCCTTGTCTGTGGATCTTATTTATATTGTGGGGGTTGTTTCATTACCTTCACATCACTTGAGAATCCTTTCAGTGAATGTTCCTCTTTCTCACTCTAATAGTTTTGCGCTCATGGTATTACCTTTGGTTCCTTGGCACCTTCTTACTACACCTATGTCATACTTTTTGTGGACCAAATTCAGAGTTCTTCGTACTCTTTCCTTCAGATTCCTTCGTGGAGTGGACAAAATTATAGTACTCCATTTCTATCCTTCCTAAGGATAGGCACATAGTTTGGTGTGGGTGGTTCTTCATTCCAGATGCTAAAGACCACGTCATCAACACTCTTTTTTGAGACTTCCTAGATTTACAGAGTTCAGATCCATCTATGGATTCTTTTGCGTTCCTCTTGTCTCCTTCTTCTGTTCTCTTCTTCTTCTTCCAAAGATATTTGCCTTTAGTACATGGGTACATTATCAGGATCCTTAGTTGTTGGGACCCATTTGAATCATATTTCTTATATTAGAGAGTGTTTTTATCTCTTGTGGTGGATCATTTTCCCATTGGATTTTCCTCCATTACTTGAGATCCTTGTTGTTCGTGGGTGCCTCATCATGCTTTAGTTTCTGGACCAATTTATCCTTTCTGACTTACCACCTCATCCTAAGTTATGAAGAAGGGGGGCATTGGTGTGAGTCATTTTCCACATCATATGGAAAGTCATCTCACGTAGGTGAGGTCATAGGTATAGGTGTCATAAGGCATATGATAGGGTCATCTATAGATTCCTTACATGTCATTACGCGTCAGTGCGTCATATGGGAGGTACTTTCCATTCCAAGAATGTAACTCCCTTTCTCCACATGAGGAGTCATGATTGCAAGAATTGGGGGTTACATAGTACCCCCTATTTATACCCCTCACCTTTTTCAAATCTATGAGAGATGGATTAATATTTTTCCCTTTCGAATCCTTGCATGCACATTCATGGTTGATTCTCTCTCCTTCATAGGACCTTGTCACGCTATCGGATTGTAACTTGGTCGATGTTCACATTATCTCGCATGATCCTCATGCTTCATGTTTTCAAATTCTTCATCACATTTAAATGGATTTATGTTTTTTACTCATGTTTAAGGAGTAGGCCTCATTTAGGTAAAGATTAAATTATATATGATATAAATTGGTCCCAAAAATTTAAAAAAGTAAGGGATTATTTTTAAGCACTTAGGAGGATAGAAATAAGTTTTAAGTGGGCCGCATAACCACCCAGCCATATTAATTATTCCAAGTGCATATCATATTAAAAGAGATAAGGGTTTAAAGGCATGTTTCAAAGTTTCAATGAATAGGGAAGCCAACTCACCATGCGGTCTGCATTTATGCCAAGTGTCCAAATATTCTATTAAGGCCAAGGAGGCCACTTGATGTGGCAAGGCAGCCACACATCCATATTAAAGAAAAATTTGGAGTGGTCACTAGACCAAACTAAAGGTAAGATTAAGGTTTATTATTAGGCGGTTAGGTAGCTAGATTATTAAAAGGCATGTTTTAATGTTTTTTATACTTAGGTGTGTGTGTGTGTGTGTGTGTGTGTGTGTGTGTGTGTGTGTGTGTGTGTGTGTGTGTGTGTGTGTGTGTGTGTGTGTGTGTGTGTGTGTGTGTGTGTGTGTGTGTGTGTGTATGTATATGTATATGTATATGTATATATGTATGTGTGTGTGTGTGTGTGTGTGTGTGTGTGTGTGTGTATGTATATATATATGTATATGTATACATATACATATATATACATACATACATATATATATGTATATATATACATATACATACATATACATATACACATACATACATCTATATATATATATATATATATATATATATATATGTATATATATATATATATATGTATGTATGTATATGTATATGTATGTATATATGTATGTATATGTATATGTATATGTATGTATGTAGATGTAGATGTATATATACATATGTATATATATATATATATATATATATATACATATATATGTATATATACATATGTACATATACATATGTACATATATATCTATATGTATATATATATGTAACATATATATATACATACATATATATATCACATATACATAGTTTCAGGTGGTCTAAGACCAAATTCTTAGGTAACAATTAAGAATTTTTTTATTATATAGAATATATAATATTTAAATATAGTCTTATTATAAATATTTATAATTAAACTTAGGTGCTATAATAAGGGGGGCCAAGTTAGATACATAGGATTTTATAATTTAGACATATATAGACATAGGTTAATATATGTCTTAACATTTTATTTAAAGTTATAATTTAAATTATTGTGTCACCACACAAAAAAATAGTCCCCTTCAAAGGGTTCTCATCTCAGGCCAATGAGAAAAATCATACTCCTATTTTCATGGATGATCTCTCCAATCTGGAGACCTTTCAATTTACACTCTACATATATATTTTTCCCTACACATTACTTGAAATAATTGTTAAAATATTTACCCAAAACACTAACATGCATATGGAGAGTGGGCCTAGAGAAGACTTCCAACACCAAAATAACTAGTCACAATATTTATTTTTCACGCATTCGAGACATAATGTATTGAGATGGTGTACGGTAGGAAGTGAGTGAAATATTTTATTGGGGCCGATTTAAATACCCTATTGGTTATAACCACCCATCAACCACCACGGTGGTTGAAATTTAATATATAACTTTAACTTATTTAATTAACCACTCTGGTACCATGTGAGCTACAAGGGGTTATTCCCATTAACCAACTTAACTAAGATTTGATATTAATTAAATAACATTACAAAAAACATTATAATAAATGAAAATAAATCAAAATAACACAACACGGGTTTTAATGTGGAAAACCCCTAAGGGGTAAAAACCCACGAAGAAGAAATTTCCATTAATTAAGAAACAAAGTCCAAAATATCTCCTCCAGTCACTTCTCTCCTCCAGTGATTTACCCCGTAAAATCACTATTAAAATCATATCATATCATTTGAAATTAAGTTTATCCCATGGGTCAATATATATATATATATATATATATATATATATATATATATATATATATATATATATAATGCAGCCTAGAATTAACCAGAAATACCCCAGGTGCATTGGCACATCACTCAACATAGACTGAGTGCTCACTCGAAGCGTGCAAAGTAGTAGGTCCCTCTTTAGGGTTGATTTTGCTGGATGTTAGCATGATGAAGAATTAATACATGTGATTCCATTAATAATACATCATTCCACAGAGCATGCCATATCTATTTCTAAGGGGAACCAAATTAAGTATTAACCATAATGAAATCAAGAACATACTAGACCCAAATACACCAAGAACTAACACATAGATTCAGCCAATATCCTCCATTATATTAAATATGACAATTACACATAAGATTCTTATAGTAATGGCATTCTATGCCCATATGCACACAGATATGATACATTAGTCCAGTCTTACACACATACATACATACCTCTATCTATATCTCTCTACTCATCCACCTATATATCCTCTACTACACATTTCACTACATATTTATAAGGGTGGGGACTTGCCCTTCACCAGTTATCCAATCCTGAAATAGATTGCATGTTATTATTAGTTACACATTTTTTACAGTCATAGCCACACATGCAAGTGTGCTAATAATAGGCTTCCTTTAGTTAATTGACAATGATAAACCTATTCTTAGCCTGCATCCATGAAAAGTGCTTTGTAGCCAATCCTCCAAAAATAGTCAATGTGTGGCACGCAAGTCTCTACCTCATTTATGTGCTCTACATGCCATCTCTAAAAATAGATCCTCATGTGCAAAAACAGATAATTCCCAAAATATGAACTTATTTTCTGTGCGCGTGTTTCCCTTATTTGTTTGCACCTTTGAACATGCCTTATTTTCCCACGTGGACCTCTTATGTGCCTTTTGTTAAATATTAGCTGCTTAACATTACCCCACACTAATTGTATTACCACCCCAACAATGGTTGTCTCAAAAATGAATTAAAGAATCTGAATGGAAAGAATAAGAATGAATCTATATGCACAAAAGAATGATGTTACTCTGTAGCTTCGTCTGCTTCAACCTAAAAAAATAATTCGGGATATTCTTCCTTTATTTCGGCCTCCAAGGTCTTCCACTCAACAAGTGCTTCCTCTACTTTTTCTAGAATGTCCATAGCAATCGACTCCAATTCATCTTGCATAATATCTCCTTTCTCATTCTGCAAGACCAATATAATGCTAGACATTGTATTCATCCTTCCCTCTAGCAAATCCATCTTCTGCGCGATGAGTTTCCCAAGCTCATATAGTTGTCCCTTGTGTGGTTCTTGTGTTGCTACAAGGGCCTTACACTTCTATTTAACCAGTGTTAGTCTTTCTATGTGGCCCAATGTGTCATCCTTCATCACTTTCTGGACCTCATTGTCCTCCTCTAAGGTTTTTATTATGATGAGCACCTCTAGAGTTGTACATATGTTCAAGGCTTGGTCTACCTTCTTTAGATCTTCCTGTAGTGTTTGCAGCAGTCCTTCGTAATATGAAATATTTATCTTCACTACATCCCTTGCCCTTTTTCCCTCTTGCTTAAGATTCTATGGTGTTGGCATCCACATCGTTTCATCTTCAAGTACCAAATCCACCAAAGTTTTGACATAGTGCATTATTGAAGGAAATTTTCTGGTACCTTTGACTCTAGATGTGGGCATACTTTTTGTACATGGTCCCCAATAGTTTCTACCATGCTGATAAAGGCATAGTTCTTCTTTTGTTCTAAATCCTTTTCCTGGATCAGGCACACTATTTGTGCATATTTTGTTTTAATTTCCCCTTGCAGCGCCCTGATGATTGTGGCCTTATCCATGTTCCTGTGAGTCACCTCCATGGAGACCTTTACCAATGCATTACTTACTTGCTCATCGGACATAACAATAGGATTTACTATTATGTGTCTAGCTTGGGGAGTCTTTTTTAACCTCCTTGACACGCATGACTCCTCACACACATCAAATTTTGGTTCATCCATATGTGTGTACATCGACCACAAAATTTTCTTCCTTGTGTGCATGGTTGGCATATCTTCATCCATCAATTCCTAGCCAAATAAATCCTTTTGTGTCACAGTGCTCTAAAAACAGGTGCAAAAAAATTTGCCTATGTCCTCAGCATAGCCCATGATTGGTGCACTGTGTTCTCCACTCATTATCTTTGTTCTAGGCTCCTTAGGAACCAGGGCTTCAAGATATAGAGTTTATCCTGACATACCCTGAGCAATCTCATGCACGGCTTCTGTTGTCTCCTTTTCTTCTTCCTCCTCATCCTTCATTCCTTCATCCTTTGATCCTCTTATGGCTCCTCCTTGCTCTATGGTTCCTCCTCATATTCAGGTAGTGTAGGAGACCCTGGTGCGCTTTCCTCGGATTCCTTTGCCTCTTCACCCAATTTCAACTTACTTATTATTTTCTCAGTTTTCTCCTTTTGTGGAGATAGTTGAGGTGACCTATGCACTGATTGTAGAGTAGCACCTTGAATTCTTGTTTGCTTGAATATTATTTTAAAGCAGCGCTCTCCTTAAACTACTTATGTATCCTATTCTTCTTTCTGATCATGAGTTAGCATAGTTGTGCACTCTGATTCCCTTTTATTTGATGGTTGCCTCCTCAGGTGCTCCAAACCACCACTATCCTCACACTCATCCTCCTCATCCTCTACTTCAATTTTCTCTATGGGCTTAGGCACTAGAATGTTCTTCGTGGTATGCTTACCCTTGGGTGGCCCTGGGAGCGTGAACTAATCCTCCACATACTTTTTATTTTCTAGTTTGGGCTTCATTTGGAGGTACACAAGTGTTGTTCCAATGTCTGCAATAACCAAAGTTACTGTCTTTATGCTCAACACATCTGAGATGAGTCTTTCAATATATGCATTACGTCTTGGATATCCATACTTCTTCCTCAGTGTGTGGTAGTCGTAGTCTACCTTGTCTGTATTGAATGTTAAGTGGCACACATTTGAGAATCGATGAACTAATGTTGTAAAATACCTTATTGTGAAGGCATATGGAATTTTACACCATGGGCTCCAAGCCATGTCCTTCATCGCAAATCATGTGATGCAAAAATGTTGGTATACTGCAAATTTTACTACCTTACCCACCACCAAAGGCAATTCTTTGGGGATGTTCCATTCCTCTTCAAATTCCACGCAGAGCCTATCGTACCACTTCTTAGCCCTATGCTTGACTGATTTAGTTGTCGATCCTTCACACAAGTACTTTTTGAATCATTATGCAGGTGACTTGTTCTCCATGGGATACTCCCAGGTCTTCTCCTTTGGTCCATTGGGCACCCTAATCTCCATGAATACCAGTGACAACAAAACAACCCCAAAACTGATCTTTCCTCCTGAACACGCTTCTTCGACGATAGTTTCTGCAATGTAATTTGAAATGTTATATATTACCCCTTCAGACATCTTCTTTGTGATGTGCAACCACATAGTGTTCACCTGTGACCACCTCTGTTGGTCATTTAGTTTTGTTACAAGGTGTGCGGCTACCTACACAATTGGGTACTTTTTTAGCTTGTCTATGTCCATACCATGCAGACCCTTGGTGTACCCCAACTCCCTCCTGGTCTCTAGAATTTTAGCCTAATATGTTAAGTCCCCCTTTGAGGTCTTCACCTGTAACCTTCAACCCTATCACTGTGGAGATCAGCATGACTAAAATCCTTACTTTTCATCCTATAAAATAGAAGAAGTCTTCATGTACTCTGCTCATGATTCATTGGTACAAGGACTCATATTTTTTGAAGTAGGGGATCTCGTATAACTGATATACTCCACTCTTTTTTAATAAATTATCCCCAGCATCATCATAGACCGCCATGTCCTCCGATGTGTGCTTATTTGTCTTCATGTTCAACAGTGCATCCAACTCCTTGTTTTCTATGGTAAGATGGTTTTACTCACTTATCTTTCTTCTCCAAATGTGGGAATCCCATTCTTGGCCTATTATAACCCCCTCTGGATATTGCATCTCTAAAACATTTCTCTCAGGGGTCATTTCTTCTTCCTCCATGACCACATTCTTATTTCCCTTAACTCCTATTGCAGATGCCTTCTTTAGTGCCATTTCTACCCTATAATCCTTTGAAAATACTCATCTTTTGACTTTTGCAACGTGTAAATCAAACCCTACCTCAAACCTTCATACCCTAGTCGAAATTGCATGCCCTAGCTCATTGTAACAAATCTGCTTTGCTCAAACCCTTCTCCTATGGGAAAGAAAGCTTCTCCTTCACATAAACCTCCTTTCCAAGTCTGGTTTCACACTCTTTGCACCTCAAAATGATTTCTCAGCTCTTCAGACTTAGCTATTTTTAGATTCTCTTAGTTGCAATGGTAAGAATGAACTCGCATCCCATCCTTATATAGATTTTCACACTTTTTATGCATTTATTTCTCCTTCACCTACCCAATGTTCTCTCATTTATTGACCAATTTCATTCGTTTCACACAGTACATCTTCACACCCTAGCTATACCATTATATTTCACCCTCCTACCCTCTGGTCACAGACTTATCCTTAGTGCGATTCCTTGTTCCCAGGTACCTTATCATTGCACCTTCTAATGGTAGATGTTACGACCTCCGCTTACCTCACATTTTACTACCCCTTCATTCATCTCCATCTTTGGTTACTTTTTAGAAGCAATATTTTAACTTGAATAACACCCGAATGACACCCATAGCAGTTCATTCTTTTCACCTTTCAATTCCAACAGTATTTTACTTAGATATCAAAAACCACCCCACACTAAAAGTATGTGTAGTCCTATGTGCATAAACATGCTTCAGATAGTAATTAGCTTCACGTGTGCAAACACGCTTATTACATAACACACCAAATAAATTTACAAAGCATAGCAACAAAGAAGGAAACATATTAAGGAAATTTAGAATTTAAAACCTAATCTAAATGGAAATACTACCTTATTACAAACACCAAGAAAACTTATTTATAGTAGGGCTTCAGCCTACTCCTGTTGAAGTAACCAGGTAACTGTATTCCATCAAGGGCCTCTAACTGACAAACACCGATTTCAAGTATGTGAGAGATAACATACATCCCCAACCAATGTACCTTGAGTTTTCTTAGATGGCGCAAAAACTTAGAATCATAAAGGAGAACCATTTTCCCTATCACAAGCTTTTTATCTTTGATGTGCCTATCATGCCATACTTTATGCCTAGTCTTCTCTTGTTTTTGACTCCAACGTTTTTAGGCTCATCACTCATCCAACTTGATTAACTATTTAATCCCATATTCTAAAGCTTGCTCATCAGCAATACCCCCAGTGCATGTAATACGCAAATATGGTAACATAAATTCCATAGGGATAACTACTTTTGTGCTAAACACTAACTGAAATGGTGTGGCTTTGTTCAACATTTTATATGTTGTATGATATTTCCAAAGTACTGCAAATACTTTATCATCCCACTCCTTTTGTCCAACATCACAATTTTTTGTCAAGGTCTGGCTCAAAATCTTGTTGAAAGCCTCAACAGTTCCATTTTCCTGAGGATGGTAAGGTGTAGTCTTATGGTGTGTAATCATGAATTCATCCAATAAAATTATGATTGTCTCATTAAGAAAATGTGCACACCTATCACTTGTCAAACTTAAAGGATATCCATACACTATAATAATATTTTCCCATAGAAACCTGGCTATTGTAGCTGTTGTACAGTCCTTTGTAGGTGTTGCTTCTTCCCACCTTGTCAGATAGTCTGTACAAGTTATGATGTAGCGTGATCTAGTTCTACGTGCAGCTAGTGAAATAAGACCCACAAAATCTATAGCCCATTTCTCAAATGGTTCTACACTAGTAATAGGTCTCAGAGGCATTTCATCTTGTTGACCTGGTTTTCCAAGATGTTGACAATGATCATATGCCTTATAAAATTCCTTACAATCTTTATATAGGGTCTCCCACCATAATCCAACGAGTAGAATTTTGTGTGTAGTGGTATCACCGGTATAGTGGCCACCTACAATAATAACATGTGCCTCTTCCATAATATCTATGTGCTCATGTTCTAATACACACTGACACAATACCTCATCCTAACCTAATTTGTACAGGTCACCACTAATTAACATATAGGGTACGGTGCATATAGAAATTTTTTTCTTCTCTAAGGATTTCATTCCCTTTGGTGCCATCCTTGTACGTAGAAAGACAACAATGTCCTTCAGTTCTGATGTGCTCATTGTAACCTGTATAGCTGTGCATCTGGAATGGTATCTTTAATCACATGTACTTCTTCTCCTATCTGTATTCTTGATAGATGGTCTGGTCCCCTAGTTTTACCATAACTGTGAATTCAAATTCCTAAAATAAGAGGATCCATTGGCATATGTATCCTTGTAGAACTTGCTTGTTTTCCAAATACTTCAATTCCATGTGATTTGTATAAAAGATGAATGATGTAGCTAGTAGGTACTAGTGGAATTTATGTAGCGCATAGATCATGGACAAAGCGTCACGCTCTGTAGTTGTGTAATTATATTTTGTAGGAGTCATATTTCTACTAACAAAATAGATAGGATGATCTACAATACCTTCTCTAGGCTGAGCTAACACCATGCCAATGGCTATGCCAGAGGTGTCAACGTGTACATGAAATGGTTGGTCCCATGAAGGAAAACATAGAGTAGGTGCGGTAGTAATTTTTTCTTTCAATGTCTCAAATGTGCGTTGCTGCGGTTATCCCACGTAGAACGTACCTTTCCCTTTCAATAACTCTTCCAATGGTGTGGTAACTTTGGCATATCCTTTAATAAAATTTCTGTTATATCTTGTATGAACCAAAAATCCACGCACCTCACTCTGACTGGTAGGCTCCCTTAGGCCTAAAATGACTGCAACCTTGGTTAGATCAACCAACAAACCTTCCTTGCAGATTATGTGTCCTAAATATATTGCAAATGGTGTAGAAAATATGCACTTCTTGATGTTTAATGAGATACTCAACTGTCTACATCTTTCAAATATTAAGTGTAGATTGTCACAATGATCCTTAACTAATCCATACATCGTCTAATCGTCCAAATAGACCTGTAAGAAGTTGTTAATAAATTCCTTGAATGCCTGAACAACTATGTGTGAAAATACAATAGACACAATTTTAAAACCAAAAGGCATTACAATATAATGAAAGCATACACCATTCAGTAGTAAACATAGTTTTTTCCTGATCCTCTTGGGAAATCCTAACCTGATGATACCCAAAGAAGCCATCTGTAAACGAATATATTTTGCACCCTATAATGCCCTCTAGTATTTCCTCTATGAATGGTGTGGGAAAGGGATTAGTCACACATGTAGCATCTAGCTCCCTGTAGCCCATTCATATTCTAATACATCCATCCTTCTTGATACTGATCACCATTAGACTAACCCATTCTGACTCATCAAGGGGCTTGATAATCCCAAACTTCAACATTTTATCAATCTCTTATTTGACCTTTTCGTGCAAGTTGGGGTTTATCTTATAAGGTCTCTTTCTAACTAGGCGTGCACCCTCTTTAAGCTTTATCTTCATCTCCCGTAATGACTCATGCATACCTTTAAGTTCATGGTACCCACTAGGGAATAAATCTTATGGTAATCCCTTTGTAAACTCTATGATTTTTTCCACTTCAGAGTCTAAACAATAGTCTCCAATTATGGCTTCCTTAGGCTCAGTATCTGTTCCAATATTCAGCCTGATTTGTTTTCATAGGTTCATGATAGGTGAGCATGTGGTCTTATCTACACTGTCCAACACCTCACTCCTACTTATTGAATGGTTCACATCCAAATTTTCTACTTCTTCATCATCCACTAAGTAAACCATTTTACCTTTTTCTTTCTCAAGGCAAGCATGCGTTGAAGTAGTATGGCATCGACCTCTATTTCTTCAACAAGACATGTACTCCTGAGTTTCCTTCATCTAATAGATCCTGAAGTAGTTCTTCAGCCTTGGAACTATCTCACATAGTTAAATGATTTATGACTTTTAATGTTTCTTCCACCAGAAGGCTTTGTAGAGAAGAAGTCAAATGTCTGGGCCATTCCTATAGTTAAACATCCTACCAATTTCCAGTCTCTTGATGGAGTTCTACATATACATACTAAGCATGTGTGTAGCCGTGTAAACTGGAATAAAACTTGTGCACCCATATTAAAGGTGGTAAAGCTTCCTGCCCTTCTGTCCAGAGTCTCTCACACTTCTGAACGTGGTGCTGAACATGTTGATTACCATGATAAGTACATATTTGAGTAGGTTCATTGCTCCTAAAGAACCTAGTAGCAAGATCAATCCTAATTTCATTCCATCCTACAAGATTATCCTTGTGGTCCACCCACCAGCATGCTGCTATTCCATGTAGTGTATATGCTAGCATATTTCTTCTTTCCAGCATGGGTCTATCCATTTTTCTTCCATGGCACACAGGAATACCATAGGATCTCCTTCTACGGTGTAACAAGGTACTGAGTTATTACCTATCCTCCTGACATAATGTGGTTTACTGCCTCTAGGAAATATGCTCTTTACTTCACACCCTACCAACTCATAAGTGTTGTGAGCCCAATTATCACAAGAAACACTTGTAGTATCACTAATAAGACTATGTATCCTCATCACTGAATTAGTCCTTCTTTGGTTGGATCAAGTATCTCTAGATCTCGGATGACATGCTAACATAAATCCTATTCAGATCTTCTTCACTTAAGGGCTCAACATAGGGCACATATTTTCCATCTGTTAAAGGGCTAATAAATCTTTCCTCCTTGTTTCAAAACTTGATATAGCCCTTGTTGAACCAAATATCAACATTATTTGCATAACACTAAGGACACCCCAATAGAGCTGGGAAGTTATCTCACTCTTCCAACGCTAAAACTTCAAAGTCTCCAGTGAACTTGGCTCCTTGTATGGTAATGGATGCATCTTTCAAAACTCTGATAGGAGTGGCCTTAGTCCGATTAGCCATGAACAATATATTAGAGGATGGCTGCAATGGGGGTCTTCCCATTTGTACTCATGCATCTAAGGTAAGAACATTGACTTCCGTGCTTGTATCAATCAGTATATTATTCAATAGACACCCATCCACAACAACATTCAGAGTGATTTCCTTGTCATAATCTAGGCTATGGGGGGGAAAATTTACATGCAGGATCTACCGTCTAGTCTCAATATGCATGCGCGGAGTCTTTCCCCTTAACCAATCCCTTAATAATGGAAAGATATTTTCCTGGCGCAACATTTTACATACTTCCCTTAAGTCACCTATATCAATTTGGACCATCTCTGATACTTTATTTTGCTCCATCTTTCTGTGATTTCTCTTTTAAGTACTATATATCTCACCTTGAAGATTCTTGATAACTTCCATGGTTTCCTGATAAACCTCCCTTTGATAGGCAGGATCTTGGGTACCGTGCATGTAGAACCTCCTCCATAATGATGGTAGGCTGTTGCTGTAATGCTTATCTTATGCGTGCCACCTCAACGCGGATCGTAATCTTCACATGCAACTCTTTGGACTCTACAGCCAACTTAGGAATCCATTGATTTTCAATAGTGCGTTGTACCCTAACCATCCCTGTGCCTTTGTTTTCTTGTTTATGTTGCTTACTAAGATGCTCATACAAGTCTAGGAACTCCTCATAGCTATGGTTCTTTCCAAAGAAATAGCAGGTAATATTCTGAGGACATTCACGCCTGCAGTGGTCAGGAGATCCACATGTCTAACATGTTCCATGCGAGGGAACTCACTCCTTCCACTAGCACGACCTTGTCCTCCAAATCCACCGCGGTATCCTCGACCTCTGCCATGACTGCCTTCAAAACACCCTTTATTCCAATCATAACATGCTTGACTGTGATCCCAATCATAGTGCTCATTCTTGTTTTTTAGAATTATCTGTTACACTTGTCTGTCGTACACCAATGTATATGGCATCATGGATCTAACCGATCAATCTATAATCTCCCGTATCATGGGTCATGAAATGGAAAATTTTACAATAGCAGGAGACATTCTTCCTTATCGTGCGCTGTAACAAAGGACAGTGGCTAGCATCATGATTCAAATGAAAGATCTCACAGTCTAACAACAATGAATGTATGGATCTGTGGGAGCAACTATCCTTGGTGTGAACTTCCACTTCACAATCTGTACACCAAATCCCTGACCATGTTTCATGGGCTGAATTTGCCGATAGTTTCTCTAACTATTTTGTTATAGCTGTAATCTTTGCCTCTAAGAATGGGCTAACGCTAGTGTCAATACTCCCAACTACCTTAGCACGTAAAGCTGTCTGCAATGCCTCACGTAGATCAATGTATGTATTATGTGACAACACCCTTCTAAATGGTGTAATCAATCCTCCAAACAACCATTGTGCATGTTGGCTTGCATGAATATCATAAGAGAGCTTCGGTAGAAGCATTTTAAACTGGGAATCATACTCATGCACACTCTTAGTAGTGACTTGTTTGATATCCTTGATTGTTTTTATACTCTTCTACTCAAACTCAGGGATGTGAAACTCTTTAAGAATGCATCTTTTAAAGCCATATAGACTACGTAAGTCTGATCAGGGTAACAAAAATTGTACCAGCTATGTGTGTGCCCTTGTAATGTAGTAGTAAATTGGCTTGCCCTATACTTAGAAGTCATGATTTATTTTGTGCACCACAATATTTCACACATATGCACATATTCAACAACATCTTCTTTGCCCTTATACTCTAGAAGATGAAGAGACATCTCCATGTAAATATTCTAGGGTTGGTGCAGACCTTGCTCACTTGATCCAGAACCTCCTATGTTTCCCCTGCCTCCAGAACCACCAGATCTACCTAAACTAGATCTATCTATGCCTCCTGATCCCAAACCTATAGTTGGGGTCAAACCAGAAGATGTACTTCCTTGTGTCCCAATAGTAGAACTGAACTATACTTTGACAGTCTGTGAAGTGTTACCACTCCCAGAAGTTAGTCTGAAAATTGATGCACTTGTATTTTGCGTTAATGATACACCTTAAAAAGTACTCCCATATAACAATGAATTTTTTTGTGCTACAATTATTGTACCTTTCATAAGACTCACTCCTACTCTTCCACTGCTTGAGTTAGTTTGTTGACTGCTTGTTATACTAGATGCTGGAAAACCAAGCGTAAGGGTAAGGTTGCCAGGTGGATTTAGATGCGCGCTCGTGGCCCAGGTCATCTCTACTGGTGCACTTCTACGTGAGGATGAGGACGGTTCCCTATCATGTTTTCCCAAATGGGGGAGTTCTTAAGGCTTGGGTTCCATGTTTTCTGCATGAATTTCAACTCCCTCCCGAACTATCTTTCTCTACAACACCATTTGTTCTGTAACCTCTTGCTTCTTCTCGATCTCCCTCTCACATGCCTCATTATACTTAAGTTACGTTTCCACTCTCTACCTTTCTTCCGCTAGGTATGCTATCCTTCACCAAACCTGCACCTTCCCTCGCGTGTGGTGGGGTTTAGTTAGCCATTGGTTTACCCTCTAATTCAAAGTTACCATCAAGATATTGATTTCCAATAGAATGCCTTGTAGGTCAGTTCTCCTTGGATATCATAAAAATTGGAATCCAGCTACCTCCAGGCATGAATAAGTGGAAATTGAGTAATCCAAGATATAATTTTTCAAAACACCATGGAACCACGTATCCACAGCTCGAGTCCAAATTAGATCAGCATCATAAAGGGCCTGAAATTATTCCTATGTCCAAATAAGTGTACAATATCTCTAGTTCCATTTAGACGCATATGCAACTAGCCACTCGTACAGATCTAACGGGAAAATAGAAAAGAATATATCATACAAACTGTTATAAAGATTTTGTTCCACCCAATTGTGTGTGTTAAAATCAGATCCAGTGCTAAACCTCTGTGTGTATTCTTCTTCTAGGTCATGTATCCATTCCTTGACACTTACTAGAGTCAACCAGTATGTCTTCATTACGAACCATCTTGGAAACAACTAAAAAAGAGGTCCCAGAAACGGAACCAATGATGTAGCCTAGAATTCACCAGTAAGATCCCAGACGCGTTGGCACATCACTTAGCATAGATTGAGCACTCACCCAAAGAACGCAAGGTACTAGGTCCCTCTTTAGGGTTGTTGTTGCAGGATGTTAACATGACGAATACTTAATACATTTGGTTCTATTATTAATACATCATTTTACAGAACTTTCCCGATCTATTTCTAAGGGGAACAAAATTAAGTATTAACCATGATGAAATAAAGAACATACTAGATCCAAATACACCCAGAACTAACACGTAGATTCAGCCAATATCCTCCATTTGTGATGCCCATTAAAACAACCCACTTGAGACCCAAGAAACAACCTAGGATTAGTCAGGAAAATTATGGAATAATTTTTTTTAATTAGAAGTGTCCACAACCAAGTTGCAAGACAACAGTTGACACTATCAGGTTCCGGAACAATCCTAAAATTACTACAAGAACATACTTTTCATTTATTAACAATTATCAGAGGTCACATGGTCCAAATTTTAATGTTAGAAGTTTCAGTTAGGTTCAGGGGGTAAAATATCACCATACCCACTCTCTAACAGGATCAGAGTTTCAACTTGATTTTTCTCACACTTAACATATTAAAAATTTCCCTAAATCATTTAGATTAGATAGGAAATTTTCTCACCTTTCCAATGATATAAAGAAGTCCTCCTAACTCGTTTTAAAACTCTAGTATATGGACAAGTAGACTTTAGGGGTCAAATTTTCCCCCAAGGGACACGTGTCGAGTGGGGAAGAAAAGACACATTTGTCCGGGTCAGCAGGTCGCGGGGAGGTGTTGGAATTTTTCCTTATGTGCTAGAAAATGTGGGTAAAAATGCGTCGGGTTCTGAGAAAAGAGGGTGAGGAAAGGGCGCACCTCCATAGAGTTTGGGGCATCTGGTGGAGGGGATGTTCAAAATAAGTGCTCACACTCTGGGTCTAGCTAGGACACGTGGCACCCAACAACCATTGGGAATGGGAGAGGGAAAGCGGGGGAGTGGTAGGGCGATTTGGAAATTTTCCCAAGGGGAGAGAAAAAGGATGAAAGGTGTGCGCAGGTCCACGCGTTCTGTAGAGAAGGATTTCTTCGAAGCAGGGCAGGAGTGCGGGGCCTAGGAGGGAATTATGGGAAATTTTCCCAAAGCAAAATTCAAAAAAAAAAAGGTCATGTGAGGGTTCCACCCCCTCCACTTTCACCCCCCATGCTGCCACGTGGCAGCCTGTGATAGGCCGCAGGGCCGGCGGGGAGAAAGATAAAATTTTTACCAAAATTTAAAAAGGCCTAAGGGAAAAAATGATGCCACACCTCTGCCATTGCCCCGTGAGGACACATGGCAGCCTCTAATTGGCTGCAGGCTGGTGGAGGAAATTTCAAAAATTTTCCCAAAGAAATTTTCAAATTTTCAAAATTTTTCTAAGGATTTCGACGGGAAATTTTCGGGCCACGGGCCTGCCAGGGAAAATTTTCCTGAAATTTTCCCTTGCCAAGGTAGGAAAACTTCAGAGGGCCATAACTTTAGCTAGAAAGCTCGTTTTTGGAAAATGAAGACTTTCTGGAAATCTCTCGATGCCCTCTTTGCACAGGAATCATAAATTTACTTTTTGGTAAAGTTTAAAGGGTCAATTTTATAAAAATGATCTGCAGGATTTTAAATAGCAAACTGGTAAATTTTTACTTATTAAATTTGATTCAATTTGATCTCCTCCTTCACTCAACATGCCAAACAGACATGGAGGATTACTCTAGGAAGGATTTAGAATGTATTTAGGAAGGTAAATTTCACTCAATTGATTCCAATTTGAATTTTGTCCAACAATTGACAGAAAACGGATGTGAAAGGGATTGGGTTCGATTTTGCAATGTTTAAATTGTTTTCTTAAGTGTTCTTTGTCAATTTGAGTTCATTGATAATCTTAGCATGCTAAATTTTAATCGTTTTCAAGTTGATTATAATGTGCAGGCCAGAACTGTACATTTTAATTAAATAATTTGCCATTTTAAATTTACAACAGAGATCATTTCTAGGAAAATCTGTATATCAATTTTATCATTTAAGTGTGGTATTTTATTTCTAATCTAATCTAATACATTTAGTTGTTTATAAACAAATCATTTCAAATATAAATTGTAAAGTCTGATTTCCAATTTAATATATTTCAAAAAAAGACAAAGCAATATAATTCCTTCATACGTATTTCTTCTTTTTCCATTTTTCTAAACAGAGATTCCAATCACAATTTGATATTCCAATTCAACACAACAATGCAAATGAGAGAAGATCTTGCAATTCTTTATTAATTCAACTATATATACTTTACATCTTTCCATGGTTTGAATGCAATAACACATTTCTATTTCTTTCTTTCCAATGTACAGAACAGAATATAAATGTCTTTCACATTTCAAATATACACTTTCATAATCAATTACATACATCTTTTCTTCACAAATATACATATTACAATTTCATCCACATCAAGTGGGAAAGGTTACAAATGAATTATGTTTCACAAGGGACTATCAAAACTACATTTTCCTTTGTGCTCCAGAACAACAACATGCAAGTTTCCTTTTTTTTCCAATTTGATCACAACAAAAGTGGGGGAAAGGCAATGCTCTCCACCCAACCAAGACATCCAATGAAAGGAGAATCCTTCCTTCATCATTGGCCCCTGAGCCCCAACCAAAATACAATAAGAGGTGTGATTCAACCCATGGCAACAACTGGCTTCCACAACACACAACATTATTTCAACATGCATAATTCATTATAAAACACAATCCACACAAAAACAACAGTTTACAACTACATTTGAAAACAATCAAAACAAAACTCAGGCTTGATCATGCAAGCCAAAGGAGCAAGGTCTATGGGGGAAGCTACTTATGCCTCCCAATGGGAATTGGGCATCCACCAGAACAAACTGCCAATAAAATTCACCACACATATCCTTATTCCCCCCACAATCCCTCCTTATGCCCCCACATTTCCTTATGCCCCCCACAAAGTAAGAAATGAAAGCTATTTCTTTTCCATGGTGGATCCCAAACCCAAACTCCCTCCACAAAATTTGATGCCAATGGCATTCCCTTATGCCCCCCACATGGATTCCCCATAGCCTTCTCCTACACCATTCCTATGGTAGTCTACCCAACCAGCCAACAAATAAATCAAAACATGCACCATTCACACAACACAACAAGAAAATAACAGCATAAAAGAAGAGTTAAACTCCTACCTCTCCATGGTAACTTTTTCTTCCAACAACAAGCTTTCAATGCCAAAAACACAGTCCCAAAAAGAAATCTCCAAGCATGCAAAGGTTTCTCCAAACTCCTTCCAAAAGCAAGAGCTCCAAACACAAGAAAAATGCACCCCCAAAGAAGTTTGCAAAATGATTCAACAACCCAAAACAAGCAAAGAGTTTGAATTTTATAGAAGAGGGAAGAGAAGAGGATGATGTGGATCCATGTAGGATGCCACATCACACATCCTCAACTCCAAACACAAAATAAAAAATTTCATTCTCCCAAGCACAATAAAGAGGTGGGTGAAAATATGACAATTTACTTGCACACTCCAAAAAGCCCACACCCCAAAGGACTATAAAATAAATAAAATGTAAGAGAGTGCAATCAAAACTTGCAACATGATTAATAAAATGCATTATAAAAGTCTAAAATCACCTCTCCAACCATAAGTATGGTTGGTAAATTAAATTGAGAGGTATGGGACAAGTTTTACTTGTCCCACAAGCCTCCAAAAATAGCCCCCAAGGACAAATTCGAATTTCCAAGGAGGTGGAGTGTTTCATACTCCAAAATCTGACTTACACAACTCTTACACAAACTTACACATCCCTTACATATTTAATACAAAGAGCCAACAACTTCCATTATTACTTTCCCATATCCCAATTTGATTTATTTAAATTTTAATCATATGATTTCTCACATTAATCTACCACAATTTTAATTAAATAAAAGAAAGGGAACACATTACTAATAAAATACATACAAACAATAATAAAATTTAACCACATTAATAAAATACACAAACCCATGGTCACATATAAAGGTGATCCCCCCCATGGGAATCCCTAACAAAAAACAACACAACACAATAAAACAAGTTGCCATGGTGACCTTGTCGAATTCACCTAGAATTCCATTATGGTTGGTCTCTGATCCCCCGATGTTTGTTGTGATATTTAACCTGCAAAACACAAATACCTCCTTCGGCCTCATGGCCATATCAGAACATCCAAAATGATATAAATATAATCACAAAATCATCTAAATATGTGAATCACAACAACATCAAGGCAATTTAACATTATCACATACAATTTATATCAAAAACTATATCATCATCATATAATATCCATTTTCTAGATCTACTCATAATATCCAAAATCACATGTCCAAACAACATCCATAAAACATCCATGTCAAATAGTATATCATCATCCACATATGAGTGTCTCTAATAATCATCATGCATCATAACCAAATCAAGATCAACAATAATCCATGATCAAATAGTCTAACATCATACTAAATCAAAACATAATAATGTCCATAACGTAATCAACAATATCAAAATAAGCATCAAAAGGTGTCAAAGGGAAGTGGGCACTACATCCCCCTCCCCTTAGACTCGACTTCCTCCTAGAAGTCACTGGAACAAATGTGGAAACTGAACTCGTAATGAAGTAGCATCCTCCCATGTAGCTGCAGTCTCATCATATCTGTCCCACTGCACCCAAACCTGATCAACCTCTCTGCCTCGAAGGCCCAGGGTCCTGTGATCTAGGATGCGAACGGGCTCCACCATCACCTGCCCCTTATCCTACACCTGTAATGATGTCCAATCTAACACATGAGAAGGATCTGTAATATATCTCCTGAGAACTGAAACATGAAAAACATCATGTATGCGAGACAAGCTGGGTGGAAATGCTAGACAGTAGGCCAAAGGGCTGATACGCTCCAAGATCTCAAAAGGACCAACGAATCTAGGAGCTAACTTAGAACCTTTTCCATAATGGATAGGGCTCTTGTGTGGCCTAACACGAAGGAACACCTTCATGCCCACATCAAAACTATGATCTATCCTATGCTGATCTGCATACTTCTTCTATCTGTCCTGTGCCTCCTGCAATCTCTACCTGATCAACACCACCTACTACTCCATGTCCTATAGAAGAGCTAGTCCAAGAGATACTCTATCCTCTAACCTATCCCAACTAAGAGGTGTCCTGCACTCTCTACCATACAAATCCTGAAAAGGAGCCATGCCTATGGAACTCTGAAAACTATTATTGTAGGAAAACTCCATTAAGTACAGGTACTCCTCCCATTTAGACTGCTGATCCATCACATACATCCTAAGCATGTCCTCTAAAATATGATTCACCCGCTCAGTCTGTCCATCTATCTCAGGGTGATATGTTGTGCTGAAGTTGATTCTCGTCCTGAGGACATACTGCATGGTAGTCCAGAAATGTGAAGTGTACAAAGGATCGTGGTCACAAATGATCTTCCACAGAATCTCGTGTAACCTGACAATCTCATCTAAGTATACTTGTGCCACTGCTCTAGTTATATAAGTGGTCTTCACTAGAGAAAAGTGAGCCACTTTTGTCAATTTATCAACCGTGACCATAATGGCGTCATGGTGATATCTCGACATCGGTAGCCCAACAATGAAATCCATGGAAATGGTGTCCCACTTCCATTCCGGTATAGCATGAGGATAAAGAAGGCCTACTGGATGCTGATGCTTGGCCTTAACTCTCTGGCACTCTAAACATCATGACACAAACTGAGGCCACGTCTCGACAAAGTCCTCTCTAATGATACAACTATCACAAGGTGGCGTGCATCTTCTTCACCCCAGGATGGGCTGAATAGGGTGCATGATGTGCCTCTACCAAGATGTCCTGCCTCAAGCCTCCATCTCTGGGAACATATATCCTACCTCTGTGCCTAAGAAGACCATCTTCCTCTAAGGAAAAACCATCAAAATTCCCCTCTAGGGGTCTCTGTGACTCGATCTCTACTCAACTGCAATGTAGAAGCTGTCAAGAGGAAGCTACTGAAGAATCCTACTCTGTAAATCTGTGCTCACTAAGGTGGCCATAGCCACATGTCTCCGTCTACTGAGAGTGTCTGCTACCACATTCTCCTTCCCCTTCACATGCTCTATCTCCATGTCATACTCACAAAGCAACTCCATCCAACACCACTGACGAGCATTGAGATTGGGCTGCGTGAAGAGGTGGTGAAGACTCAAATGATCTGTCCTGAGTGTGAATCTCCTGCCAAGAAGAAAGTGCCTCCATCTAACCAAGGCATGCACAATTGCCACAAGCTCAAGATCATGGGTTGGATAATTAAGCTCATGATCTTTGAGTTTTGTGAGACTCAAAAGCCACTACTCTACCCTCCTGCATCAACACACCTCCAAGCCTACTAAAGAAGCATCTGTGCAAACAAAGAACTCACCCTGTGGATCTAGCACTACAAGAATAGGTGTTGTAGTGAGGCACTCCTTCAGTGTCCTGAAGGCTTTCTTGTATCTTGTCTGACCAAACAAACTTCTTCCCTTTCTCTGAAGGGAAGTGATAGGGTGCACATCTGAGAGAAGTCCTAAACAAATCTCCTGTAGTAACCTGCTAATCCCATGAAGCTGCACACCTCGGTCACTGTAGTGGGTGCTGGCCAATCCATAATGGCTCTAATCTTGGAAGGATCGATGGTGATACCTTCCCCAGAAATGATATGACCCAAATATTGTACCTCTGTCTGAAAGAAAGCACACTTCTCCAAGTTCCCATAAAGTTTCTGCTCACGAAGACACTGAAGAACCTAGCGAAGGTGCCCCTCGTGCTCCTCACGCGTACATGAGTATATCAAAATTTCATCTAGGAAGATGAGCATGAAGTGATCTAAGAAGGTCCTGAATACCCCATTCATCAAACTCATGAACACTGCGGGGGCATTAGTCAAACCAAAAGGAACCATTATGAACTCATAGTGCCCATATCTCATGTGGAAGGTGGTCTTATGAATGTTCACCTCTGAAATCCTCAGCTGATGGTACCCTGACTTAAGATCAATCTTAGAGAAAACTGTGGCTCCCTTCATCTGATCAAACAAGTCATCAATACAAGGAAGAGGATAACGATTCTTGATCATTACCTTGTTCAGTTGGCGGTAATCAATACACAACCACAAGGATCCATCCTTCTTCTTCACAAAGATCACCAGTGCACCCCAAGGGGATACACTAGGATGGATAAGGCCTTTCTCCAAAAGGCCCTCAAGCTGCAACTTGAGCTCATAGAGCTCTAGGGTGGTCATCTGATAAGGTTCCCGTGAGATAGGCTCTGCTCCAGGAACTAGATCTATATGAAAATCAATCTCATGTGGGGGTGGTAACCCCTATAGCTCCCCTAGAAAGACATATGCAAACTCTCTCAAAATGGGATGATCATCTAGCGATGGTCCACTAGACCCATCCTTTGATCTGTCACTAACTGTAACAGCATACATCTTGACAACCCCATCGCACACACCACTTAAGCTGCATAGCGGAGATGGTGCGAATAGAAATGGGTCTCCTAACCCCTAAAATCACCGACTCAACTCCCAAATCATCTACACAAGATATAGTCTTGTGATAACAATCCATCCTAGCCCTGTATGTGCAGATAACCAATCCATACCCAAAATGACTCCATATGAGCCCAAAGGAAGGATACGAAGATCTGAGGTAGTGGTGAAAGGTCCCAAATCCACTACACACTCCTTAACTAAGGAGTCTATAGAGATCTTGGCTCCAGAAGCCATCTCAACATCCCAACTAAGACCCTACCTAACTGCCACCAGCCTACATCACTCTACTAAAGATGGTGCAATGAAAGAATCAGAAGAACTAGAATCAAACAATACAGAGGTAGGAATACCACCAATGCTACCTGTGGTCTCAATGACTGTGCTCTGATGCTCTTCCTGGTAGTTCTCAACCACTACATAAATCCTGTGGCTACATCCCATGTCACCAATAGTTAGCTCTAGAAATCTGTGTCTTACCCTTGTTGTTAGGGTTCTGTGGGAAATCTCTCCAAAAGTGTCCAGTAACTCCACAACCAAAACATCCTCCTGATCCTCCCCAATGAGTAGCACCTCCAGTAGGTGCCCTAGAAGTCTATGGTGTGGATCCCTGATGATCCAACTATGCGTCTGCTGAGGTCTCTGCTGGCGAGCTCCCACTAACTGAGCTCTAGGTCCACCCTGTGTCCTGATGGGACCCCTTAGGAGGAGGCCCCATACTCTGACCTCTCTATGCATCAGCTCTCTATGGAGGTCTATGAGGTGGGTGGGACTACTGCTTGTTACTGTGGCCTAAAGGATGACTGTGTTGTAACCCTAGTCCACCATGAGGAAGGGGTACTGACCCCCTTGATCTACCATCCTACATCTGCTGTATGCAGACTCCTGACTCGGTCTCTAGCCTGCTTGGGTCTTTCCCCGAGTCTCCTCTACAATATAGGCCTTCTCGATGGCCTCAAATAATGTCTGTGGGTAGTGGATCTGCACTACACCTCCAATATCTAAATTCAGGCCCTAGATGAACCTGTGAATCCACACCTGCTCATCCTGCATATACTCAACATACTAGAGTAGATCCATAAATCTACTCTCATACTCTGCTACTGAAAGAGATGCCTATCGGAGGTCATGGAACTCATCGATCCTCTGCTGTATGAACCTCCGTGACAAATACCTACTCCTGAATCTCTCCTCAAATAGCTCCCAGGTCACTATCTCATGAATCTACATGGAGCTTCTGCTCCTCTATCCTCCACCATACTCCTGCTCCATCCCTCAGTAGATGGATCACAACACAAGCTTTCATGTTGCTAGAACAAGGACAAATCTTGAAGCAACCACTCAAGCTCACTAGCTAGGCCTCTACCTAAAATCCACCCATGTCACCTGAGTAATGTGATGGCTGAAGCTTCAGGATCTCCCTGATGTGATCTACAACTATGGTCTGACGGCCTCTAGGTCTCTCTGCACGCTCATCCCTAAGCCTAGGGCTCCGAGACCTCTCTCTATGCTCTAGAACTCTGTCACCCTGTCCCCTAGGTGGTGACTCTACTCTGGCTGACTCCGCATGGGATTTCTCTCCTCTATGCTCCTCACTGGGTCGAGGAGATACCTGACCCTCAATGGAAGGGGCTCTGTCATGATTAGCTACATGTCCTCCTCCTAATCCTCTGCGTAGAGCGACATTGACATCCTGAAGGTCTGCAAGATCTGGGGTAGGATAGCTACTACACCCTGATCTGGTGGTGGTGGTGGTGGTAAGTTTGAGTCTCTGTGAAAATTCCCCTCACCCCGTCTACGCCTCCTGCACAGACCAAAGTGAGAGTTAGTTCATTTTTCTAAGTTTTATTCAATTCTCCATGTTTACTAAAATATACAATTTCTAAACTAAGTTGTTTTCTAGATTTTAAAAAATGTGCTAGGTTTAAGTTTCATGTCTCAAGTTTTCTAGTGTGCCCAATGGTCCAAGATTTTGAACCACTGCTCTGATACCAAGTGTGATTCCCATTAAAACAACCCACTTGAGACCCAAGAAACAACCTAGGGTTAGTTAGGAAAATTATGGAATAATTTATTTTTTATTAGAAGTGTCTACAACCAGGTTGCAAGACAACAGTTGACTAATAGGTTCCAGAACAAGTCTAAAATTACTAGAACATAATTTTCATTTATTAACAATTTCAAAGGTCACATGGTCCAAATTTTAGGGTTAGAAGTTTCAGTTAGGTTCAGGGGGTAAAATATCACCATACCCACTCTCTAATAGGCTCAGAGTTTCAACTTGATTTTTCTCACACTTAACACATTCAAAATTTCCCTAAATCATTCCCATTGGATAGGAAATTTTCTCACCTTTCCAACGTGATATAAAGAAGTCCTCCTAACTCCTTGTAGAACTCCAGATATGGACAAGGCGGACTTTAGGGGTCAAATTTTCCCCCAAGGGGACACATGTCGAGCGGGGAAGAAAAGAAATTTTTGGGTTGGCGGGTCATGGGGCAGTGTTGGAAATTTTTCCTTGTACATGGGGAGAAAATTCCCATTTGTGCCCGCACCTCCGCTATGTCCTCCAGGGACACGTGTCAGGCTCTGAGCTCATGCAGGGGGAGGAAAGGGCGGGACAAGGTTTGGGGAATTTCACCAAAGGGAGGGAGAGAATCCAATTATGGCCCACACACCCATGGGTCCGCCAAGGACACATGGCACTCAACCAAACCATGGGGAGAAAAGGAAAGGGAAGGGCAGGGTGGCGGAAAGTTTAGGAAAATTTTGCCAAGGGAGACAAAGGGAGAAGTCCGCACGTAGGTCTACACCCGCGAAAGGGAGCTAATCTTCCAAGGTGAGGGAAGGAGTGCGGGGCCGCTGAGGGTTTAAACAAATAGAAATTTTCCCAAACAAAATTTTTTCAAAAAAAACAAAAGGTTCATGAGGGTTCCGGACCCCCTCCACTTTCACCCCCATGCTGCCACGTGGTAGCCTGTGATAAGTGCGGGGCTGGTGGGGAGAAAGATAAAATTTTCCCAAAATTTTTAAAAGGCCCAAGGGCTAAAATGATGTCGTGCCTCCGCCACTGCTACCCCATGAGGACACGTGGCAGCCTCTTGATTGGCTGCGGGCTGGTGGAGGAAATTTAAAAAAATTCCCAAAAAATTTTCAAAATTTTCTAAGGATAATTCGACGGGAAATTTTTTCGGGCCGCAGGCCCTCGCTAGGGAAAATTTTCCCAAATTTTCCCACCAAGGCAGGAAAACTTCAAAGGGCCATAACTTTTGCTAGAAAGCTCAGGTTTGGGAAAACAAGGACTTTCTAGAAAGCTCTCGATGCCCTCTTTGTACAAGAATCATAAATTTTACATTTTGATAAAGTTTAAGGGGTCAATTTTATGAAAACAATCTGTAGGATTTTAAATAGCCAACTGGTAAATTTTAACTTATAAATTTGATTCAATTTGATCTCCTCCTTCACTCAACATGCCAAACAGACATGGAGGATTATTCTAGGAAGGATTTAGAATGTTTTAGGAAGGTAAATTTACTCAATTGATTCCAATTTGAATTTTTCCAACAATTGACAGAAAACGAACTTGAAAGGGATTGGGCTCGATTTTGCAATGTTTAAATTGTTTTCTTAAGTGTTCTTTGTCAATTTGAGTTCATTGATAATACAGCATGCCAAATTTTAATGTTTCCAAGTTGATTATTGTGTGCAGGCTTGAACTGTACATTTTAATTAAATAATTGCCAGTTTTAAATTTACAACAGAGATCCATTTCTAGAAAATTTGTATATCAATTTTATCATTTAAGTGTGGTATTTTAATTTCTAATCTAATCTAATACATTTAGTTGTTTATAAACAAATCATTTCAAAGCTAAATTGTAAAGTTTGATTTCCAATTTAATATATTTCAAAAAGAGACAAAGCAATATAATTCCTTCATACGTATTTCTTCTTTTTCCATTTTTCTAAACAGAGATTCCAATCACAATTTGATATTCCAATTCAATCACAACAATGCAAATGAGAGAAGATCTTGCAATTCTTTATTAATTTCAAAATAAATACTTTTTACATCTTTCCATGTTTGAATGCAATAACACATTTCTATTTCTTTCTTTCCAATGTACAGAGCAGAATATAAATGTCTTTCACATTTCGAATATACAACTTTCATAATCAATTACATACATCTTTTCTTCACAAAATACATATTACAATTTCATCCACATCAAGTGGGAAAGGTTACAAATGAATTATATTTCACAAGGGGCTGGCAAAACTATCTTCTTCTGCTCCAGAACAACAACATGCAAGTTTTCTTTTTCTTCCAAATTGATCACAAAAAAAGTGGGGGAAAGGCAACGCTCTCCACCCAACCAAGACATCCAATGAAAGGAGAATCCTTCCTTCATCATTGGCCCCCGAGCCCCAACCAAAATACAATAAGAGGTGTAATTCAACCCATGGAAACAACTGGCTTCCACAACACACAACATTCTTTCAACATGCATAATTCAATATAAAACACAATCCACACAAAAACAACAGTTTACAACTACATTTGAAAACAATTCAAAACAAAACTCAGGCTTGATCATGCAAGCCAAAGGAGCAAGGTCTATGGGGGAAGCTACTTATGCCTCCCAATGGGAATTGGGCATCCACCTGTAACAAACATATCCAATAAAATTTTATGCCCCCACACATTTCCTTATGCCCCCCACAAAGTAAGAAATGCAAGCTATTTATTTTCCATGGTGGATCCCAAACCCAAACTCCCTCCACAAAATTATGATGCCAATGGCATTCCCTTATGCCCCCCACATGGATTCCCCATATCCTTCTCCTACACCATTCCTATATCAGTCTACCCAACCAGCCAACAAATAAATCAAAACATGCACCATTCACACAACACAACAAGAAAATAACAACATAAAAGAAGATTAAACTCCTACCTCTCCATGGTATCTTTTTGTTTCCAAACAGCAAGCTTCAATGCCAAAAACATAAGTCCCAAAACAACAATCTCCAAGCATGCAAAGTTTCTCCAAACTCCTTCCAAAAGTAAGAGCTCCAAACACAAGAAAATGTGCCCCCAAAGAAGTTTGCAAAAATGATTCAACAACCCAAAACAAGAAAAGAGTTTGAATTTTATAGAAGAGGGAAGAGAAGAGGATGATGTGGATCCATGTAGGATGCCACATCACACATCCTCAAATCCAACACAAAAGACAAAATTTCATTCTCCCAAGCACAATAAAGAGGTGGGTGAAAATATGACAATTTACTTGCACACTCCAAAAAGCCCACACCCCAAAGGACTGCAAAATAAATAAAATGTAAGAGAGTGCAATCAAAACTGCAACATGATTAATAAAATGCATTATAAAAGTTCTAAAATCACCTCTCCAACCATAAGTATGGTTGGTAAATTAAATTGAGAGGTATGGGACAAGTTTTACTTGTCCCACAAGCCTCCAAAAACAGCCTCCAAGGACAAATTCGAATTTCCAAGGAGGTGGAGTGTTTCATACTCCAAAATCTGACTTACACAACTCTTACACAAACTTACACATCCCTTACATATTTAATACAAAGAGCCAACAACTTCCATAATTACTTTCCCATATCCCAATTTGATTTATTTAAATTTTAACCATATGATTTCTCACATTAATCTACCACAATTTAATTAAATAAAATAAAGGAACACATCACTAATAAAATACATACAAACAATAATAAAATTAACCACATTAATAAAATACACAAACCCATGGTCACATATAAAGGTGATCCCCCCCATGGGAATCCCTAACAAAAAAACACAACACAATAAAACAAGTTGCCATGGTGACCTTGTCGAATTCACCTAGAATTCCATTGTGGTTGGTCTCCGATCCCCCGATGTTTGTTGTGATATTTAACCTGCAAAACACAAATACCTCCTTCGGCCTCGTGGCCATATCAGAACATCCAACATGATATAAATATAATCACAAAATCATCTAAATATGTGAATCACAACAACATCAAGGTAATTTAACATTATCACATACAATTTATATCAACAACTATATCATCATCATATAATATCCATTTTCTAGATCTACTCATAATATCCAAAATCACATGTCCAAACAACATCAAAAATATCCATGTCAAATAGTATATCATCATCCACATATGAGTGTCTCTAATAATCATCATGCATCATAATCAAATCAAGATCAACAATAATCCATGATCAAATGTCTAACATCATACTAAATCAAAACTATAATAATGTCCATAATGTAATCAACAGTATCAAAATAAGTATCAAAAGGTGTCAAAGGGAAGTGGGCACTACACAGTAGATGAATCTTACAATACACTACATGCCATATGATATATTTATATCTCTACTCATTTTATATATCCTCTACTAATATAGTTATACAGTTTTATAAGGGTATAGAATTAGTCCACACCGGTTAAGAACCAAATTCAAAAAAAAAAATTGCATGCTATGCTATACAGCTAGGTGTTTTTTTACAGTCATAGAATCCACAGTAGATAAGTGTGCTAATAATAGACTTTTAGTTAACTGAGATGAGAAACCTATTAGAGCTGAATCCATGAAAAACATAGTAGTTGATCCTCCAAAAATGGTCAATATGTGCTATGCATCTTTGCCATGAAAGTTTAGGTGTGGCAGATGATCAAGAAACTAAGCCTATAAATAATTTTGAAAGGTGGATAAGTCCCGAAGGATATGAACATATCCTAAAAATGCTGCTTCCCTTGGGAAGAAAATGCCGAGTAAACTTCTCAAAAAAAGAAGACCTCGTTGTAATAACTGAAAAATATTCTCTATTTAAAAACCCCCACACTAATTTTATTGAAGACCAAATGGAAATAATATGTCTAAAAAATGATGATTAAATAACTCTAAATGGAAATCTAAAAAGACATGAATTTAAATGAAGAAAATAATGAACAAACTTCTAGAAAAAAGATCCGCTTACAATAACTAAAAAATCATAATTCTAGATAATACCTGTTGATCTTGTGAGAACCAAGGTTTGCATACTCAAAAAATGATGGAAAATATACTTTGGATAGAATAATTCCACAATAATGGATCCAGTAACAACATTAGCGAAAAACTCTCAACATGCATAATTCCATGTAAGAAGATAGGTAAAGTTAGAAACATAGTCATACTTTTTTTTAGAAAATAGATCTTCTGCGAAATGATTTATACAAAACACATGTAGATTTTCGGACAAATAAGTGAGTAAAATGTCTTGAAAAAAAGGGATGCAATAACTTCTAAAATTGAACTACAAAACACATGTTATTTTTGTGAAGCCCAAATGAGTCAGGCTTCTGGAAAAAAAATCATGGCTGTAATACCTGAAAAAATCATTTTACAAAACCATATTTTGATTTTGATGAAGCATAAAGGGATGCACAGACCTTTGAAAAAAATGGTCTACCATTAACTTTAAAATCAGAATATACAAATAGGAAGACTTTTAGTCCTTAATAAAGAAAAAAGAATATTTCTCTGCAACATCCCTAAAAAAATAAGAATCTTTCAAAACATTCGTTTGGTGTTGGATATTCACATGGTTTCATCTTCAAGAACTAAATGGACCAAAGTTTTTGACAAAACATTGACTACAAGAACAAAAAATTAGAATCTATATAGAAATTAGCAACATGCATGATGTGAGGTTATGCTTTTAGGTACATGGTGGGACCAAAATAGATCTCTGTCATGCTAACTACAAAATAATCCTTCTTTCTCTAAATCCTTTTCTTGAATTTAGATGCAGTTTTAAAAACTATTATCTTAATTTAGGCATAAAATATGAACATGGTTGCGGCCTTATCTATGTTCCTCACAAGTTCATTTGTGGATATTTTACCAATGCATTACTAATATTTGCTCATCGGACATAGTAACTAGTGCTTTACTTATGTATCTAGCTTGGGGAGTTTTTTCAACCTCCTTGAAACTCATGGACTCCTCACATCACATTGGCGAACTTTGGTTGCATCTATACTATATTTAATTGACCATGAAAGTTGTCTTCCTTTGCAAATAGTTGAAAATCTTCATCCATCAATTCCCAGTAAAAAAATGTGGACTTTTATGTCATAGTGCTTTGAAAATGGGCGTGACAAACTTTACCTATGACCTTCAACGTAGCTACGAATGTATTGGTAGCAATGTTCTCCAAAATATTTTCTAGTGACTTCAAACTTCATAAGATAACTGGGGCTTCAAACATGTTGTGATTTTTTCTAACATACCTAGAGCCAACTATGAAGGATTCTTTCTCTCACATAGTGTCTCCAAGACTCCTCATAACCTATCACTCCTTCATCCTTTGATTTTTATGGCTAAAATCCCTACAAATGGAATCTCCTCATATTCCATAGTGGTGTAGAAGACCCTAGTGCACTTTCCTTGGATTCCTAACATTTTCGCCCACTTTCATAGTTAGGATAAATGAGTAATATCACAGTAGTAAGTGTTTATCCAAAATATCTCCTCCCCTCATGTCTCTGATCCTGATTTACCCCATAAAATCACTATTACATTCAAATGATAGTCAGTTAATAACAAATTAATTCCAATTTTGTCAATCCTATAGATATATGTATGGAAGTATGTAATGTATGTATTTTCCCAAGTATGCCCCTAGTCTAATGGTATGGGTGTGTAGTGTTTATATATAGAATTAGTTAAGAATAAATGTCTTCTCACATTTAGTATCCTTGGAACCATTAATGGAATTTAAATAGTAAAGTTATGCCCATAGGATAAACGGTAGGTGGTTCTATATTCTTGGATGATTGAACAAGTGATGAGATATTCTAAATTATGTGATTCAATGAACTCATATGTAATTTAGTAAGATTTTTTAATATCATTTTTGATCTAATATAAACATTATAGTTCGCATTATCTTGGTCAACCAAAACTCCACATGTGGGTAGTTGATTAACCCATACATATGAGTGGAGAGTAAGGGACACTCTATACTGTAATGAATGATCAGTCTATATCAGATTCATCGATAGAATGAGTGATGTAGGAGATTTTTTACTTAGCTAGATTTTTTAAATCAATCATTGTGTATGTAATTTAGTAATTTTAAGTGTGAATATGGTGGCACTACACAACTAAGTCATTTTGTATTTCAAATGTAGATTTCTCAATTATTTATGCTTAGGAATTTGTAAAGTTTAGCATTATCACTTGCAGTTGGATTGGAAGATTCCATGAGTTCAATATTTTTCAATAGCATAGGGATTCTATGATATCTAGTAAATCATATGTTTCAGCTTAATCCATGTATCTGTAGACAACCTTAGACATCATCTTAGATTGAAAAATGCAAGTAAGCATTAGCATTGAAATAAAATTCAATAAAACTTTATCGTATCAAGGGTCAAATGGTGGAGGGAGAGACACAATAAGACACTCAAGATAGGATTATATGAGTGACAATGTGATGGGCATTCATATTGAGTAACACACCAAGTACTATTGGCGGGTGAGGTTGATGAATCAAATATTGGTTAAACCATTTTAATGAAACATGTCCTTAGATCATGCAACTTTAGCATCATTATTCTTGGTTTTTAACGTAGGATACATTTGGAGAACATTTTCTACATATTAGATAAGTGTTGCAGATATTGTGTGAAGATAAGTTGTTGATTAATTTAGAGAAATAGTAATTTAGTCTTCATGATCCTTGAGCATATGATTTAGGTGTATCTGAAGATTTATGATTTCTCAGAGAAGGATTAAAAAATGGACCTTGCAAATATGGTACACATAAGTAGTGTGTAAATGGCTATCTTACATTTCATTTTTAGCTAATTATATTACATAGTCTTGGTAAGCATGGGTTTGTCTCATATTTTATGAATCATTTTATCAAACACATTAGTGGATCCTTGTGTGCAATTGATATACATTAGGCCATGTAGAGGAGATACAAATCCCAATTTTATTATGGAGCATTGTGCATAAAAAAATTGGAGTTGAAAAGTAATAATAGAGTGCATTAGTGCCATTGGCATTTCCATAGTCTTTAAGACTCCTAGGAAAGTGTCTTGGTGAGTAAGATATCATGAGAGGTGCTAGTCAAAACAAACCACATGGAATTAGTGTAGATGTTAAGTCAAGAGGGTAGACTCTGTTTTCATAATTTAGTAAAAATATTAGGAGATAATGTAAAGATGGAAGTATATTGTTTATGAAACAAGAGTTTAATACCTAATTGTGCAAATGTTGAAGAAGCTGGAGACATTATTTATTCCTTATAGAATTTATGTTGTACAAAAATGGATCACACATTGCATGTAATTATTAACAACCAAGGAAATTGTCAACCCAAGGAATATAAAGTGCATGGAATACCTATAAAGGCTTACATGTTTATTTTGAAGACACGGGAGAAAAAAATGATAAGTCAATGCTAGGATGTGTAGTAGTAATATTTCTATTGACAAAGATGAAGGCATAGGAAAATATATGTTTCTGAATCCATTAAGGAAAAATATGCAAAGGATGTAGGCATTGTAAATGTAGGAATATAATAAGAGAGTTGATACACAATAGCTAAAAGCATTGATAGGACACCTTGGCTAGAATATTTTGTGTAGGAGGGATTATTGTTAGGTGATCTTAATATTTATGCAACCAAAGATGTTGATCAATGCAAGATCAATTTGGTGAGGATTCTGAATAATCTAATCATGGAAGTGGGATTATCATAGTTCCACTTTACCTTGGATAAATAGCATTAACATCAACTTGGGAGAGTTAATTTTGACCATAATAATTAGTCACAAATAGTGTTGAAATTTCATGTACAGGATATGTAATGTTTGTTTGTTGGGTATTTATGGAACATCTCAGAATACATAGGTTTATGTCGAAAATGTCCCATGAGGCTAGGGATGCTTACAAGTAGGGAGACATAAGTATGGATTTATTCTCAATGGATTGATTCCTAGGACTCATAGGGGTTTTGATTCCATTTTGTAAGGGAATGGAGAGATTTTCAAAAATGACACATTTGTATTTCTTAAATAATATGAGACCAATTATGCAATGCACATACTAGCAAACACCCTTTATTTAGTTAGATTGCATGGATTACCACTACATTACAACTAGGGTTGATGTTAAAAGCATAGTAACAAGTCATGTTTCTCATTTATTTTACACCCTGATTAGATTTAACATGAAACCTAATTGATTTCAGTGAATTAGAACACTAAAATATGTAAGGATTAGCAACATGTTATTATTCTGATTAGTCAACTTCTAACATTAATTACCACAATCAAAATAACACTTTAATACTTTTAATTCATATGCTAGATAAGATACAAACTTGCAGACACAAAGGAATGTGTGCACTTAGCTGATTATAGATCATTTTGGAAAGTTTTGGGAGGATGCGATTTTGGAATTAGGATATTTGAACTTGAGTATTCTTTTTTCTAGGACACTATAACTAGAAACTAGCCTGGGGCAAGGCTGTACAACTCTATTAAGGTCATATTGTATTGTCTTGACCATTTTGTGTGATCTTGGACCTACTTGGATATAGGCTCTATAACTTCTCAATAATGTCAGTTTTCTAGAATTTTTTTTCACTGTCAAACCCTAATTTATGACCATCCTACCAATCTCTCTAAATACTTTGATCATGATATCAAACCCTAGTTATGGATGAGAAGTCACGTAAAATAAAAAAATTAGTTGGGTGTGGGTACGCCCGTGCACCTCCAATGTTAGAACTACCCCGAAGAGGCCTCAAACCAAAATCATTCTCCACCTAACATGTGATATCTCAATGAATGTAACTATATTTTACAACCACATTTGAAAATGCTTGAGTTGAATTAGATCTTGCTAGGAGACTTGGGGAAGGGATGTTTGAGTGCTTGTAAATGAGAGAGATTGATGTCTTAATCTAGTAAGAAGCTTAAGATCTTTGGATATTTCTACCCTAATAACTATAGATGTGTTATTTTATTATTTTAGGGAGCATTGGGTTCCTTTTTCAAGTGTTGGAAGTCAGTGTATAAATGTAGTTCCATAGGATTTCTAGGTTAGCAAATGAGGTAGTGTTTACTTTCTTGTATATGGTTCCATAGATGATTTATCAGGAAAAGGATAACCAAGAGATATTATAATACCCAACAAATAAAATGAAATTTAAATAAAATTTGGATGACATGTCAGTCGAAGACCGTAAAATTCATTCATGACCAAATATACTATCTTCACCAAACTATAGGGCCCTGTCCAAGGAAGGGAAACATGAAATCTGAAATTTGGTACTTGTTACTTGATGTTTGTATTTCGATTTCATGCATTGTGTTCTCAAAATTTTATAACATGTTAGTGTGAAAGGATAAACGAGATAAAAAATACACCTTAGAATGTACTAAGTGGGAATGGGAAAAGTTACATTTATCTTAGCAAGAGTGCAATGTTAAAACTAGAAATGTTAAACAGTGAATTTCCAATTTGGGTGTTTACATCTTATTTTTGTGTAATTTGTGCACTTGTATTTTCATGTATTATCTTTCCATCATCAACCTCTACATCCAAAGGACCCTCCTCCATTATAAAAAAAAATCTTCCTATATGCGTGTCTTTACTATATGATGAACTACTAATCTCACCTTATTGTGTGGAACTCCCCACACCACTACCTTTCCTCTGGCCTTGGATAAAATTTCTCTTTCCCTCGTGTCACTTTTATTATTCATATGACAAATTATATTCTACCATAAGTTTGTACTGATAGGTCTCTTCCATGATTCTTGTTTGGATCATCTTGAACCTATCTTAGATTAGAGACGATGTAACCCATCAATGTAACATGACCTACTTAAATTAGATATTATTCATGTTATCTTTTACATGACCTACTTAAATGACGAGTTTATAAAATTCTTCTCTCTTTTATATTGAGTTCCATCTTTCAAAAGAATTTTATAATATTTTATTGTTTGGGTAGGAATTTTACCTTCAATGTTTCCACCAGTCTCTCCCAAGTATTGATATTTGATTTTCTCCTATGCACTCTTCCTACCTATATATGCTCCCACTAAAGAGATTCATGACATTTCAGTTTGGTGCCAAAAAATTAAACCTTTTAGGATCATCCATATATTCATACTTATTAAATAAATGATTTATTATAGTTCCAAACTTCATAATTATCTTATGGTATCCAATCTTGGCTTAACCCCCATTCTTTTAATACTACATTTAAGCATTTCCTTCATCCCAACATATTTCACTTCATCATCAACAACATTGTCTACCATGCTACCTATGGGTTGTATAGTCTCCATATCCTCCTAATAGACCTACATATTTCTCATCAAAACAGTTAATTCATCTGTTCTCGTGCCTCAATATACTTTACCTCTCATGGTATTTCTTCTCCTATTTTCCATTAATTATTCCTTGAAAACAGGATATCTACAACCTTCATACCTATTACCTAATAAATATCTTGTTGGAAGATGTTTGTAACCAATTCCTACCCAAATTTGTAAATTTGGAAAACCATCAATGTTTATTGTGTGACCTTCACACCTTCTAGCCAACAACTTATTTTTTGGAAGATGTCTACAATGATGTTCTACTCGCACTCACTAATGTAGAAAACTACTAATATTTGTTGTTCCTTATTCACAAGGAAATAAAACATTTATTTAATACCAAATGATGTCAATGTGGTCAAGGAACCTAATTAAAAGTATCCTTTAACCATGCAACTCTTGGATATAGTGGATAGAATAGAACCAAATATATATCACACAACAACTTTATTATTCGTTCACAAAATAACACACATACATAGATTGATCAGTAATGATACAACCTTAACAAAATCCTAGGAGATACATACATTCATAATTGGGAAGTCTCACTTATAATATCTACGCCATCTCATAATGTTCGTCAAATACAAAAATAGCAAACAATTCATATGTCTTATCATTGGATATCGAAACATTTTTCAAGGTTCATGGGTTTGTTTATATAGGCATCCAAGCTACTAAAAAGTAACCTCAAATGTATCTACATACTACCCATCAAGGATCCTAAATTTATGGTTTGTTTTTTATAAAGACAAGGCCTGGCGGGCCCATACAAATCCATTTGGTTTGACTCAAACCTCACTAGAACCATAAATATTCATGTTTATATGTTGTTAATAATTCATAACAACATTGATAGATCTTCACTATATTTAATGAACATCTCAACTCCAATGGCACTTCATGGCATCAAGTTATACCTTTACAACATAATGTATACCTTCATGGCATGGCAGAGTCCTTTTTGGTGTGACTAGGAATTTTGGGGCATTACTTAGACCTTTCCAGCAATTGAAAAAATACAATAGAATGATTTAATTATTTTTTACTCAATGCAATTTTTTGTATGGTCCTATATTCTCCATTGCATAAATAAGAACCATGTGCTTAGATACCAAATGATGAAATTGTAGTTGGAAATTCAAATTAAGAAATACAGTATACCACACAACACTAGGAAACTCTAAACTAAATGAAATCCTTTTACACATAAAATAAATTATATTAACATCACTTTACTTATCATAGGAAATGAAAAATTACATAAACTTGAAACCAATCACAATAGATACCGTGTCTACAGAATCTTTGAGGATATATAAAACATAATAATAATGATATGAGTACATTGACCATAAATAATAGTAAGCTCATAACAACTGAACATGAATAACTCCACCCTAAAAACGATGGTTCAAAACCCCTCCTCAAGTGTAAGGGTGAGTTATTTATATAACCAAACACCATATACTTACGATATTAGTTCAAAGATACAAGATATGCATATGACATTTATTAAAGAATCCTAAATTAAATGTGTCCTAATCCTCTATACAAGAAAGGCCCAAATGACCATTAATGCATTTAAAATCACAACATAAATCGAAGATCCAAGTCAGGTCAATAATTACAACTATAGGTTAGTTAAATATTCATCAACTCCTTCCTAGGTGTAGTAAAAAAATTCATTTTGAATATGTGTGCTCCCAAAGATCACACACGCACACGCACATGCACACACACACATGCACACACGCATGCACACGCGCGCGCACGCACACACACACACACACACAAACACACACACACACACACACACACACACACACACACACACACACACACACACACACACACACACACACACACACACACAACATGTTTTTACATAAATACTCTTGGTAAATCCTTGTGTGTTTTATTAAATAATTTCATATGTCCTTATAGTCTCAGTAGTAATAACACACCATAAGAATGAACCCTTATTGGTAACATGAACCTTTAAATATGAAGTATGTGATACCTCACACGAAAGAAGTGATTCTTCATGAAAAAATATATGGGTGTCTTACAGTTTTATTTCTTGAATCTTTATGTCTTGTACCAAGTGATAAAACCTTACACTAAACATATAAAACATTGTTCTACTCATTTGAAGACATATACATATAATGGAGATGTTTTGATGCAATCTAAACCTCCAATTCCTATACACACACTTTTATTTTAATGAAAATATGTCTATTTTTCATCATTGAAATATTAACTTTCACAAAACTATGAAAGATGTTTTAGAATCTAGAAAATACTATGAATCTTTTAAACTCCCTTATATATGGCATAAAATAATATGACTGTGAAAACATGCAAACAAGTACTCTTAACTATTTTTCTTTGAATAAAATTTCTTGTGAAGCTAGACGTTTTTACATAAAGAAGCTATTTTTTCATAAACCACAAGGATTAAAGTTTTAGTTAAAGTGGCCTTCTTATATGTATTTTGAGACCCTTGAATAAATTATTTAATATTATTTTACAAATCACACACAAATCTCATTATAGTGGTCATCTCAGGAGGCAAGGAAGTATTAGTGAATTTGTAGGAACAAATGTATGAGACAAGTAAAAAAAACTTGTGAAACATTGGGAATGATATATGGAAGTTGAAAATTAAGTGAATGATTAACTTATAGATACCTAAATTTGTAAAAATGCATATGGAAATCAATCTTAGCATTTATCTTAGCCCATAAATAATTGTGTGATAAATCGCATGATTCACACACTTGCCTTTCTCAATAAACACTACTAACCACTAGGTAAAGATTTTTATCCATCATTAACTAGTCAAATCCCTATTCTTATAATAAAATACACATCTTCAAATATATGGTCACCTTCTCCAATGGACATATTTCATTTTGAATTTTTCCTGGATGAATTCAGTCATGCAAAAAAAGTCACTAGGATGAATTTATTAAAATTTGATGACTTCATCCTAAGTACACTTAATGGTCACATTTTCAAATTCAAAATTTACCTATTCATTCATGTGTCATTTTAATTATGAATATTATCACAACATCCTCCTATATATTAAAATTCATCTAGGCCATTCAAATTGAATCCTACATCACATCTTTGAGCTATCTGGGAGATCGCAACAAATCACCCAATTGTAAAATTAGTTTATCAAGCATATTCAACTATCTTTAAGTCTACACATGTCACTAAAAGATTCCTCAGGTCATTTGTTAAGCAATAAATATATGTACACAAAATATCATTACCAAGATTTGGATTTCCTAATAGGGTATTAATTTCCAAAACAAATTAAAATATACATCTTTAACACATTCTCTAAGTGGGGAACTAATGCCTATTTAGAATATTTCTATGTAGGTGTGGTAGGGGTCACACACCCCAAATCAAAATAACCCTTTTTTAGGTCCCAAGAAAAGGAGGAGTAGAATATAATTTCTAATTAACTGCATAAAGATGAGCACGTTAATTCAACCATAAAAAAGAGCTTTAGACAAAAATTAACACAATGCTATAATCTATATTTAGTCAAATTCACCAAAGGATAAATCCAGTGAAAGTAGACAATTTTGCTTGAGTGAATTTATCTATGACAAATGAATTCATCTAGATTGAAAAAGTACACTCCTAAATTTTTATAATCCCTTAAAAATAATTTACGCATTCTCCCTACACATTTTCAACATACAATCAACTCATCTCAGTCCAAAATTGGTGCAATCCTCACTAAATCCTAGATTTACATTCTTAATTTAGCTCATTTATGCTTGTTTTTTAATTATAATTAGAGCTTAATTCATTAACATGTAATTATTTAATACCCTAGTAAGATTAACCCTAAGTTTAGTCTTACATTTTAGTCAACCCACTTATTTAATTTATATGTAACCTATAATTCCATTGTTTACCCATGTGGTTCTATAATACTTATAATCTTATTTAGTTTCATACTTATATTATAGTTTTATTAGAAAACCCTAAGGTATTTTGTGTTCATTTATGTAATCATGGGTACTAATGATTATCCACACATTATTTTTAATCCTCAAATCCGTTCCAAAATACTACTTGTCACTTCTCAATGGGAGTGTGCTCTTAATAAACCTTTCATCCCTCCCCCGTCCTATAGGTTATATCTTGGTGGATCATCACCTAACAAACCAATATGTATGATAAATCACACACCTATCCACAAGGTGTTTGCACTCAATGTATGACATGAAAGACCTCTAACCAACCCTCTTCTTAATACAGGTAACATTATAAATATAAACATGGTCACCCCTACCTCCTCAATTTCAAACTTCTCCTAGCAAATAGTATGACCTCATAGCTCAACTATAAAATACTCAAGCTCGCATTTTTATCCTTAAATCATTTCAATGCTTGGTAGCACATAAGGATATTTTACATAAAGAACTCAACCAAGCCACAATCTTGGCTAATGTGGGACCAACATTTTTTTTTTCCCTTCTCAACATTTTGAAGAATATTGACCATCACATTTCCTTTGATAAAGATAAATCACCACCTCAACACATCGTGGACCTCAATTTTTTCTTATACACATAATTTTGAATCTTCACAAATATAGTAAAACACACTTATCGATAATGGATCATGCCTCCACATATGTAGGAAGACCTTCTTAATAATAATGGGTTGTGATACATACCTCTCAAAAAATATGACACGTTAATCAAATGGTTTGACAAAGTTCCTCAACTAACAGTTGATATACCACCTACCCATAATTTTTGGTCCTAAGACAATACCTACACAATTTTATATTTGCAATCACACTTAAACTATAATTTCTTATTAGGACATACATGGACCCATGTCATGGGGTTATTTCCCTCCACATTACATAATTAATTCAAATATATGTATGATGGACATGAATATTCATGTTGTGCAAATAATTATCCTTATAAATATTATTGATTAGTGAGGTATGATGACTCCTCCATCCCATAAACTAGCTCCTACCAACCACCTACATCACCCATTCCAATCCAGGCATAAAATAAACCTACAATATGAATAATAACTTAAATTCAATCATCTCTATCATAATGATACAAAAACACCACATATGGTTATGTAAGATACTAAGTAACACTACAATAATGATAACAATGAGGAATACTATATTCCCAATTGTATCAATAACATGTAAGGTAAAGTCAAATTTTATCCTATAGTACCTGGAGATTACTGTAATTATTATAACTCATTTTACATCAGTCATTTATATGATTTTTCCCCATCATAGAAAGCATCTCCTATAATAGATTCTTCGGTCAACACCAATGTTGAAAATAACCATGGTATGACAATTACTCCATCATAAGTAGGGCACAAAAATAAATGGAAACTCATTCATCACTAACACGCCAATAGTTGTGCTACTAATACTTTAGAAATACTTGTAATATTCATAGAAGCACACATTAAGTAATACGCTCTCACTAAAACATCATTGAATTTATCACACAATTTTTCTTGCCCTACATGCTTAATAATTACTCCACCATAGAATTACACACGTGAATCGTCAAGAACACCACCTAATTCTCCTATCATACTCCAACCACCATTTGGTCCTCAATTGGACTCTTTGATGACATATGTAAGCCCAAATGTGAAATATCATACAACTAGAGGCTACTTTTTAATTAATATCACATTCAAAAATCTCCAGGTGAAGTCCTAATATATATTGGGACCTACTTCATTACATAATGTAACTCTGATCATATTGTTTCAATAGCAACAAAATGAGTATGTGACATGGTTTAATGCAATTGATAAAACCCCTAGAACTTTTACCACAATTTTTCCCTCAATAGGGATTTAATTTAACTATCCCATAAGGTTTTCATTAACGTAGTTAATTAGTAGCAATAGTTCATCGTAACTCTATTCACTATTTTGTCAATGTACAATTAATGTACTAATAGTCCTATAAAATCGTCTCTTATTACTTTTCGTAATAATATTGTATTGATTTACTTTCATACTATTCTAGTGTTTAATACCTAATTTAACATGTTCTTCATTTTCTTGCATCAAGCTAGTTCCATACTTGCGAGATAGTTAAATAGATATATAACAATATTTTAGGCCTTTAACAAAGGTTAAGCCAATTCAAACCGTCATATCTAATATCTATAAACCCAGGTTACATGTTCCTCAATGAGGGAGAACCATACTAATAACCTTAAACAATATACCACAACTCTAAATTGATATACAATTACTATTATAATTATAACCCAAACTCATTGAATCACCACCCATTTTAACAACTCCCATATGCTTAGAGAAATGAGTTTAGTTTCTTCCTAATTCATTACTCAAGGATTACATGTTATCATCACATCTTTTAGTTCTTTTCAAAGGTTCATGTCTCATTTGTACCTTCATAAAAGGATAGGGGTATTCACCATGTCAGCAAGACATATAGTTACTTATTAATTTTAATAATAATATAGAGAAGCTTAATCTAATTCTTCTATAACCAAGATGGATCTTGTCTTGATTTTTTATAGTATTACCCATAATTTTATTTATCTTCCTATTTGATTAGTTTAACTATTAAACAATATTCTTGTAAATTTTAATGTTAGGGTATTTACTTAGCTGATACCAAAATGTAATATTCAAGTTACATAGTTTAAACCATTAAAAGTATTTTCTTCTTTCACCAAAATATCTTCATATGGATAATGATAAAAAAACTTATATCTATGGCCAACCCTTCACATACAATCCTAAACATGTATCGTTTATAATTTAAATGCTTCGTATATAAGTTATGGAGGCTTAATCTACTTCCCATAAGGTCAACTAACTCAAAATAGTATCTACATCAAACATCTTTCTTATTTAATTCATATTGCTTATCAAATATATTTTATTTCCCGTACCTTCTTAAGTGTAGAAAAGTTAAGGTATTATTCCATATATAACCATCTTAGCCTAAAGTAAACCTTTGTTATTCATTCATATTGTTACAAAACACAATAGTTATATGGTCTCACTTCTCATCACGGAGGCTTAACTAGTTCCTCAAAATACTTGGCATACTCTTTTAAAAGTATTTTTACTTTTTACACATATAAGTAATTTAAGAGATAGCAATGAAATTTCAAGTTATAGCTCCCTGTTTTATTTAAATCTAAAACTCAAGAGTAAGAATTTAACTCAGACTACTAATAAAATATTATGATATGCACCCACAAGGATGCCTATTTCTATGGTGGTTTATTGAAATTCAACTAAAGGCCTTTCTTACTTACACATTTAAGAATGTAGACTTATAATCATCAAGTAAGTATTATCTACAATAAAACAATACAAATTTAACAAGACTATCTTGTACAAAAACTATTACTATAGATCGATTTTAATGCACTAATGACATATCCACATTAGAGTGATAAGATATGCATTAAGGACCCCAAATTGGTTCAAACAAAATTATAATTTTTACTAATGATAGTTTTTTCTTTTGACCATTAGTTCTAAATGGAACATATAACAGAGAGGTTAAATGAATAATGGGCATTTAAAAATATCAATATTATGTTATAATTTAGGCCAACCCATAATGGGTTTGTAACCATCATCCAATAAACTCAACGTATATCAAAAAACCCAAATCTAAGACATTAGAAACATGCATACATTCAAAAAAATATGTTTCTCAAATTTTCCCTAATGGAATCATCCACATACACCATAACAAGTCATTACCAAACTATTTTTAAATAATATTATACTAGTTACAATAGCATATACCTCCCAATACAAGTACATTTTGATTATTCTTCCTATACCAATTTATGAAAGTGTAAATCACAATGAACTAATGTGATTTATTTTTATCTTTATTCAACATTTTCCTTAATCTTCTTTCATTGCAGCAAGGAGAATACTTCAATGCAAATCAGTAATCATCATTTCTTCCATCTTTACTGTAAGTACCTATAGTAGTTAATGACTCAGCTCAAAAATGAATTGGCATGATTATCCTTTACGTAAACATGCGTAAAATATTATGTGAGAACTATACAATAGAGTAGGGGATAGAGAAACAATATTTTCCAATCACTTTATTTCATTCAAGTTCCATCATGGTCAAACGAATCAAGAAGAGAGAGAGAGAGTGCAGCTGAGAGAGAGAGAGAGAAGACGAGAGAGAGAGAGAGAAGAGAGAGATGAGAGAGGAGAGACCGAGGAGAGGGAGAGAGATGGAGAGAGAGAGAGGAGAGAGAGAGAGCGACAACATTATTCAACAAATGGAAAAACAACATAATATTTCATCCATACAAGAAAACAAAGTCCTTCTTTTCCACATATAATACATCCAAAATAACAAGGCTTCTAGACAAAAAACTAGGTAAGTCCCCAAAATATCTATGCACATACTAAATGTGTATGTATAATTGTATATGTGTATATACATTTGTACTATATTAAGCAATAACATATACCCATGTGTATCGTACACATATTTACAAATATGTGAAACATATTCATGGATATAAGTATATACATTTCAGCCCATTTTTTTTTTTTTGATTATGGGTAAAAGAGAGTTGAGGGGACCCTACCCCAAATAATAAGGAGAAAAAGATTTATCGATGAGGAATGAATGAAGCGTCCTCTACCAGTGGCACATAAAATCAAGGAAAACACAACTAACAATACAAACTAATAGCAAAAACACAAACATGAAATATCATCCTTGGGATCCATTCCCATGGGATCTAAGGTGCATCTTAAGGGATTCATTGTTCCCTTTCTTTCTTCTGCTCACAATAGACCAACCATTACTGGGAATTGGATTTACATTTTCAGTTGTGTGAACCGGCAAGCCCGTTTCCGTATTATTGTTTTCCAATTAAATACCAAGAGGAGAGGTCGAAGTCCCCACCTCATGGACTTCCTCTACATTGTTTAAAAAATGGGGGAGCCTCCTCCTCTACTGAATCCCAATCCTCATTCGACAGATCCCTCTCAAACTAGGCATTTGCATGACTGTCAAAAACCCCCAAAAAGCTTTGGATCCCACATTCTTCCACAAGACGTGTGTTCTTGCATGTTTCTCCCATATTGCCAATCCATAGCTACATGTCAAGTGACAATAGCGTTTTGTCCTAAGGGAAACAATTCATAGTCCAAGTTTTGGAGTCCATATTTTTGGAGGGGTATGCATAGAAACATGGACAATAGATGTAGGTGGAATATTGGTAGTAGGAGGTAGGTGTAGGTATCAGAATAGGAATGAAGGTATCATTGGATATCGAAGGTGAGTTCAATTATCATTTGGCCTCATCAGGAATAGTTGAATAATAAGATATTATTCTTAAGGGTATTCAGAAAGATAGTATTGAGGGTCAATGGATATCTTTCTTGGTAAAGTGATCAGAAGTCTCGTTCAGGGAAGAATAAAATGATAAGACTATTGAGGAGAATGGGGGGGTTCCCAAATTTAAAATTGAATCTAAATTAAATTAAATATATTTTCATAGTATATACTATAATAATGATATTCAGGAAATAAAATACAGTAATGTACAATTAATAAGCATTCACATTTCTACTGGAACATTTGTCAATAGTGTCACAGATTCTAGATGATGGTTCAAACCATATAATGCAATATGAAAGAAGTTTTCCCACTGGGGACAGGAGTGCCCTAGGCACTAGTGACGATCTGGGCACTTGTTTTGTTTTAGATTTTTAGGTTTCTAAATTTTTTTGGTCTAAGTTCTTCACTCCAATATTTTATTTGTCACTCTCATATCATTGTTAGGGTTCCAATTTACCTGTACCTACAAAACGATGACTACTGTATTACCACAAACCACATCAAAATCTAATAAAATTATGAGAATGTGATTCCGGACTGCCCCTATTAATCACTCAAAGAGTGAACTTATGACTGCTCATTGCTACTACAACATCTCAGACTTCCATGTAGTTCTTTGTTATGTGGTGTGTATTGTTCTATGCCTTAGGTTTCCCTTTAAAATTACACAATGATATCAGGTTATATCTAAATTTTACTGAGTTGTTAGAATGTGTGTGATAAAATAAATGAACTCCCCTCCTCTGTTGTGTATGCAGACCAATGTGCCCTTATCCCTTTTATGAGTGTGCTAGATGTATGATTTTAAATGATCTAGACTTTGCGCAAGCTTAGGTGGATGATATATAATGCTTATAGTTCTTAAGCCCATGAATTTAGAAGAAGTAACTAAATATATGTGTATGGTGTGGTGATTAACTAAAATAATATTTGTAAAAACCCTAACTCCAGAGTAATATATGTAAACTATAATAGAAGTTTCTATATACAAGATGACACAAGAAATAAGCTAATAAATATGAAAACCCTAGGTGGCAGAGGGGCAAGAAAGCCTTAGTTTATTTGTGTTGTCATGGAACTGATATGTCTAAAAAATCGATGAACATAGGGGCAGACTATTGCAAATGTGCATATAGAATTCTGGAGTTGTGGGATATGCCTTGACTGGGGTACCTGGACTGAGTTATGGGTTCTTAGGTGCTTAAAGTATTCGACTAGGCACTTGTAACTACGAAAATGGCCAAAAATTGAATTTTGTTGGTGCCCCCCTCGCAAGGTTTCGTTGATAGTCCGTTTTTTGTCTCCTATATGTTTTGTTGGATGATTACAACAAAAGTCACCTATACGAATACACAGAGATAATGACCTGCAAAACCCTCAAACTACATCAAATCCCAAAAATAAAAGATGCAATATGGGATTCAAACTTGAACCTGGCAGTCACCCGACTGAGTGAAGTATGACGAGCATTGCACTATATCCATTACCCATGTATTTCTTATGATATGTGATAGGATCATATCTTAGGAATCCCTTGGGCAAGTGCATTGATAGGGGGTGATAGATAGACGTCCAATGTAAATATATGTGTGGATTGTTCAATGGAAACTTCCCCTCCACGAATTTGTGTAGAAAATACAGCCTCGTGTCCCTATATGAGTGATAGATGGCATGCATTTGAAAAAGCTTATTAGAGCCTTTGTGCAAACCCTTAGTGATGATAGTAGATGATTAGAGGCTTGGTCTTTATTATGGTCACATAGCTTTGTATTTGTTGGTTCACTTGGTTGGAATTTTGAATAACAAATAAAGGCGACTCATAAGAAAATAAGATGTCCAAAAGATAAAAGAATCCAAACAAGAGTGAGTTAAGGTAAAATAAGGTGGACGGTGCAACAGAAGCACGAAGGTGCTAGAATCAAGTCTAAGTGCGTAGTGTCCAGAGTCTTAAAGAAAAGTATTAAAGTGTATACTGGGTTGTAGGGTTGTCTAAGACCAAATAGAAAGTAAGAAAGACAAAAAAAGAGGCCCAAGACAGTAGTCAATTACTAGTTTTCACACTAGGACTCATATTAATGAAAAGTTGCTTTTTAGGACCTAGAAATGTACCAAAGTGGCGTGATCTAAATGTTCCCCCACTTTATGTTGTTAGTGAATACTCAATAATAAAATTAGATAAGATATTTATACCTCAATAAAAATGTGATGGTGATGTGGATAGCATGTTGCGGCTAAAAGTGAAAGCGTGGAGGGATTAAATTAAGCATGAAGCGAAGAAAGCGGAAGTATTCCTAGTGGCGAAAGGTATTATATTGTACCATGTTATACCAATTGTTGTGTTTGATTGGGGTACTTCTGTTGTGTATAAGTTGAACCTGCAAAAACAAAGAGTGAAAGAATAGTCAAATTCATGTATTATGAAAACTGATGAAAAATTAGTAAAAACCTGAAAGTGTGGGTAAACTTAGTAAAGGGAAAGGTTCACCTGTTCGTGCAGGTGAAAAGGATTAGAAAAAATGTATCCCCTAAACTTGTAGGAGAGTAATTGTTTTGGTTATCTCGTGCCATGCCAGAGAGATTTTTTGGGAGAGATTGGTTATGTGTTACTCTCCTTCCATGCTTCTTCCAACTCGCACCACTACAAATGGTACGTCCCATATAGTTCGTATTGTTTTATTTATTTGTTGTAGAATATAGAGAAGGAAGAATGCATTCTAATTACTGTAGGACTTATTGCAGACTGTGAAAATCTCTTTGTGGACTTTGTGAATTGGTTGATCTGAGACGTAACTTAACTGCCCCTAGTTATAGGGACACCTACGAAAGGTTAGGGAAAACACCCCAGGTGCTAGTGTCTATATCTGGCTCCTTTGGGTGGTCTTGGTGAATTGAGGACCTAAGTCCGAATCTAGTGTTTCTATAAATGTAGTTTGTTTTTCCTTCGCTTGAACTATGTTAGTGTTTTTATATAGGGTGGAGATTTCACCCAGAGTATGCCCCCGTTTTTAGGGGGTTGCATGCAACATCGTTAGGAAAGAATGTGGCCCAAAAGAGAGGACCAGATCTGATCAGAAATTTTATCCAATAGGGGGAAGTGTATGGTAGGAACCCAAGGCATAGACAAAAAAAATAGTGGCTAGATACATTCTTGTGTCAGTATATAAAAATGACGTAATTCATGACATAGAAAAGTATGAAACAAGAAAATGTGCATACAAAAGAGACCATAAAAAATGGGTTTCATAGTATATGGGAATCCCTCATAATGTCACACGACAATCAGGAATAAAGCAGCCAAAATCATACAGTGTGCAAAGAAAAAATGTCATAGCCACAAAAAATGGTATACAATAGCAAACAATGTTTACACAATAGCAAGAAAAGTATAGGACATCCTGGTGGCAAATAGGTCCTATAAGACAAATGTTACACATGAACAATAGTTATAATGTTAGAAAGAGATATGAAGTATGTCAAAGCATATATAGTCAATGGAAAGTAGTTGCTAGTAAGAACAGGGAAGAGGAAGTAGTGACAAAAGAAAAAAACAATTAGCACCTATAGAGGTGTAAGAGAGGGAGATGAAGATGCCCTAAAGAGCTTGGGTGGGCTTGGTAAGAGGTTACAGTTTCACCCCATCATGATGCAGTTAAAATATATCTGTAAAAATTCACATCCACAAATATAAAAACAATTGAATGTGCATGCGTATATAAAAATATAATGACATATATTCGATATCCATCTACATAGTAAGAAAATTCTAACATGTGAGTATAATAAAAAAAAAGAATAATTACAACCAAGAGATATAACATGTTGTGAGTGTGAATGGAATGGAATGCAAAGTGAATTTGATAGGAGCAGCGTGCCCCGTGAAAAATGGTGAAGATATGAGATGAGGTTCATTTATAAAAATCCTCTCAACAATCAAGATATGGAACCTAGAACAAGCGTAGGTGTGTCATCGGTAATGGTGCAATAAAGTTGCTACAATATAAGATCAATAACGCATTAGAGGAGCTATTAGCTATAGAAAAGGATTAATATGAGCTGTTGAAAATAGACTAAGGGAAAGACGTATCATGAAGTGCGTAACGTGAAATTTGTAGTTGTGTGTGAGGTTCATTTCAGGATTTATAACCTTAGTAGTCAATATCGAACCGTTGAACTAGAGTGCGTCATAGGTAGTGATGATACAAAGAGTATCAAGAGGTGAAATGATGCTCAAAAAGATGAAAACATGAAGCACAAGCATAATAATAGAAATGGGAAACATTGATGATGGTAATAAGAGGGTGAAGAAGCATGATACCCCCCAAGTGTAGATGATGAATAAGATATCAACAAATTGAAGGGCAAGGGTCCTCCACCCGAGTTGAGGAGATAAAGGTGTGTGACCATGCCTAGATTAGTGGTGTTAGGTATCGATATGTGTTGAAGGAAGCTTAGGAGGGGGAACCATATGTGATGGAGACGAGGAGGGTGTGAACACTAAGTGAAGGAGAAGAGGAGGTGATGAACTCCTATTGTGAAGGGGTTTTCGGTAGGGGAGTTAGGCGACAAGGATGGACTAGTGGATGATGAAAATGAGTAGGTCACGGGTTGAAGGAGAAAGGTGTAGAATTTGACTTATATTTAAAGGCCCGTTGGGCTTAGCTGCTAAGATAGGGAAAATGAATCCAAGAGGAGGCAAGGCAACACAGTGGATGGTTTGCTGTAACACCTTGAGAATGAAAACTTTATTATTGTGAATGAATTTGAGACATAAGTGGGTCATCGAAAAGAAGCCTTATCATCATAGAGCCTAAAGAATGCCTAAGAGCATGTCACAGCCTTAGAAGAAAGGTCCAAAATGAATGGCACACGCATGGTGAGAATCCCAACTATAAACTAGGAATCTTGATTGAAGCCAATATTTGGAATAGATATGAAATTTGAGATAAGGGATAGTTTGATAGCACAAGGAATGCATGAGCATGCACATAGATTTTTTGATGGAACGATCGGTGTTATGACAAGATAAAGATCCAATAGAAAAATCAATATGCGTGTATTAGAAGAGAATTTAGCATGAGATTGTGATCAGAGAAATGGTATGAGTTGGTGGAGATGATTAGTAGTATGAGTAACTAGAAAATCAAGAGACCCGATGTAGGAGGAGGCCATAACATGATAGTATTGATTAGCTAAAGAATTAGCATCTTGTTTTTTCATGTTTAGGCAATGGATTGATATTTTGAGATTTTTGGGGTCATTGATGGCTTTGGATGCCACAGCTCTAGGATATTGATTATGGTCATTGTTGATGAGATCTTGAATGGATATTACTAAGATTGAAACATTGAGTAATTGAAGCCCAACACATTGATGATAGTAAAATCTATCATTTTCGTTATAATTGTGGCCCTAAGGGTGAGATGGATCAAGATTCAGTGGTGGTGGAAGCGTAATAATATTCTCTTAAGAATTTGTGGCAATATCAGGCATAGAGCACAAAGATATTCAGTAAACGTTATGCTTTAGAGATTGGTCATGAATATTTTCAGGAGGCAAGGTAAAGCAACAGCTTAACAATATATTTTTCTTCTATGGGAGTAGGAGATGGCTTGAAATATAATTTCCTTGAAGCTAATAGAAGATGACTTAGAATCCATTATATTTAATCTTGACTGTAGGTATATTATGCTTTTCACATAAGTAAGAGTATGCATAGCTGATCAAATGATGGAGAGATCTCAAAGCTGACACTTCTTGAAACAGAGACAAAAAACCTTTGGGAAAAAATCTTTGCCGTTGAGAGTCCACGAGTATATTCGACATCTTATCAAACTTGTTCTTAAATGTAACACATAATTCTACTAGATGCATCATTAGATCCTTGTTGATATGTGCAAGTTGATCCAATATGATAAACTTACAATCGATTATTGATTGAAAATTGATAAGAAAAGTATCGATTAAATGTGTAAATTATTTACCGAATGGACAAGTAGATTATAGAACTAACACATACATACTTGGGAGGCTCTTGGAAAAATATTTTCTAGTAAAGTATGATCATCTACATAATCTAGACATGACACATTAAAAGATCAGAGATTGACCTTGAAGGGTAAGCAGTAGGGGTGACGAATTTTTGGAGGATGTGCAGAAGTGGAAATGGCGGGTGCAAAAGGAGTGTGGAGGAGTAAGGTGAAACAAAAAGATGGAGATGCATGAGAAAGTAGCCTGTTGGAGATTACTTATTTGAACGTGGACATCCTGATAGAGAAAGGTAGGTCTTGAGTGCCACATGGAAGGGGACTTTCAATGTGATGATAAATAAGAGGTGGACTGAGTGGTTGGTGGGAGTAGAACAGATACGGGAATAGTGGAAGTAAGTGAAGGGGGAACTATATGCGTGAGTAGAAATAGGCATAGAAGCGGTTACTGGATGTAGGAATATTAAGATAAACAAGATTGGTGGTTCTATTACAAATAGTAAATAAGTGCCAAATCTAGATCTTAGGAAGTTCAACAAGATGAGCATTGGCTCCCTAAAGGTGTCTTTAGTAAAGGGTAATAATATTGAGCCTGATAAGAATATTGTCATTAAATGGTCTAGAAACAAGTGGGGTACGAGTGGATGGGTCACCAAATGAAATTTAACATAAATAATATTTTGTAAAACCCCTTATATGTAGAGTAACATATTAAACTATAATAGGAAGTTACTAGAATCCAAATGAACACAAAAAAATAAGCTAATAAATATGAAACCCTTATGCAAGAGAGGAAAGAAAGACTAAGTTTAATTCATGTCTCCCTAGAAACTATAATATGGTCATGAAAACCATGATGGGAGGGGAAGACTGTTGTAACTAGCATAATAAATTTTAGATCTTTTGGATATTCTTGGACTAGAATTTAGACAGTTTAGGGGTTCCTTTCCTGATGTTAGAGTCTGCTACTAGGCATCTGTGAACGGTGAAAATGGCTGAAACCTAAATTTTCTGGTGTCGCAAGTATTGCAAAAGTTTTTTTTTATCACCTATAGTCCGCCTTTGATGATCACAAATTTTCCTATAACCTGCAAAGAGATAATGACCTGAAAAACCTCAAAACTACAATCAATCTGAAAAATAAAAATATTTAATGAGGACCTTCTAGTTGACCCCGACCCCGGCGTCACCTGACTAAGTGAACTTACGATGGGTGTTGCACTACATCTTAGAATCCATGTATTCTTGTGTGTGTGATATGAATCATGCTCTAGGAATCCCCCCTCGTTAATGCGCTGATAGCGGGTGATAGCTAGATTACCAATATAAATAGATGTAGAAAAATTATCTTCCTTCCATAAGTGTAATGCAAAAATATATTCCCTTGTCCATTATATGAGTTCTAGATGATTCGTTGATGCCTCTTATATGCCTTTGGATACAACCTTAGGTATGACATATACGCTTAGAGCTTGATCCTTGTTATGGCACATAGATTTGTATTTATATGATTCCCTTGTTTGAATTTCATAATTGAAAAATGTAAGATGACCATAAGAAAAAAGGATGTCCAAAGATAAAAGAAGCTCAAAAAGATGAGTAAAGTAAAAAACAGAAAGAGGTAGGGTACCTAGAAGGAGGAGGATGCCTTGGGCGGTACATCCTTCTAGGCTGGTGTCAGATTCATGAAAGATAAATAAATAAAGTTTCATACTGTGTTATATGTTTCTACGACCAAAGAAAAAGAAAGAAAATTACATAATAAGCGAAGAGCCAGACAATAGTTAATTACTGTTTTCTCACTTAGGATCATTTAATAACAAGTACCTTTATACGTTAAAACGACCTAGAATGTACCCAAGTGCATGATTTTGTGTCTACAATGATGATTGCCTTTTTTTGGGGAATTTCATAATTAACAATTGAATGTCAACACCAAAGTGTTAAAGATGACCACGAAGCAAAAGACCCAAAGAGTAAGAAAAGATAAGACGGACGTGGTGCCCTAGAAGGGGCAGGATTTGGTCTAGGAACTTCCTATCCTACTGAGCACCTAAGTGTCCGAGGGTCATAAAATATAAGTCATTCAAGTGTTTGCAGAGCTGTAAGATGTGTAAGATCAGTAAATGTAGAGATAAAGCATCAAATTCCAAGAGAGTTTTCAACACTATTTTCTTGATTAGGAATCATGTAATACATTAGTATTATTCAGGACCTATAAATGTCCCAAGTGCATCCGATTTTTGTGTCTACGTAACTCGATTCTACCCCAACTCGGCTTCAGCAAAACCAAATTCAATTTTATTTCAAATCAGTCCCACTTCAAAAGAATATGATCATTTCACCATCTCAAAATTCAGAGTAAAAAAACCTTAAACCATAGTTCCAACATACCGATCTTAATCCAATAAGGTAGTTTTTTACTTGCAACAGCGATAAGCAAAGTATTCTTCAAAATAGAAAGGAACCATTATTCCATAGTTATTTTGCTTCCTTATGGACTAAAAAAAACTACATGCAACCAAAACTTACTATGAGATGAATAATATATTAGCATCGGTCCATTTGGTACTACAACTGAGAATCTCAATATCAAGAGAAATTTCATGTGTAATATAACCACCCAATCAACTGGTAGACTTAAGAACAAGGTAATAATAATATACATCCTAAAAATCATAGAATTAATTATTATTCTTTGATCAAAGTCTTAGGATATCATACATAATTCCCCCTATCACTGATCTCTGCCATATGCGTGAGCATTGAGTATAAATTATTCTATCGCAATTAAACCCTATTCCTCCCTATCAATTTCATTCAGGTGTGAAAAATTGTGCCCAAACTTATCTAAACCATTGTACAGGTCACCCCTAGTTCAAGTACACATCTCTCAGTATCCCATTCCCACTTACAACTTCTATAAAGATACCTGTTAGCAACTCAATTTGCATAAAAATAATCAAGAGTAGAATTTGAGTAATCAGAATTCTCTTGTCCCAAAGTATACCTGAACTAGAACAATTGATGAAAAAGTTTGGGAAGAGTACTAGAAAATACTTTATATGAATTCTAGAACTTGCATAATAACCTGGACAGAGGCACCTAGGTGATTACTATTACACCATTTCATGTCTACTTTTAACTCAGCACTCGTTATTTCTACTAATCGCCCTTTTGTTGAAGGGGGTATACAGTCGGGAACACTCTACGATCCCTCATAGGCTACTATACAATATTGTTATAAAAAATATTCTCATACAACACATGACATTCTCCACTACTTTCTATTTATTCCCCCTAATGACCTATTCTGGGGGAAAACGTGAAAAATCTCATCATGAGTAATTTATTTCATACATTCAATTTCAAAAAAAACATTCAATATTTGAATCAATTCAATCTATCGGTACAACATTAGCATGACTTTAGCATAGCTTCCAAATGACCTAACATGGAAGACATCTAGCATTTTACAAATTGTGGCACCCATGGAGTGGGGGAAATGAGATGTCATTTCCTATCCTATACTACTCCTATGTGGGTTATTCAACATGGATCGAAATGGAAAAAAAATTGGTCTTTATCTATCTGCAGTGGTTGGACCTTTTGAGGATGTTGTCATAGTTGGAGGGTAACACTAGACCTCTCTCCCTAACACTCTTCCTCTAGTGGTAGGACACCCAAATCCCTTAGTTTTTCAAACATACAAAATTGGGTTAGGATTGATCACTCCGAACCCCTTTCAAATCTCCAAATTCCCAAAAATCAAATCATCAATTTTGTCAAGTGTTCCCTTACAATGGTTTGCTATCTTAATTTACACCATATGGATCAACTCATTGATCCATGGTTCACTAGGCTATATGTTATTATTTTACACGTACTTCTTAGGACTTCTCATAGGTATGTTCCTTACTTACTTTACACTACTTGAATTCCATTCAAATAACATAAAGGGGGGAAAATGTAAACACAAAATCATGCATATACTATTATTCTACTATACCTCCAAGGACGTTATTTTATGTATGGATCTTGAGTAAGAAGAGCATTCACTAGTGACACATTGTCTAGTCCATCTGCTTGCTTTGTTTGTTTCTATTGTTTTATCTTTCACATTTTTCACTTCTACACCTAGTTTTGGTCATGTCATAGGGATCCTTATCTACCACTCTTCTCATGTTTTCTATTGGTTGTCTCAAGATAATAACATCCAGATTATTATGCAAGTTCTAGAATTCATATTGAGCATTTCCAGTACTCTGCCCAGCCTTTTCATCAGTTGTTCCAGTTTGGGTATACTTTGGTACAAGAAAAAGTTAGATAAGTTCCTTATCTCTCTCATTTTCTTACATACTTAAATCTTTGAGGTTCCTAGCATTTGTATTTAATTATACATCATTATAGTGACTCTGAAATTAGAATTTAACCTAATATTTTGTTAAATCACATAGTAGTTGTGATCTAAAAATGTAATAACTGGTGTTGGCATGTCAATAATAACAATGATAAAATCAAGAGGTGCCAATGAGGGAGGAGGCACAACATGATATACATGATTTGCATAGGAATCAATAGTCAGCTTGTCATGTTTAGGTAGTGGGTCATTGAATATTTTAAGCTTTTGATTATTGTTGATCGGATTAGAATTAGATCACTCAGGGAGCTTGATCGCATTATTGTCAATAATATCTTGAAGGAGATGTTTGATTTTAAAACATTGATCAGTAGAATTCCCATTGTATTGGTAATAATTACAATGTGCATTTTCATCATAATTACAGCCACATGGTCAAGAAGGATCGAGATTAAGAGGTGGAGGAAGAGCAATTAGATTTATTTTGATGAGTTGTGGTAATAGGAATTGAGGTGTGCAAGGTAGCTTAGTAAAAGTGCACCTCAGAGATTGTAATTAAAGTGTGGCTAGCGTAGAAACAACATTGACAATAACTTTGAATTATGTAGGCTTAGTGGATGGTTTGAATGCAAATTTGGCATGAAACTTGTTAGAAAAGGAAGTGGTAGAAGTATCATAATACTTCAATTTTCCCATAGATAATAGTTTTCTTTTACATAATTTGAGTGTGTGACACAATTGTTCAAAATAAGGAGAAGTGTCAAAAATGATACTCTCTTAGAGTGGATGTAGAATAATTTTAATGAAGATCTCTTGTAATTTGGAATCAGCTAGAACATTGATCATTTTGGCAAGATTGTTCTTATACTGTAAGACATAGTCTGCAAGATGTTCATTGAATCCTTATTTGATTTTGGCTAGTTGTGTATAGGATATCTTAGTTCCAGTTTTCATAGAAAAATGTGCAAGGAATGGGTTAGCTAAAGATATAAAATATGTTACCGAATAGATAGATAGATCATAGAACCATTGCATTACATAGTCATGTAAGCTTCAAGGAAACAATTTTTCCAATAGTGTAAGGTCATTAGCATAGTTAAGGCATGCAATGTGAAAGGATCAAAGGTGCTCCTGAGGGTCAAAAAAGCCATTGAAGGTGGGAATATTAGGTGTGACAAAGTTGGAGGTAGTGGATAATATGAGATGTTGGGTGTAAAAGGGATATGAAGGAGGAGTGAGGAATCTATAGATGGAGAGGAATATGAAGTGGATTGTTGTAACTAGCAAACTTAGGATTTTAAATTGTGGCATAATAAGGCTAGGTCAAGAGTGCTTGAAGAGGATCCCTATCGAGTGTGAGAAGTAATGGGAAGGGTAAATATTTTTGGAGGGGTATGCATAGAAACATGGACAATAGATGTAGGTGGAATATTGGTAGTAGGAGGAGGTGTAGGTATCAGAATAGGAATGAAAGTATCATTGGATATCGAAGGGTTGAGTTCAATTAATCATTTGGCCTCATCAGGAATAGTGAATAATAAGATATCTATATCTTAAGGGTATTCAGAAAGATGAGTATTGAGGTCATGGATATCTTCATTGGTAAAGTGATCAGAAGTCTCGTTCATGGAAGAAGATGATAAGACTATTTGAGGAGAAGTGGGGTTCACCAAATTATTTAATCTAAATTAATTAAATATAATTTCATAGTATATACTATAATAATGATATTCAGGAAATAAAATACAGTAATGTACAATTAATAAGCATTCAACATTTCTACTGGAACATGTTGTAAATAGTGTCACAATTCTAGATGAGGGTTCAAAACCATATGAATGCATAGGAAAGAAGTTCCCACATGGGGACAGGAGTGCCCTAGGCACTAGTGACTGATCTGGGCACTTGTGTTTGTTTAGATTTTTAGGTTCTAAATTTTTTTGGTCTATAAGTTCTTCACTCCAATATTTTATTTGTCACTCTCACTTCATTGTTAGGGTTCCAATTGTACCTGTAACCTACAAAACAGATGACTACTTGTATGTATCCACAAACCACATAAAATCTAATAAAAATATTATAGAATGTGGATTCGGACTGGCCCTAGTAATCACTCAAAGAGTGAACTTATGACTGAGCATTGCACTACATCTCAGACTCCATGTAGTTCTTTGTGTATGTGTGTGTGATTGTTCTATGCCTTAGGTTTCCCTTGTACAAATTACACAATGATAGCAGGTTATATCTAAATTTTACTGAGTATGTAGAATGTGTGTGATAAAATAGAATGAACTCCCCTCCTATGTTGTGTATGCAGACCAATGTAGCCCTTATCCCTTTTATGAGTGTGCTAGATGTATGATTTTTAATGATCTTATGACTTTGCGCAAGCTTAGGTGATGATATATAATGCTTATAGTTCTTAGCCCATGATTTAGAAGAAGTAACTAAATATATGTGTATGTGTGTGTGATTTAACTAAAATAATATTTTGTAAAACCCTAACTCCAGAGTAATATATGTAAACTATAACAAGAAGCAAAAGGGACCCAAAAGAGTAAGAAGAAGAAAGAGAGGGACCCTAGGTGCACCCATAGAGAGAGTAGGAGTGTCTGGGTTGCTTCTACGTCCTAACTGTCGGCGTTAGTGTTTGAGGCCATCAGAGGATAAATAAGTTCACGTGTCAGAAAAACTATAAGATGTGTAATATTGCCACAAATGATGCTCAATCAAATTTCAAAACTAGCTGGATATGCCTGGACAAGAGCACTTAAACTGGGTCAAGGAGCTTGTCAACCACTAGAGTTTGCTTTCTTAGGAGCCTGTGTCATGTGATACATGGCTAGTACCCTGAATTTTTGGGTACCTACAAGGTATACCCAAGTGCATAATCATTATTGGTGTCATGTACTGTTGTCAGATGGCCTTCTACATTACATCATCTCTGTAGATCCTTCAAGTTGAGTGGTTGATCTACAAGAAACTCTTTGATCTTCAGTAAAATTGCAAAGATAAAACATGAAAGTATTGTAATATAGACTGACCTTCTTTAATGGTCACCCGACCGAGTGAAGCTTGGGTAACAAAAAATTGCACTGACATGATGCATGAAATCCTGAAGGAGTTCAAGGAGCTTGTGTATGTCTGAGCATTGATCGTGCCTTAGGATAGTCCCTTGCGTTAGTATGTGTGATAAAGGGTGATATGCAACATAGAATGTACCAATATAAATAGATGCGTGGATGGTAAAATGAACTTCCCCTTCCTATGCATTCTAGTATGTAGAAAATACATCCCTTGTCCCTTGTGTGAGCGCTAGATGGATGTATTTGAAGCTGATTAGAATGCAAATTTGGATGCAACCTTAGGTGATGAGAGTAGATGCTTAGAGCTTGGTATACAATTTATTGAATGGTCACATAGCTTTGTATTTGTCAATGGTTCCCTTGGTTGAATTTCCCAATTGGCAACTGGAAGGCTGACTCATAATGATAATATTGACCTACCAAAAGATAAAAGATATCCCAAAAAGAGTGAGTAAAGTAAAATAGGTAGGGGCACCCAAAAGGACGAGGGCACCTAGGTGCTGGTGTTTAGAGTCATAAAAGATAAAGTAATAAGTTTAGATTGGGCTGTAGCGTGTGTAAGACCAAAGAGAAAGCAAGAAAGCTAGAAAAGATGCCCAAAACAATAGTCATTTACTAGTTTTCTCACTTAGGAATCATATGAATGCAAGTATGCTTTTAGGACCTAGAAATGTACCCAAGTGTGTGATTTTGTGTCTACATTTTCCTCCACTTTATGTTGTTGAGTCAATACTTGATAACATAAAGTAGTTAATGAAGATACGTACCTGATAACCATGTAGAATGTGATGGTGATAGAATGTCGAGGAGACAAGTGAAAGCGTGAAGTGATAAAAATGAAGTATGAGAAGCTAAGAAAAAGGAAATGACCCTAGGGGTGGAGCGTATTGTGTTGTATCATGTTGTACCTATTGTTGTGCTTGATGTAGGGTTGCTTCTTATTGTGTATTAAGGACGAACCTACAAAAGAGAAAAAGAGTAGTAAAATTAATGTATTGTGAAATCTCTTGCAAAAGTAACATGTAAAAGCATGTCAATGTGTGTAAAAAGGAGTAAAAAGAAAGTGTGCACATGATTTGTGAAGAGTGAAAAGGATAGAAAATGACTTGAACTATTGTAGAAGAGTGATTTTTTTGGGAGATCTCACACATAAAGTGAGTTTTTTGGGTGATCTCATGCCATAAGAAAGTTTTTTAGGCAATCCCACACCAAGTGCGAGTTTTTTGGGTGGTCTCAGGTCACGACAAAAGAGTGTTTGGGAGAGAGGTCTAGTGTTAGTCTCCTTTCATGACAGCTTCCCTAATAAGCACCACTGTAGATGGTACATCTCGTGTTTAGTTTCATATTGCTCTTGTATTGTTCTATGTAGAAATGGAGAAAAAATGCATTTTGATTACTAGAAGACTATGCATGTATTGTGAAAATTACTTTGTAAACTGTTATATACTATGTTGATCCCTGAGAAAGTAACTATAAGTTCCCCTTGGTCACAGGTGCCTAGGAAAGGTTAGGAGTGCCCATGTGTTAGTGTCTGTAGTTGGGCACTGGTGTCTATGTGCTGAAATTGAGGACCTAAGTCACAATCTAGGTTGTTATATGACTGTAACTCTGTTATGTTCCTGTGCTAAACTATGTTATGTACTTTGTATAGGGTGACTGATTCACCCAATGTATGGCCCCCTCATTTAGGGTGCATGTCGTTAGGAGAATGTGGCCCAAAAGAGAGCACTGGATACTGATCTGAAATTGTATCGCTATAGGGGGTAATGTGAATGGTAGAAACCAAGGCATATACAAACACAAGTGGCTAGATACATGTGTTAGTAGTAAAGAATAAGTAATCATGACATAGAAAAGTAGTGAAACAAGAAAATGTGCATACAAAAGAGACCGCAAAAAATGGGTTTCAGAAATGGGGCATCCCTCATAATGTCTCAAGATAATCAAGGCTGAAGTTGCCAAAATATACAATGTGCACAAAAGATAAATGGCATAGCCTACAAAATAATGGAAAATAATAGCTATAACAATGTTAAACAGTAACAGGAAAAGTATCAGACATCCATGGTGGCAAATAGTTCCTGTAAAACAAATGTTGCACATGAAGCACCCGTTAGCATGTTAGAAAGATAAGAAGTATGTCAATGCGTATATAGATCAATGTAAAGTGGTTTGCTAATAAGAATAGGAAGTAGTTAAAAATGAAAAACAATAGCACGTGTAGAGTGTAGGAGTAGGAATGAAGATGCCCCCAAGAGCCTTGATGAGACTAGTAAGAGGTACAGTTTCAAGCATTAGATGCGGTATGTAAATATCTGTAAAAATTCTACATCCACAAATAAATAAAAATTGAATGTGTATGTGGATATAGAAACGATAATGACATACTTAGATATCCAGTCTAACATAGTAAGCAAACTGTAACATGTGAGTATAAGCAACCAAGGATAATTGCAACCAAGATATGCAACATGTTGTGAGTGTGAATGGAATGGAATGCAAAGTGAATGTGATAGGAGCAGCTTGCCCCCTGAGTGGATATGTGAATGAGTATGAGATGAGGTTCATTTATAAAATACCCCTTAACAATCAAGAATGAACCATATAACAAGAGTGCGTCATTGGGAAATGGTTTGATAAAGTGCACTAGATAGATAAATCAATGAAGTATAGAGGGTAAAGAGTGAATATGACAAGGTTCATTTCAAATTTAGAGCCTCAATAGTCGAGTATGAACCATGTAACTAGAGTGCATCATAGGGTAATGATTTGATAAATGTGCACTAAAAAGATAGATCAATAAAGCATAGAGCGTAGAGTGTAGAAGAGGATAGTCATGATGTGTGAAAATAGAATTCTCGAAAGATGTATCATGAAATGTGTAGCGTGAAATGTGTAGTGTGTGCAGTTCATGGATGTAGTATGCCCTCAATAGTCAAGTGTGAACCTTAGCACAAGAGTGTGTCATAGGGTATTGACGATACAAAGAGTATCAAGATGGTGTAATGATGCTTAGAAAGATGAAATATGAAGCACATATCATAATGAGTAGAAATCAGTAGACAACTTGATGATACTAGGAGGGGGTGAAGGGAAGTAAGCATGATGCCCCCCCAAGTGTATAATGATGAATCAAGACTATCCAATAAAAGTGAAGGGAAAGGGTCCTCCACTTGATGTGTGAGGAGATAAAGGCATGTGAACATGCTCTAAGATCGGTGGTGTGTGGGACTGATGATGTACGTATGTAGGAAGCTTAGGAGGTGAAAACCTATGTGAAGGAGAACTAGGAGGCGAGGAGAACACTATGTGAATGAGATTGAGGAGGTGAAGAAAACCTATGTGAAGGAGACCACAAAGGTGATGAGACACCTATGTGAAGGATACCTAGGAGGTGAAGGAGGTAGTGAACTCCTATGTGAAGGGGCTACTCGATTAGAGGACTTAAGCTCGAGAAGATGGACTAGGTAGATCGATGAAAATGAGTAAGTCATGTGCGAATAGGTGAGAACTAGGTGCAGAAGATGCCTTAAAATTGAGATGAGTGCCCGTTGGGCCTATATATTGCTATAGCTAGTGATAGGAAATCCTCAAGAGGAGGCCAAGGCAACAAATTGTGTGGATAGTGGAACACCTCTGAGAGTGAAAACTTGCTTATTGTGAATGAATTTGAGACACAAGTGATTCATGGAAATGATAGCCTTGTGCAACATAGTAGCCAAAGAATACCTAAGAGCATGTCACAACCTTTAACTGACATATGCCACAATGAATGAAACAAGCATGGTAAGAGGCCTAACTGTAACTAGGAAGCTCGATGAAGCCATAATATTTTTGAATTGGATATGAAATTTGAGATAGCGGGATAGTTGATAATAACAAGGAGTGCACTAAAACACATAACAATAGGAGGTTGATGGATCGATCATGGTGTTATTGATAGTATAAGATCTGATAGAAGTATTGATATGCAGTGCATTAGAAGATAATGTAGCATGATAATCATGATCAAAGAACATGATGAGTGGTGTAGATAAATCAATATGAGCAACTAGAAAATCAAGAGACTCCCGATGAAGGAGGAGGCACAACATGATATTTATGATTAGCTAAAGAATCAACGATCGTGATTGTCATGTTTGGGCAATGGATCATTGAATATTTTGAGCATTTTTGTTGTCATTGACTAACTTGAATGCCGACAGGCTCTAGGATCTTGATCAATTGCATCATTGTTGATGAGATCTTAAATGAGATGTCCTAAGTTTTAAACATCAATCAGTTGAATGCCCAACACATTGATGATAGCCACATCTATCATTTTCATTATAATTACGACCCTTAGGGCGAGATGGATCAAGATTCAGTGGTGGTGGAAGCGTGAATAAGATTTCTCTTGACGAGTTCTGTGTGCAATAGAAACGCAAAGAGCACAAATGCATATTTTGTGAATGTACTGCTATAGAGGTTGTCGTTGAATAGCTTTTCAGTAGTAGAAACAATGTTAACAATAGCTTTTTATTCAGATGGGCTTAGGAGATGGCTTGAAATTATAATTTCCTTGAAGCTAATTAGAAGATGACTTCGATCATTATATTTAAGCTTGACCATAGGTAATATTATGCTTTCGCATAAGTTAAGAGTATGGCATAGCTGATCAAATGATGGAGAGATCTCAAAGATGACACTCTCTTGAAACAGGAGACAAAAAACTTTGGGAAAAAATATCTTGCAGTTGAGAGTCCACGAGTATATTAGACATCTTATCAAACTTGTTCTTATATCGTAACACATAATCTACTAGATGCTCATTAGATCCTTGTTTGATATGTGCAAGTTAAGATCATATGATAACTTACAATCGATATTGATTGAAAATTGATCAAGAAAAGTATCGATTAAATGCATAAATTATTTTACCGAATGGACAAGTAGATTATAGAACTAACACATAACATACTTTTGGAGGCTTCTTGGAAAAATATTTTCTAGTAAAGTATGATCATCTACATAATCTAGACATGACACATTAAAAGATCAGAGATTGACCATTGAAGGTAAGCAGCTTAGGGGTGACGAATTTTTGAGGATGTGCATAAGTGGAAATGGCGGGTGCAAAAGGAGTGTGGAGGAGTAAGGTGAAATCAAAAGATGGAGATGCATGAGAAGTAGCCTGTTGGAGATTACTTATTTGAACTTGGACATCCTGATAGAGAAAGGCTAGGTCTTGAGTGCCAATGGAAGAGACTTTCAATGTGTGATAAATAAGAGGTGGACTGAAGTGGTTGGTGGAGTAGGAACAGATACGGGAATAGTGGAAGTAAGTGGAAGGGTGGAACTATATGGTTGAGTAGAAATAGGCATAGAAGCGGTACTGGATGTAGGAATATTAAGCTCAACAAGATTGGTGGTCTTATTACAAATAGTAAATAAGTGCAAATCTAGATCTTAGGGATGTTCAACAAGATGAGCATTGAGCTCCTAAAGGTGTTCTTTAGTAAAGGGTTCATAATATTGAGCCATGATAAGAATATTGTCTAAAATGTCTAGAAACAAGATTGGGTCCGAGTGGATGGGTTCACCAAATGATTTAACATAAATAATATTTTGTAAAACCCTTATTGTAGAGTAACATATGTAAACTATAATAGGAAGTTACTAGATACAAGATGACACAAAAAAATAAGCTAATAAATATGAAACCCTTATGCAAGAGAGGGAAAGAAAGGACTAAGTTTATTCATGTCATCCCTAGAACTGTGTATGGTCAGGAAAACTCATGAATGGGAGGGGAAGACTGTTGCAACTATGCATAATAAAATTTTAGATCTTTTGGATATTCTTGGACTAGGGCTTTAGACTAGTTTAGGGGTTCCTAGATGTTAGAGTCTGCTACTAGGCATCTGTGACTGTGAAAATGGCTGAAACCTAAATTTTCTGGTGTCGCAAGGTTATTGCTAAAAGTTTTTTTTATCACCTATATGTCGTTGGATGATCACAAAATTTTCCTATAACCTGCAAAGAGATAATGACCTGAAAAACCTCAAACTACATCAAATCTGAAAAATAAAAATATGTAATATGAGGGACTCGAGTTGACCCCGGCGGTCACCTGACTAAGTGAACTTACGATGGAGTGTTGCACTACATCTTAGAATCCATGTAGTTCTTGTGTGTGTGATAGAATCATGCTCTAGGAATCCCTCGTGTAAATGCGCGTGATAGCGGGTGATAGCTAGATGTACCAATATAAATAGATGTAGAAAAATTAACTTCCCATTCCTATGAAGTGTATGCAGAAAATATATTCCCTTGTCCCTTATATGAGTTCTAGATGGATGTCCTTTGATGCTCTTATATGCCTTTGGATACAACCTTAGGTAATGATAGTATATTCGCTTAGAGCTTGATCCTTTGTTATGGTCACATAGATTTGTATTTATATGATTCCCTTGGTTGAATTTCATAATTGAAAAATGGAAGGATGACCCATAAGAAAATAAGATGTCCAAAAGATAAAAGAAGCTCAAAAAGAGTGAGTAAAGTAGAAAGAGGTTAGGGTACCTAGAAGGATGAGGATGCCTTGGCGGTAGCATCCTATCTAGGTGCTGGTGTCTAGAGTCATGAAAGATAAATAAATAAAGTTCATACTGGGTTATAGTGTGTCTAAGACCAAAGAAAAAGAAAGAAATACATAAAAGAGGCCCAAGACAATAGTTAATTACTAGTTTTCTCACTTAGGAATCATATGAATACAAGTACGCTTTTACGACCTAGAAATGTACCCAAGTGCATGATTTTGTGTCTACAATATGATTGCCTTGTTTGAATTTCATAATTAACAATTGAAATGTCAACCCAAAGTGTTAAAAGATGACCACGAAGCAAAAAGGACCCAAAGAGTAAGAAGAAGATAAAGAAGGACAGGGGTGCCTAGAAGGGGCAGGATTGTCTAGGAACTTCTATCCTAACTGAGCACTAGTGTCCGAGGTCATAAAATATAAGTCATTCAAGTGTTTGCAGAGCTGTAAGATGTGTAAGATCAGTAAAGTGTAAGAGATAAAGCAATCAAAATTCCAAGAGGAGTTTTCAACCACTATTTTTCTTGATTAGGAATCATGTATACATTAGTATTATTCAGGACCTATAAATGTACCCAAGTGCATAGATTTTGTGTCTACAGTAACTCATTCTACCCCAACTGGGCTTCAGCAAAACAAAAATTCAATTTTATTTTCAAAATCAGTCCCACTTCAAAAGAATATGATACATTCTCAACCATTCAAAATTAGAGAATAAAAAAACCTTATAACCATATGTCCAACATACCAATCTAATCCAATAAGGTAGTTTTTACTTGCAACATGCTATAAAGCAAAGTTATTTATTCAAAATAGAAGAGGAAACCATTATTCCATAGTTATTTTCTTCCTTATGGACTAAAAAAAACTACAATGCAACCAAAACTTACTATGAGATGAAATATATATTAGCATCATGGTCCATTTGGTAGCTACAACTGAGAATTCAAATATAAGAGAGAAATTTCATGTGTAATATAACCACCCAATCAACTGGTAGACTTAAGAACAAGGTAATAATAATATACATCCTAAAAATCATAGAATTAATTATTATTCTTTGATCAAAGTCTTAGGATATCATACATAATTCCCCCTATCACTGATATCTGAAATATGCTTGAGCATGAGTATAAATTTATTCTATCCGCAATCTACCCTATTCCTCCCTATCAATTTTCATGTGTGAAAAATTGTGCCCAACTTATCTAAACCATTGTACAGGTCACTCCCTAGTTCAAGTACACATCTCTCAAGTATTCCCATTCCCACTTACAACTTACTATAAGAAGATACCTTTAGCAAACATCAATTGCATAAAAATTAATCAAAGAGTAGAATTTGAGTAATCATAATTCTTGTAATTATCCCATACCAGTTATGGAATCATGATTATAAGCTTTCTAAACTAGGTTTTCTCACATTACAACATTTCAAACTAGGAGCATAAGTCAAGCAATAGTGCTACATATAATTGTCCCATACCGATTATGGGTGTCACTATTTCAAGGTTTCTAAACCCCTAATATGTCATTATACAACAAAAGTAGACTAAGAATAGGATGCAAAAAATTACAATCCTCATTGATGTCCCATAGCATCTATGAGCATTATCATTGCATGGATCCTAAACCAGGTTCATCAACACATGTGGAAACTATATTACTCCATAATTAATATCATGCAAATGAAAAATAGTCTTAAGTATTTATGCATGCATTAACCCAAACTAGGTGTAGTATTCTAGTAATAACGATTTCCATAACTGTTCCATACAAGTTATGAGAATCATGATTTCTAGAATCCTAAACTCGGTTCACTATGATTAATATCAAGGATTTATGCAAGTAAAGTAGTCAGTAGAATCATTAGGTTTAGTGTTGCAAACCTCGATTTGATACCAAAATGTAGCCCCTCATATTCCAATTCTTGGGAAATACGAATGAGTTTTTGTTCCCTATTGGAAGAGAAGTATTACTTATCCTTTCATACTCATGGTTATTTCTATATCATAACCTTGTTATAGGCTCGATGTAAATAAATCATCAATTTCTCACTCACCTCATATTAATATCTCATTAGAAAAAGGTTCAAGTGAAGTCTTAATATATATCGAGACCTACTTCATTCCACAATGCAACTCTAATCCTAATGCTTCAGCAGCAATAGAATGAGTAAGTGACATGTGTTGACACCAAATTTGGGTCACACTCCCCTTTGTTCCCCTTTAGAGTAGTTAACATAGCATGTTCATATAACCATGACCCCTTTACCCCCACATTCATATTAATTTAATTACTTACAATTGAATTAATGCTCATCCTCATTTTTTTATTAATTTAATTACTTTAATTAAATTAATTTACACCTCACCTAGCCACATCACCTAGACACCTCATCATGGACCTATTATTAGCATGTTTCTTTTAACTAAGATTTAATTTCTACTTACCTTAACCAACTGATACTTAGTCTAACCCTAACATTAGATGCTTATTCTTTCACCAACAACATGCCCGCTTATCTAAGCGTTAAATATCATTTTAGATTCAGAACAACAGGCAGAACTAGCCAAAAGATAGCCAAGATCTACTATTTTGGCAAACCTAGGATTTCCTGATTTAAATCATGTCATTTAACCCTAACCAACACTGGTCACCCTAACTGTCATCGGTTACCATATATTCATTTTGGCAACTTGGTTCTAGAGGTTGGCAATTTCAAGTTTTGGGGGAGAGAGAGAGAGATATCTACATGCAAGCATGAACCAGAGCCCTCTCATGCATCCAAACACCCCTAGCCAGTACCAAGACTGATCTGAAGGCATTGGCATTCATGGTAACATTTTGGGAAGTGTTGTTGTGGCACTGATCACTAGTTTCATTGATCAACCATTGATATCCTCCACTAACCAGGCCTGTAAATACAAGTAAGTGGTTTTGATCTACATCATTATATACTTTCTTAGATTGAAAATTTCTTTATCTCAATTTTATTAGATCCTATTCTCCTTTGCATTCCACCATCCCCACCTTCCTATCAATTCACCCGTCCAACCACCTACTACATTTTATCTCCTTATACCTGATTCCTAGGAATTCCTGAGCCTTTTTAGCTTTTTTATGAACATATCCATCCTTTTTCCATTCCTTGTGAAATCAAAGAGAATATCCAACACCAAGTTTGTTTTATTTCCACCATTTTGACCCTACTGACGCCGGTCACCTTGATCGTCATCAGTTTCCCATTTACTGACATCGGTCACCAGACTGACATTGGTTACTATGTCTCCTGAAATACTTTCACTAAGTTGACCTTAACACCCCAAAAACCTCATTGAACCTTACCCAAACCTAGTACCCCCTACAATCCTACCATAGACCTTCCCAACTCTCTGTGCAAACACAAAGAGATCTTGGGCATCTATTTTGACATTCTACCATTATCCACCCCAAACTTTCATTGGTCATATCTAAACCATTGTCGGTCTCACTCTGATCGATGTCAGTCTCTATGTCTGATGACCTAGCTCATGACAACAAGCTAATATCCATCCCCAAACTACCCATAATCATTTGTAGCCTTTACCATACCTCTGTCATAATGGTAGAAACTCCAAACCACCTACCCAACCTCCAGATCTCATCATAAGCCTACCTGTTAGATTAGATTTTCTTATTATATTTGAATAAGATGCCTAAATCATATCAACTACAATAGGATGTTATTTTTTTACTTTATTTCTTGCATTAAATTGTATTAAATTGTGGATTGACAGCCATCTAGGAAGTATCACACTTCCCGGATCTAGCACATGCTAGGCAGTCCATTGACATATATTGTTTAATATTCTTCTTGTGGTCTTGTTTTGCACTTTACATGTAGTTCCTCCTATCCAAAAGTAAGTATTCGTAATCAGCATTAGATCAGGAAGTCAGGACGTGCACATAACCTTCAATTGACATCACAATAGGTATTCCTCCTT